>CM035593.1:84994803-85052803 GCA_020423425.1 Chrysopa pallens
CTTTGGATTACTACTTTTCTTAAAAACAAATTTCAAACAAAGTAAACAAGATAGTAAGTAGATAAAAAAAAATGTCAGTTACCACAAGATTGTGGTTAATATTACGCAACGCATTTTATCGATTAGAACTTGGAACTAGCTATTAATTATGAATTTAAAATGAATTAATGAATCTGTTCAAAGTGTTAGTCGCTTCAATTTCTCATTTTTTCCACTAGCGCTAGCCTCTCTTTAGTAATTCCAGTAGTAGTTGTGACCATAATAGACAGATTAAAAGAATATAATCGAATATTGTGTTATATATTCTTTGAATCTGAGCATTTTACACAAATTGCTTGTTAGTACACAATGACATAAATCGAGGTGTTATTTTTATTAAGAATTCTTTTCTAATATGTCAGCCAACCCCGCTGACTGTAATTGATAACTATTTTGTATTGCGATAAACAAAGTATTTTGATTAAATATAAATAATAATTGTTTATTTATTTAGTAGTAAGTACTGCAGTATTTAGTACCCACACTACACTAATCACTATACTATAATATAGTTAAGTTAGTTTGTCAGTTACATTCATTTATTTATAATTATTATTCTATTTTTATTTGTTTATAATAATTATTTAAGTAAAAGGTATGGTATGGTATGTATATAAATAAATAAATAAATAAATAAATGTAATATTTATTTATACTAATTATATTAAGTAAATTAATTAATTAATTGCAAATAAATTAACAAACAATATTCATTTACTTATAATAAATACACTTAATTTATTTATTTAGATTGTTGCTGCTGTTGTTGTTGTTGTTCATCACTTGTTGTTGTTGTTTTCTTTTTAGGACTACTTTTTTTAATTTTTTTATTATTATCAACTGGTGATGATGATGATGATGATAATGTTGTTAATTGTTCATCATTATCATTATTAGTATCTGATGATAATGATGATGCTGATGCTTGTTGTTGTATAACATCACCAGTTTTAACAACACCACCTACTTGTAACGTTTTCATATCATCTACATCCATTTTATTATTATCATCATTATTATCTTGTTGTTGTTGTTGTTCAACTACCATTTTATTATCATCATTATTAGTGTTATTTAGTGTAGTTGTTGTATTACCACTTGTTGCTGTGTTTATTATATCATTACTTGTTATATTATTATCATGTTGTTGTTGTTGTTCATTATTAGTAGAACTTATAAGAACATTATTATTATCAGTACTAGAATTAATATTATTATTTGATGATAATAATTTCGATTCTAATTGACTAATACAATGTTCAATACATTTGATTGCTTCTTTACGTGCAGCACGTATAACATCTTTACCATCTGTATCAATATTATCTAATTTAATTAAGTTACGTGTTAGCATCTCATCTAAATATAAATATTGTTTATCTTTCTTGCTCTTGTTTGTAGTAGTACCACCACTTTCTAACTCTGTTGTTGTTGTTGGTTTATATTGTTCAACTTGTAACATTAATTCATTTACATCCTTTTGTATTTCTTGTATTCGTCTTATTGAATCAATCTGTTGCTGTTGCTGTTGCGATGATGGTGGGGGTGGGGGTGTTGGTGGTTGTGATGGTTGTTGTTGTTGATATCTAGTGTTAGTAAACGGTTGGTAATTACCATGCGGTTGTTGTTGTTCATTTGTTGTTGTTTGTGATGATGATGACGGTGGTATTATAAATGTACCACCTGTATTTGATGATGCTACATTATTGCTACTAGTATTTGAATCACTAATATCATGTTTTGGTAATAATGGTTCATCACGTCCTTCAACAAATATTGGTATATGTCTAACATTAGGTTGTTGCTTATTATTCATTGTTGTTGTTTGTTGTTGTTGTTGTGATGGTAATGTTGTACTGGTTGTATTACCACCCATTGATTGTTGTTGTTTTAATGGTTCAATATTAATACGTGATACAAATCTTGGTTGTTGTTGTTGTTTACTATTATTACTAAAACTACCACTACAACTATTACTAATATTATCACTGCTTGTAGGTGGTGCAGACATTGATCTTTGACCACGTGTCAACTTATCATCAAACAATGAGTGTTGCTGTTGTTGTTGTTGTCCTAAATCAACTGTATTACGTAAACCGTATTGTGGTAATTTATTATTTGTATTATTAATATTACTACTATTGTTTACATCATCACTGTTATTTGATTGTTGTTGTTTATTATCATTATAAAACTGATTTTGATGATCTTCTGATGATGATGTTTGTTGTTGTTGTTTTAAATTATCACTATCGATACCAGTACAAGTACCAGCTGGATATTGTGTCGTTGTAGTAAAAAAATGTGTATCAGAAGATGGTGTGGCAGTTTGTTGTTGATCATTCACATTGACTTGCTGCACCCATGGTCGTAAATGTTCTGCAAATTCTGGATGACGTGCAGCTAAATCATCTAAATGATGGCGAAATCGTAATGATGAATTAGATGGATGATATCTACTAGAAGCAGAACCACCAATACGACTGCTACCAAATTCTAAAGGATCAATATCATCAATGTCATCATCGAATGGGAAACCACTCTGTAACAAACAAACAAACAAATTTATTTTAATATTTAATAAATATAATTGTACCTGTAAAATGTAAATACAATATTGTTAGTATAAGTTGTGTTATATATTTAATATATACATTTGATAAAATTTAAATAATTCAATTAAATTTATAGTAATGTCATGTAAAACCATCAAACCATCACCATCTTCATCAATCCACCTATATAACATTAGTTTAATGTTTACAAAAATCAAAAGCAAACAGATACAAATACCAAAATGGTATAAAGCGGGCAAAAAAAAAAGTTGCGATTCGATTAATAACAATTATCTAATTTTTTTTTTTTTGTAATCCCCCCCCCCCTTTTTTTTTTAATTATATATATTTTAGTTACATTTTATTATACCGGGTCGGAATCGGAATTTATAATAAAATTTATACTGTTCTTTCAAAGTGTTGACAGTGATTTTCATAGTCAACGAAAAATTGATACTGTGTTAACTCGTATCCTTTTTACATGTACTGTGTGCCTATTGGACATTCATACTAACGACAACTTTAAAGCTTTGTTCACAGTAATAGTAAAAGTATCATAACATAATAAAATGTGAGTAAAATTTATAGATTATTTGACTTTACTTTGACTTACATTTTTATAATTAATTTAAATTGTAAAAAATGTCAAATGAAATTAGTCAATTTTATAATAAGAAATAAAATTGTTCATTAAAATTGATATGGTTTATTTTGAAAGCATATTTATATTAAAATAAAAATGATCAATAATATAAGTAATACTAATATCATATATTACCTTATATAGTAATTAATATTTATCTTATTATTTATTATGTTTACCTTTTGTATTTGTATCTGCAAGCAGTGTAGTTAGTAATCTGTTAATATTAATATTTAATTATAACAATGACCTTCATTAAATAATCATATATATATATATATATATATATATATATATATATATATATATATATATATATATATATATATATATATATATATATATATATATATATATATGAATAATACCTATATATGGATTGGATTTTAATTAAAATTTTAAAATAAAAATAATACTTATTTAAAAGTAAGTATTTAAATAAAATTATTAATAATTATATTAATATTATTTATAAACTTACATTTATTTTTTTATTATTATAAAATGGTTGTGTTTCTGTTGAAACACCTACACCCACACCTAATATTGGATTATCATTCATTATTATTAATTAAAACACACAACAAAACACAAATTATAATTATTAGTTAATTAATTAATAATTAATTAATTTAATATCAATATAAATTGAATATATTTATGCACTAATACTGTATGTATAATGAATTGTAATCAAACTTTACTTTAAATATAATGAATAATGATTTTGCAAACAAGTCTGTGAGTAAAATCAGTTTATAAAGTATAAACGAGTGTACTGTTTAAAGTTTTATATTAGAATGAAGCATGCTTTACTAACTACAGCTATATTTATAACATATATACTTAAGTCTATAGTAGTATATTCAAGAACATTCTACTATATTCTATATACATCTATATTATTATATTATATGATGATTCTATATTTTATATATAAATATATATATATATATATATATATATATATATATATATATATATATATATATATATATATATATATATATATATATATATATATATATATATATATATATATATATATATATATATATATATATATATATATATATATTGATATTACTCACTCTTTTTAATTAATTCTGTTATATATATGAATTAACAAAGATAACAATAATAATAATAAATATTATTATTATATAATCAAATATGATGAGATGAATCTTATGACTATATAAGTACATTATTATTAATGTTATTATTATTGTATATTATTGTTTATTTATTTTAATAATTATTTAAACATAGATTTCATTCAAGTTATAGATAGGCTAGGTACATAACAATGCATTTTATTTTTTATACTTATTGGTTTAAAAATGAAGGAAGTAATTGAGTTAATTAATGTGGGTTCTGCTTCCCCAGCCAAAATTTTCAAGTTAAATAAAAAGTATCAAGTTTCACGGTTTTGAAATTGTAAAATTCTATAGTAATTTACAAATTTTGACGCACATTTCTATGAAATATAGCAAAATTTTGTATACAACGTTAACATGGCCTGAAGTTGACAACAATACGATCTACAGTATGAGTAGACAATTATATATTTGTATTTTAGTGTATTTTACATTAGATTGTATTTCTATAAAAATTTAATAATTATGGTATAAAAATAGAGAAATAATTGATTTGATTTATGGATTTGTTAACTATTAATGCTGGTATATATTAAGAGAAATTTGCGATTTTTGACATCCATAACTTCAAAACTATTCCTCTGTAACTTTGTAGAACCTTAATTTAAAAGATTAAAAATTACATGTTCTGCATTTCTCTGTAAATTTTAACAACGGAACGTTCTATTATGATCATAAAAAAATTAAAGGGGCTAATATTTTTTTCACTGCAATTTTTACATTATAAAAAGACAAATTTGGCAATATTTTACAGCTTACAAATTTTTTGAAAAAGACAAACGCAAAAGCAAAAATTGCACCATTTACATTTCCCAAGGCTGCCAACGAATTGAGTTCCGACTTTTTGGTATAATATTTTGCTATAAACATAATATTATTTATAATTATTACAATTATGTATTTATAGGCTGCATTGTATCTCAAATAGTGGCAAATCTAAACAGTTTACGAAAAAATATTTCAAACATAAATGGTTTGTTTTGAAGAAACAATATTTTTTTTTTTTTTTTTGGAAGTAAATTTTACTTCTATCCTTTATATAGTTTAAAATTTGGGTGGGTCATAGATTCATTGGATCCAATTGACCGATTTTTTACTGCACAAACTTACACTCACTTCTTAGGTCTAAAGCACGCCATAAAAATTTCAGATCCTTATTTCTATTCATTTTTGAGGTATCTTAATGGCAGACAGATATACGAAAATTAACTAATTTAGTAATTCTATGAATACTCATCAAAATTTTGTTAGTGCGGTCATTATTTTGTAGCTCTAGATACAAACTTTAGAATAAATTTAGTATACAAAATAGGTATAAAAAATGTACAAATGTTTTTATGGTATGGTATTAGTACAAATTACAAAGAATAATGAATAAGTCGTTGAATACATTCTTGTTCTCACTTTAGGTAAGGTAAGGTTATGTACCTATTTAACATATTTGTATTTGTAATTATTGATAGTATATACATACAAATAAATGATTTGTCTTTAAAGAATTATATTTGATAACAGTTAACTAGTTATTTGTTTAATTTGTTAAATACATTATTTTTTTTTTTTTTTTTTGGAATATATGTTTGATTTTTTTATTATTATTAACAGAATAAAGTTAAGTTTTAGTATGCAAGTTTTAGCATGTAAGTGAGTGAGTCAGTATTTTTGATATAGTTGGCAAACTTTCAAATATGATAGAAATGTTCATTTATATGATTATTTGATATATAAATAAAATTAAAAACATTTACAAATACAAATATAATATGTACACATACATTACTTACTAAATAATACATATTTAAGAACGTAATTATTGTATTTAGGGCTTTATATGTAAGTTTGGGGAGTATAAAATACAAATAATTATTATCCTTTTTTTTTATTTAGTTGGTAGATAATAAAATATTATACTTATATAGATAAATTCCTACCATACCACCGATAAGTATTATTATGTCAATAGAACCTAAACCAATATATTATTATATCATATAATATAACATAATTATGATTATTAATTTTAATCTTTTAAATTACATAGTTATTATTTAAGTAAAGCACACTTCAATCAAATCAAAGGATTGTAAAACAAATGATTCATTAATTAGGATAAATAGTTATTTTTAATTGATGAATTCAATTATTCAATTGATATTAATATTGAAATTATAAAATGGTTTTAGTAAAACAAAATAGGATTAGATCATACATAGAATTAGACAGATATAGCAAACTACTAATTTTATAACCAAAAACTTACAAATGGAGTTCGGCGAAAAGGCATATTAATTGAATTGAATTATGATATGATAATCAAATGCAACAACTATTTTATTTATTTATATATTTAATATTATTCATTTAATTAATTTAAATAGTATTAAATAGATACTCAACTAAGTTATTTATGATGATATTGAAATTCAATAATTATTAATTAAATTATAACACAAACAACATACTTTTATTTTTAATTATATTCTGTTTCAATAACATTCATTGATTCACCATCACTATTTTACTTCTACATAGAATCACTTTAGTTCTTATTCATTCAGTTCTATTTGTATTTACTTTAAAAAAAATTAACAGAATTATATTTTTTATTTTATTTTGCACAAAGATCAAATTTATGAACTTCTAGAACCATCATGTACCTAATTTTATCATTCTTATTTATGTTTTACTGTATTACGCACACTCACTGTACATGTGACAAAAAACATGGCCGTTCTTGATAATCTGCATTATCTGTAAATTCATAGACTAGTAAAATATAGAACGTCTTTTAAAAATTATTTTATTATGAAATGAAATCAAAAATATTTTATAAATTTTTAAAAATTTATTTGTCTGTCTATTACCAATGAATAGTATATTTAATTTATTATTAATGTAACTACATTCAAAACGTCATATGACGTAATATGTATTCTTACTAGGTCAAATTTTTGACACTAATACTCATAGACTTCAAAGCCTTTTACTTGATAGATAAAACAATTGACAAAAACGAAACTCTCGAAAAAGTTTTGTCTAGGCTGATACCGTTACCTGCATGGTCATATAAACAAAACAAGCTAAGCGTCAAAGTCTAAGTAAAAATATAAGGATTAAATTATATGTATATATATAGAATTTTTTTTAATTTTAAATTTTTTAGCTGCTAATTTATTCATTTTTTTGACAATTGATAGATTTCAATTTCAACATTTTAATCTTGTTATTAAATTCAAAACGCATAAAGAATACTTTTGATTTTTCTAGAGGTAAATTTAAAACAATAATTTAACTAAAAAACACGTCGAAATAAAAAAAGTTATAGGTTCTACCGAGATTTGAACTCGGATCGCTGGATTCAAAGTCCAGAGTGCTAACCATTACACCATAGAACCTCTTGTATCACAATACTTTTTAAGTAGATTAGTTTTGACAAGAGATTGGTTAAATTTATATTAAAAAAAAAATTTTCAAAAAATCAATGCTTTATTAAGTTTTACATTTAAAATTTAATTGATATGACCTAATCAGTTGAATTTAATAAGTTTTACCACGTAATGGTAATAAAATAATTGGTTGGTCATCATCTGTTTTAGCACAATCTTGTACGATCCTTATACTACGTTTCTTGATTTCTTCACGGCTTGGTATTGTTGGATCGTCTAATTCAATATCTGATATTAATGCTATAAATATAAATATCAATAATATAGAAATAAATATAATAATTGTTTTTATATTATATGTAGATATGGACGGGTACCTACAAGTTTTATCCATAATTTGATCAAAATCATTATTATGCGCTTGATTTGAAGCATCCATTAATATTTTCTGATATAAATCAATAGCAGTCTTCTTATCATTATCATTTAAATCATCAAGATAATTATTGATTAATAATTGATAACGTCCATTTAATGTATGTAATAATTGATTCACATCAATAATTGGATGATTTGGTTTTGTATTTATACCTTCAATATCTACTTCTGATTTACATTGATTATCTGCAGTATTTACACGTGTACTTGCAGTATCTGCAGTATTTACACATTGTGTGAGTTCATATAATTGTTGTAAACTCACACGAATATTTAAATATAATTCACCAATTTCACAATATTCTTTATTAATTTCTTTTAAACGTTCAACATATTTTAAATTTATTTTCATATCTCTATTCTTTTGTTCTATATACCTAAAGTGAAAAAATTATTTAATTGTACTAAAATGAATATCAACATAGGTACATAATTATATCAATATTTAAATTTACTATCTTAGGTGTATGCATGCACCTTACACTGCACCTTAGAGCCTTAGGTAGTCGTCAAATAGTCTAACATCTTTATCTCTCTATGCCAGTCAAGATACAAATTTTGACTGCATATTTAATTTTTGTGTCTAACATCTTGATGAATCGCTTTTGCAGCCGTATCTATTTGAAACTCAATCAAGTGTTTTTCTAAATTGATGTGAAAATTTAAAATAATAAAATTAAAGTATCAAAGTTTTTACAGTTACAAAAATAAAATACTTGAAATTAAATCGGAAATGGGGAGGATTGAATTGGCCGTAATTAAATTTTTGATTCGAATGAATCGGAATTTATTTTTAAGGATCGTTGAATAGTGAATTGAATAATAATTACGATTATAGCTAATTTATTAAACCACTTCCATTGTAATTGAAATCTATATTGAATATGAACTTTTATTTGATTTAATAAAGATTTAAACAATTTAATATTAAATATTAACCATAATATAGTGAGTTGATATTGATTATTACTTATTGTTATTTTCTTACGTACAATTTATTAGACTTACATGTAGGTGGTATCAGCAATGGTTGTAGCTAAAGTATCATACATTAATTGTAAATGATTACGTTTCTTTAGAATGGTATTCAATAATGTCGAATTATGATTAGCAATCTTAAATAAACGATTGAATTGTTCATGTTGTTCCTGCATTCTGGGTAGAATCTGTTTGAATTGTCCAACATATGTAGTATTTTGTATAAATTTTAATATTGACTCAATACTCTCAATATTACGATTTAAATTCAATTCACTTTGTGTTCTTGCTTTATATTTTGTTAATTCTGTATCTTTCTATATATTATTGTTAAAAAATAAAATAGGTTAATATTTATTATTTAATATATTATAATACTTAGATATTAAATTCAATTTAAAGATATAGATTAATAAATAAACTACTACAAATAACGAAAGTACTATACAGCTATAAAATGGAAACGCTATATTCAATATCTACTCTAACGGGAATTGAAATAGTTATAAGTGATTTAATTTAATATACCTACATGCATGTCAGTTGAGTACATGCTTTACTCAGTAGAAGAATCAGATTCATGATTCTCATAATATATAGGTAATCTTTTTTTGAAATATTTAAAAAGTACAGTCTTAATATAACTTTGTGTCATGTTTGGGTCTTCTACAGACCTTCTGCATTAAACATGCACTTTAAATATGTAAGAATTGTTTGAATTAAAAATAGATATTCTTGTATGTTGTTGTTATCATTCCAAATCATTGATGATAATGATTAAATTAGAATGAAACACTAAATACTATATGCTCAAGTTGCATTCGTTTGCAATACTCTCGCCATTTGACTCATCATCAATGAAGTGATTTTTCATTCATTTATTATTTTTTATAACATTATTATGACAATCTAAAAACATACGATGATCAAATTCAAATCAAATATCTGTCAAATGTGGATATCCGAAAACTAAACACGTCGTTAGGTAATAATATGTAAGGTCAAATCCATGTGACGAGCATGAAATGATAGAAAGCGTTTAGCTACTATCATTAATCACAAGAACAAGACAATATAAAATAATTATTATCGAAAAAATTAAAATTATTAGAATAAAATACAATTAATATATTTATAGTATCTGTATTTCATTACAAAAACTATTATTGTTATTATTATTATTACTAATTATTGTAGTGGATAAAAGTTCGTTACTTTAATCAACCAACATATCTTTATGTCCAGCTATGCTTTATAAACTTTATATTTATACATATATTACATAGATGTACTCCTGTTTCTGTAGGTACAGCATGCAGCAGCCAGGCCAGTACAGGACTTATTGATTTAGTTAAGTTTAATATTGATTACGACATTATAAATATAATTAATATCTGTAATTATAGTTTCAATTGTAATAAATAAAATGTAGCTGTAATATTTATGCATACGTGTGTACGTACATCATGGGATAATAAATGTTTTAAACAATTTGTTGTCTCTTTAATTTGTTGTTGAATCATTTGAATATTTTTTTGACGTTCTTTCATACTGAATTGAATAGCAGACTCTAATAGTTTATAATCATGTATACGATCATCTAGATATTCAGTTGCTAATTGTCCTAGTTGTGTTGTACGATATAAACATTTAGCTTGTTCTCTTTGATCCTTCTCTAATGATAATAGAATTGAATCAAAGAATATTGCATCCTTTTTCATTGTATGTAAGATATTTGTAAAGTTACGTTGTATAATTATTGCTACATTCTGTTTTAATTTCGTATCTTGTATTTGAGCCGTTATCATTTGTGATTTTTGTTCTAATGGATATTCGATATGAGCACGATCTTCTAAATCACCTAGTTTTAGCTAAAAATAATAATATATAGAATATAGATAATTAAATTAATTAATCAATTCATATCATTTCAATTAAAATGTAAATAAATCAATATAGATAGATATTTAGAGCGGGCGGCTATAGGCTAATTAAAACATGTTATTTAACTAACTGTAATTATTAAGTATTTAATTCAAATTTAATATATTACATAATTAATTATAAAATAAATATTTTACCTTTAATTCTTTTAAAATGAATGTTTGTTGTTTTCTTTTAAATATTAAATTATCAAATGCTTTTTTCTTGCAATAATTCATTTGTTTTAAGTCATCAATAATTTTCTACAAAAGCAATATCAATCACTACAGATGTTTATAGTTAGTTATAGTTAACTACGAACGAAGGACGAACGATCTTGACTATTTAAAATAGATTTTAAAAAGGAACACTTGCGTTTATGCATTTTTATTTTTTAATATCTTAGTTTAGCACCTAAATATGATAAAATCGCAGTATATACATTTTCAGGGGTATCTTTTTAATTGGGTTTTGTAGGTAGTGCTGTTGGATATAATAAATTTCTATACAATCAAAGGTTATTGAGATATTAGTCTGTTAAGATATTTAATTGACAAACAGATAGAATTGAACACATAATAAGATGAGTAGTAAACATCAAAGTATCTGTGTTGTAGTTAGTAGTACTTTTAAGTATTTTAAATTCCCTTGATTCGATTCCCGGCATATCAATTTTATCTATCTGTCAAATAAATATCGTAATGAACGTTATATTTATCGAGGTACAAATGTCATTAGTACTTCTTTAAAATTGATATAAAGTTAAAAAAATATAAATTTTAGGATCGAAGATGAAACAAATCGTTTGTGTTCATAATACTAATAATATTGATTTTCATTGATGGTTTGTTATGAATGAATTTGGTTATTTTATATATTTATTTTCTATTATTATTATTATACTTACATTTATATCTTGTTTTTGATATTTTAATTGTAATTGTTTATGTTTACGATAATCAACAGTAGAATGATTTGTAATACTAGTAGCATTATTATTATTATTAGTAGTAGTACATAATACTGTTGATATTGATTTATTATTATTAATTAATTGTAAACGTTTTGTTTTAATTGTAGAACGCAAATCATGTATACGTTTTATATTTTGTTCTTTTGTTTTATTTGTATCAAAACCAATTAATTTTTGTTCACGTCCTATTATAATAATTATTTATAAATAATTAAATATATCTTTAAATTAATTAAATAGAATATCTACTAAGTATAGGGACTTATTGTTAATAAATAAAAAGTAGTGCACAAATCCCATGTAGACTACGTACGAGTATGTCGTATATTTTTAATGGTAGTATGTATATCTAAAATATATTTTAAAAAATATATTTAAAAAATGGTAAAAAGATAATATGATAAAAATGAAAGGAAAAATAAAATACGGATTTATTTTTATTCCATAGGATTTGTAGTTTTGCTGGAGAGCGAGATAAACCGTGTTTTACGCTTAAAAACTCATCTCCTCCTACTTCCCGAACTCAGATCACCTGCCGGTAATTTATTTTTCCTTTCAATTTTATTATATTCTCTTGCGTTTCCAAGTGATTCTAGTATAATTTTTCCCCTTTCAAAAATTATCTACACTGGACTATTAGTTATTATTAATGAATTGAAAGTTAAATATTTATAATTGATAGTTATACAATTATTAAAATTGAATAAATTTAAAGAAACAAAAAACACATACATAACATACCATATAAATTAATAATTCCTTGATATTGTTGTAATTTATCTAAAACCGTCCATCTTGAATCCATCATTAAATGTTGTTTTATTTTATTTGTTTTTAACATATATTCAACTCTATTATTATTCTTATTTATTTTATTATCCATTATATGTATTTTAATGTATATAAAATGTACTTCTTATGATCATCCAATTAACAACAAAAACAAATATATAATGACTGACATTTACTAATTGAAGTTAAATAATAAATATTTATTAATCAATCAAATCAATTGTTTTTTTATACAATTACAATCACATTCATTCACATATAGTCCTAGTGTCCTCCCTCATTTCAATCTTATCAAGTCAATCATAATTAAACATCTAAAAATTTGTAAATGATTTAATTATTGTAAGTGTAACAACTTTTTTCTGTACGAAAATTCTGAAAGTGTTTCTTCTTCGGAGCCTATAAAATTTTTCATTGCCTCACAAATGTGAAATTGACGGAAAGCTGTTTTTTCTTTTTGTTATGGTTATCGGAAGATCATTTAAAAAAATGCAAATATGATTTTCTCTAACGTGTGACAAAATGGGATGTTCTTTGCCAACAATTGCTATTTTCTACAACTTTCAGGTTGTGGGACAACGGACATCTGGTTTTATTACTTGGTGGACAAAATGGTTTTTAACACGCTTTTATTAGCTTCACACGTATGTTTGTTTGTCTGTAGGTAACTCTCTGAAGTTGGCTGCAGAACGCATATGAACGGATACTTTGCATGAGAGTAATAAAGATAGAGCGTGTTTTTTTAGTTTTTTTAAACTATTTTATAATTATTACAATTTGTTTTTGAATGATCTTCCTATTATGATAACAAAAAAATGGATTACTATCAATTTGAGATCTGTGCAGACAATCGAAAATTTTACGTGCTTCAAAAAGGAAAACGATCCACTTTTCAGAATTTTTGCAGAGGAAAAACTTCTGACACTTATCATAACTATATAAATATATTTAGAAGTGTATTTAAAATAACTTGATATGATTACGGACACCCAGCCTAATAGTAGATAGACAGATTTTTGTGTTACGTCACGCTGTGGCTGACGGAGTAATCAAAGTTTCCTTGTCTTACATATTGTTTTAATTAATGGTTACTATTCTAATTTCAGGGAATTTAAAATTGTCACGATATGGTAATCTTAAAATATGTCTTTTTGAAATTTTAATAAGTTTTTAAGTTTAAACTTTAAAAATATGAATAATTTTCAATTCTTCAATTAATAAAAATTATTTACATTTATTATCTACCTATTAGCTACTAGCTACACACTTTCACAATTACATACCTACCTAGCATCATCATTATTATTAATAACAAACAACTTTTATAAAATTAAATTAATTTTATTGATTTATTTATTTTGTGTAACATTAAATAATGTATATGATTTATTTAATATTGGATGTATTGCATTTGTACAATTAATAGTAATATTGAATTGTTTATATTCTAAATATTTATTAACAAATGATTTATTTAAATCACTAACATTCTTTGATAATAAATAATCTTCAATTAGCATCCATTTACAATCCAATAATTCACGTGTACATTGTTTAATATCATTACTTGTATTATTAATTGGATGTAATAATAAAACAATATATAAATCTGAACAACCAAACATAACATTATGTGTGTGTCGTATTGATATTAAACTTTTAAATTCACATCTTATATTTGTTTCTTCATATACTTCACGTATTGCAGCTGCTATTAAATCTTCACCTATAATTCATTAAATAAAAACCAAGTAATTATTTATAACATTTATATCAATATTTTATAATAAAATTTAATTATTGAAATATTATCTTAATTATAGTCTACTTTGATCCTATCATATCCCGATTACAAACACAAAATCCAAAAAAATTTAAATTTTTCACAAATCGTCTACACCAATAGGTATTCCGAACACTCAACATTTATATAATTAATTATGACATAGACTTTTTGGAGTACCAAAAAATCGATCGGAAATCGTTAATGACAGTTCTAAGTTTTAAAAAATTATATTTTTATATATCTCGAAAACTACATTGTCACAAATGATTTTGTTATAGTTGGAAACCACAAAAGATTTTCGATCGATTGGAGGATACTGACATTTTATCAAAATCTACCCAGTAGTTTTTGCGAAAAGTGCAAAAAAAATTAAACATTTGATTCATATAAATAATTGATTTAAAGTAGTATAGTATATGTTTACTTAATGTCCTAACAAATCAATGGAATTGATTATGTAAACAAAACATATTAATTTATTGATTGATTGCATACATACCTGGTTCAACATAGCCACCAGGTAATTTCCAATATGGTTGTTTTCCAATAAAATATTTTTCTTGTACAACTAATAATGATTCTTGATTATTTGTTGATTGATTATTATTATTATTAATAATTAATGCTCCAACACCTAACATTGTATGTGCATAAGGTGGTATATTACATACTTCTAATGTTGGTAACCATTTATATAACATTACTAAATTATCTTTTGCATGATGAAATTTAAATCCATTCTATATATTATTGATAAGTATTTATTAAAATAACAATAAAATATTATATTATTAATTATATTTACCTTTGTTAATATTGGAATCCATTCAGCATGTTCAATATCAACTTTAAACCAAATGCAACGTTTTTTATTATTTATCCATTCATTCAATGAATCTTAAATTAAATTACATACCAAATATTATTATTTATATATTCAATTAGCTAATTATAATAAAATTACGATCAATTAGTTAATTCATTCATTATTTATGTATTAAATACAAATAATCAAATAATTTTATATCAGCAATATAATAATTAAAAAATATATAAGAGATGCAATGCATATTAATTATATATAAAATTTAATTTTACGAACAACTGTAGAAATCAACATTTATAACAAAATCTAGTTGAGTTGTCTCTAAAAAATGTATTTCATATGAGAACAATATAATTTTATCCTTTCATTACCTATTATTTTTATAATAATGCTAAGGTTTTGGTATAAAATACGTGTTACTAGGTATATCTTGAATTGATGATATAAATTTAAAATAATTTTTTTTAAATTATAATTACATTACAAACGTACCTTACCTTGTAACTTTTTATAAAATTCTTTTGCATTACATGGTTCAAATGATGAATCAACAATAATACCATTATAACGATCTTGTTTGCCTTTAAAACATTTTGTACTTAGATTTATATCATTTGTACTTGTATTTAGATTTGTACTTGTACTTGTATTCATTTTGAATCTTATGTTGATAATATTATTATTATTACGATTTAATCTTAAATTAGAATTCAATAACTGTATATTAATTAATATATCTAATATAACTTCATATTAAATTTAATACTTACAATATATTATGTTGAATGAATAAAACTGATGTTGAATGTAATAATCTATATTTACTATGAATACGTAATAAAAATATTGAATTGAATAATTTATTCATTATTTGATATTTAATAAAAACTTTATTAATTCATTACATCATCATTACATGATAATGTGATGTCCTACAAGTTTTTATTTTTATTTTTTAGTGGTATATAAATACTAAAGGACAAACAATTTGACAACTTCACTATAATTGTTAATATTCACTATATTATAATTGTATGAAAGTAGTACTTAAAATAAAATTTATCTTAACATTTTTATAAATGAATGTGTTAATTGATAAGACTTTGTAGCATGTGTATGTATAGTCCTCACTGGAAATACATTACATTTACAGTTTTAGTTTTATAAGAAAAAGTTCAGTTTAGCCTTGATTATATCTAATTTTAAAATTCATTATCATAAATAATATGTATTATATTTTATAATTATTTTATTTGGAATATCATTATTAATAATGCATACATATATAATATATATTTGCAATATATCATACATTACGTACATGTAATTGACAACTTTCTTTTATTTATTCATTCTATTTCCTTGCGATGTAATGTCGCTCATTGTCATTCAATTTCATTAATATTACTTCAATTGTAAGGTTAAAAATTATAAAATTACATTCACAGCAAATTCAAAATAATCATCAGTAAAAATCATAGAATAAACAAAAATTATGTAATGTACATAGAGCCATCTATACTTGGCAGTTGGTACAAAACTAATATTGTGGATTTCATTCAATGTAGTAATAAAAATAGTATTGAATATTAGAATCCGTTGTTTTTGAGAATTAGCAGACTACGAGGTAGTGGAAAATTTCACTAACGGTCTTTCTGTAAGGCTGCAATTTTGATGTGAAACATCTATGGCTGAGGGTAAACTTGATTGTTGGCGGGGCGATATAGGTCGTGGCGACGCATCTCCATGCTATACGATGCAATATATGTACTCTACGTAGTCGTAGGTAATACGCAACCGACTTTGCGCAATCTATCTTGCCACACTGATCTCGCATACTTATAGTATATACATAGTATTATTTACTACATAACACATGTGACGGGTAACCTACAAAATCATTTCGATGTCTCACATCTGCCAGACGTCACGTGACTGCTCACAATTTTTTTTTTCAGTGATGTATCATACAAACCATATTAGTGCTGGAAACATCAGCTTTTATTTGTTTGAAAAGGGACAGTTGAGTTGGATTAAAATTGGAACAGCTATAGCCTTCCTATAGGAAGAAAATTTCAATTGTAGAGTATAAAATTTTACAGAAGAAAAGTTCTATGTCTTTTTTTGGCTATTAGAAGTAATATCGGAGCTAGAGCATTAAAATAGACAATAATAGTCAAAAAAGACACAGGAAAGATATGTAAAATTGTATTCTCTATAATTTTTATTTGATAATTTTTTCTAGGTCTTACCCTTCTAATTAAACGTAACGCTAACTCCATTTCAAAAAGGGAATGGCTAAATTATCAATATTTATCACATAAATAAAAAAAAAGGATATGATATTTTATCTCTTCGTAACTACATTTTGTATGATAAATTTTTCGGAAAATAATAGCTATATTTGCACACTTTTATTGTTATGAAGATTCTTATTAAAACAGGAGGTGATAATTAGAATTATACGTTAGATATATTTTATTATTAAAATTTCTTGTGTACACAGCTATGCTCTCCATTTGGATAAAAATGAATATCCAACATCAAGTATTTAAACTAATGTAGGATAGATAATTGATATAAAAAATTGTTGCATTAATTTCTTGTTATTATTCAAAAAGGAAGAAAAGGGACAATATGCATTCAATATATTTAAAAAAAAAGGTTCACTTACAATAAAACACAACTAAAATCAAATGAATGATTGTAATATTTAAAATAATTATTAAGAGCATTAAAATTAAAATAAATATAAAATAATAATTACAAAATAAGGCGTTCAATACAATTTAATACAATTATTACCTACGCTACATTTGAGCTTTTGTATTTATAATATAGGTTATGTAAATAAACAATAAATTAATAATTTTACAAATGAATTAGTTATAATTGCATTGCATAAAACTCAACACCACACTGTATTATCTAAAACACAAAACCACGCTTTTATATGTTAAATAAACAGTTTTATTATTATTAATAATTTATTGAACTTTAAGTGCACAAAAAGTTTTTTGAATCATAAAAAGGCACAACAATTTATTATTTAATTATATATATATTTATTTCACACACTGACTCACAAATTTAATTGTAATTTTAATAAATTATTGTATTGTATTTGCAATTGCAGTATTTAAATATTTAAATGTATTGTGATTTGTAAACTTATATATTATTTATCTATTTTATGCTTAATTAGGTACTTACTAATAGTGAGTGCTTTTTGTTTGTGCTTTAATTATTATATTATTAAATGCTTATAAATAATTGAATTGTAAATATTTGGACGGAATTCAAATTACTTCAATCACATATAAATCAATGTTTATTTAATTAAATATTAAACTTAATTAATTTATATTAATACTAAAATACTTATTTTTATTAATTTTATTCTATATTATATTTTTGAATGTATAAATCATTAGACTACCACAGACTATATAGACTGAGTGATTGTGAGCAAACACGTTATACCTAATATATATAATATATATTATGTATCATAACACTAATATAATATTGATTATTAGTTAAATTGATTTAACTTACATAGAATTAATTATAAAGTAGAAGAGTCAATCAAATTAATAAAATATTCTTTTTAAATTATTTTACTTTACGTCTTTAAACATACGTTGGTAATGTTTTTGATTCATTGCTTTTTTTTATTGATATTTAATTTTATTATAATAAAATTAGTATTATGGTCATAATTATTAATAAAATCATGTTGCTTAGATAGGCTAGATGGAGACTGCAGTGGTAAATTTACATCAAAATATGTAAATATGTGATAGCAGAAATATCTTCAAAACTAGAGTAGAGTACACTGCAGTAGATACATTATGCATGCGATAATGATTGATAATTAATAAGCCTGATCTTTATATTACAATCATATCAATGTGATAATTTTCATTGGAAAAGAGAAATTCTCATGAGAAAATTGTCTATTATGACAATAAGTTTGTTATTGCTTTCGTATCTTGTCACTGATTATTCGACACCACTCGTCGTTACGATTAAGTTTCACTATCACGATTATTAATATGTTTACAATCTATCAATCAATCAATGGATAGTAATTGATTGTTGATGCACTTGGTATTATAAAAATAAATGTATATTTATCTAAAAAAAAATAGCGACGAGCATTTTGCGATAGGTTCACTGAATTATATACAATTTTGATAAATGATTTTGGACAATTTTATAAAGCTTATACCAAACAGTAAACTATTTGCAGTCATTACGACGGCGATTTCGAATTGATCCCGCAATTGAAACCATAAAGAAGGATTTCATAGTCATTACTTTATTTTTATTGTTTATGATAAGTTTGAAATTTTTTAATTAACTTTCTGAGATTAAAAATGTATCAAATATTCATTTAAAATTTGTAAAAATGTTTTAAGGTGATGCTTCGTTCGATAAAATGCATCGCAAATTGCTAGAAGCTCGTGGATTTGGTAAATCGTAGTTGAAAATTAATGTTAAGTTATATGTATATATATATATAACACTCATTCATAGTAATCAAACAATTACAAACATGTCTAATTTAATGAAAATAAATAAATAGATTTAATGAATTATTCTTTACTATAGACAGAATTGATTGACTAATTTATATATATTTAATAATTAATAATATGAGCAATTATTAATAACTTTACATGACGTTAAAGTTAGGACGGATTACATTTGTAGTATAACAATATAATTCATTATTCTTGTTAGGTATTAGACTAGACACTAATTAGAGGCATTAGACTAGATAAGACTAGCTATAGAGTAAAAACAGTAATTTAATTATATATTATCATGTTTGTATAATCTACTTTTATACCATAAGTCTACAATTAATTAGATGATACAAACAATTCAATACAATACAATACAATACTAGACATACTCGTAGATCAGATCAGATCAGATCACAGTCATTACTTTATAAAATTAAATATTAAAAATTTAGACTTTTAATAATAATAAAATCATTCAATATTATTTATAAAAGATATATCTGTTTTATTGGACGGACTCATATCAATTTGAACTAGTTTTGATATAGTAATTTAAATATCTATCATTTTATTTAATTTAAATGTAGGTATTATTATGTTGAATTTGAAGTATAGGTACCTATAACTTATAGTAGAGTATAATACTATTTACAGAGTCTTACTTTACCTTTAGTTCTTATTTCATTTAAACTAAATAAACATAATAGTAATAATAATAATAATACATTATAATAGTTTTATAATCTTACTAATAGATGCAGTGTTAGTAAATAAGTAACTAAGTTTGTATACTCACTAACTCTTATTATAGTATAAAATAACAAACTTATTTGATTTGATCTCTCGGTTATATTTAACAATTAGATCAGATAGATTGTGATTTGTTGACCATAGATATACATGTAGATTGACCATAGATGTAGATAATAATAATAATTATTATTATTTCAATTGTATATAGTTAAATTATTATAACTAATATAATACAAATATTAATTAAATAAATAAATAATTATAAACAATAGTGTATAGTAGTCTAGTAGTCTCAAACTGATTATAATGAATTCAATAATGAATCTAACATATCTAATTGTGTACTGCAATCATTATCATGATCAATATTAATACAATTATGATCATGAATATTGACATCATCTGTTGTCCAATTCATTAATTTATTATTTGTTAATAATAAATGTGTTACAGCATCATCAACATCTATATTATTTATAATTATATTATCAACAACATTATCATTATCAACTACATTATCATTATTATTTATTATCATATTATGATTTTGTTGTTCTGCAATATTAATATAATGTTGTTGTTGTTGTTGTTCTATTGATTCAACTATAACATGTTCATTTGGCATTGATAATGGTAAAGATAATGATAATGTATTATTACTATCATTATTAATTATATTATTATTACTATTTGTTAATAATACTTGCTGTTGTCGTTGTTTATTATTATTATTTAAACGTTGTTGTTGTTGTTTATTACGTATTGTTGTTGTTGTTAAATTAGATGATGAACGTCGTCTAGATTTTTTGGATTCTTGTAAACGTTGTAAATCTAATTTCCAAAAGCCACCTTTACCAGGTTCATTTTTATTACGTGCAACTTTAATAAAACATTTATTTAAAGATAAATTGTGTCTTATTGAATTCTAAAAATCAAAAATCAAATTTATTTTAATATTAAATATTATGTGTATTTAATAATAATAAAACTTACTTGCCAACTGGGATCAGCATATTGATAATAAAAAAAGTTTGATTGTATCCAATGATATATATTTGATAAGGTCATTTTATTATTATTATTTAACATTGCTAAACATATTAATGTTGCATATGAGAATGGTGGCTTCTTTATTTTATTATTATCATCATTTAATTTATATTTTTTTATATCAATTAATAATAAATCTTCTTTACATTTTATTATTGTTTGATTGATTTTTTTATTATTTTTATATTTATCATTTAATAATGTATTTACAGTATTTGAAGTAGTTTTAGTAGTATTTGTATTTGTAGTTGTAGTTGTTGGTGATAATGGTGGCGTTGGTAATGATGGTATTAACATTATATTTGTTATATTATGTAACCAATTTAATGATGTTAAATCTTTTTCATCATCATTATCATTATCATTCATATCTATATCTATATCATTATCATTATCATTAATTACATCTTTATTATCGTTTTTATTTGTTATAAATAATACTTGTTGTTGTTGTTGTTCTTGTATATTATTATTATCATTTGTTATTATTGTTTGATGATATGTCTGTTGTTGTTGCTGTTGTTCATTATCATTATCATGTTCAATTACATTATAAATTATATTATTATTATTATTTATTTGTTGTATTGTTGATGTTTGATCGAATAATTCAATTCTTGTTGTTGTTGTTGTATTATCAATGATAATATTATTAATATTATTATTGTTGTTAAATAATTCAATAAAATTATTTAAATGTTCATCATTGATCATATGATCATTATTATTAATATAAACCTTTTGTAAGCATATATCCATATTTATTGTTTTTATATTATTATTATCGTTATTAATAATTGTATTCTCATTATCATATAACATTATAATTGTTGAATTATCATTATTATCATTATTATCACCGTTATTATTATTATTATTATTATTATTATGTGATGATGCTGTTGTTGTTGTATTGTCATTAATATTATTAATATTGTTGTTGTTATTTATAATTAAATTCATTTTTTTTTTTAATATTATTTTTTAATAAAAACCTAAAAAATACAAATTTTTTATTAAACAATAGTTAGAGTAGTATTCAAAAATTAAGTTCTAAAAGTTGTTAAACTTTATTTATTTTACAGGCAGCTTTTCAACTAGCTTTAAACACAGTTTGAGACAATTTAGTGATATTCACCTATACGTTTCATCCAGGAAAATATTGCATACAAAAAAATTATTATAATTCAATTTAATTTTTAATCTACCGATAAATTCAAATTTAAAGGTTTTAAATTTAAGTAACAAATTATTTATTATTAATTTGAAATATGAAGTCAATACAAAATTCAAAGGAATACTTCAATTTATTTAAAAAATTGAATATACCTGCAGCGTGTTATTATTTTTAAAAATTTTTCATTCGTATCAATACATTTTAATTTAATAATAAATATATTAAATAAATAGATAATACTTACACATAGATAATGTTAATGTAAGACTAGGACTAGGTAGATGCTATTATGTATTTAGTTCTTAATTTTTTAATATATCATATAATCAATCAATCCAGTATAATGAATCTAAAATATAAAATAAAATAAATAAATATATATAATAATATTGTATTATCGTTGTAAATTATTAATATAGTATTGTAATGTATTGTAAAATAAATAATGTTTAAATATAATATTATAATACATACAATATTATATAGGTATATAAATATAATATATTATATTTATATTTGTTACAACATAAGTAGTAACTATTATACAAAAAATTTAAATAAACTAATTGAATTGATTTCATTTAATTTGACCACGCATTCATTTCTTATACTCATTATTATTTACTTACTTCACCACATACCAAACGCACACGTATAAAAAAATAAATAATCAATATTTAAAATGAACTAACTGGACAATGTCCATTCACATATATATATATATATATATATATATATATATATATATATATATATATATATATATATATATATATATATATATATATATATATATATATATATATATATATATATATATATATATATATATATATATATATATATATATATATATATATATATATATATATAGCTTTAAGTATCTACTATATACATAGATATAGATAATATTCATTTATTTATCTATCTACTATTTTATATAATAATATTAATTATTATATGATAAATATAATATATAATTAGTAATATTTTTGTATATTAGGTATTTAAGTATCCTTAACGTTAACTTAATACATAGGTAAGTAATTACCTTAATGTTTGAAATATTTCAATTATATTTAAATACCTGTTAAACCAATATGTAAGTGTAGAATGATAATGTACTTAAAATTTTATATTTACATTATATAAATTTATAAAAAATATAAATTTTAACATTATTTAATTTATGATTAATTAAACCAACATCACATTGTATACAACAAATAAAAATAAAATATAATATTTATATTATTATGAATTATTAGGTAATTATTACTTTATTTAAATTTTATAATATTAATTAATAGTTATATATAAATATATAATATAAAGTGAATAAACAACTGTTGTTCAACATAAAATAAACTAATTTTACAATAATATTATAGTTATGATTATAAAATATATAAAGGCGGCTGATACTACAAATAAATAATAAAAAATAAATAATAGGTAAAGAAGGTATGAGAAGTAAATAGCATATTATTACATTGAACACCTGCTAACTAACTGCTTGTTATACATCACATCTACATTCTACATACATCTGTTAACGCATGCATCAATGATCATAATAACAATATCAACAACACTTTTATCTAACTAAACTACATACATGCATACATACAGTTATCTATCATTTTAAAAATACTTTAATTAATTTAATGTACATATTTATTTATATCAATATGAAGGTACCTACCTATATTAAATATAATATAAAATAATTAACAATATAATAAATGATATTTAAATATGTGCACCGATACAGGTACTAACTTTATATTCTAGTAGCACTATTGAGCAGTATACCTCACTCACGGTGCCGTCCTCTTAGCTGAGAAAATTATAGTCCACGCCCACAGTTTATAATATCTAAGACACCTGGTCTTACACTCCGATATTCAAACATACTGTTAGTGCGAAAAATAAAAATGTTTGGAAATATGTTATTACGAAGGCTCTGGTGGCCCAATGAGGCTCAAAAACTATTGTAACTCGTTGGGTACAGTTATAAACTTGATTTTTTATAACATTTAAATCAGAATTTTATTTATTTATCGTATTTGTTGGCAACAATTGTCCTGGTAGGTATGATCATTGTTGTCGTTATTTGGATAGTTTGAATAATAACTCGTTTTCTGTTGATTATTTTTTAATAAATCATTACTTTATCAATACATCAATTTTCACATAATTAATAATATTTTAATTGTTTGATATAAAATTATTACATATTTATAATTGTGTATCGTTAAAAATGCTAAAACCTATAAGTGTCAAATATTGAAAATTTAAAAAACAAAATAAAAATATGTCTAACAATTGTATTTATTGTATACCATTCAAATAGGGGATTGGAAATTTAAAAAATCAAAATAAAACTATGCTATAAAACGATTGAATTGTATAACATTAAAGATTACTTTTGTATTGGATACTGTTAGTAGTTATATGTACATCGATGTCTACTTTAGTCTGTCTATATTAAGTCTGTGTATAATATTTTTTTTTTTTTATGTTGGTAATAAAAATTGAAGAAAAACATCGTATTGTCATATATGGTTTTGTCTAGAACACAAGAACGAGTTACTATTATTTAGGACTTTTGTTAAACGTGTTTATATGAATTAATATTAAATAAAACTTTTTTGTTTTAAAATAATAATTCAAAATGGTTGAAGAAATACAAAAAAAATTGCAAAATGAATTAGATAATTTTAAATCAATTCAAAAAGGTAGTATAATAATAAATGATGATGGATCATGATGATCATAACCTTATAAATAATAAATCTAATAATAGTATTTATTTTTATTAAAGAATATCATAAAACATTAAATCTAAGACAACAATTAGATGGACAATTAAATGAGAATAAAGCTGTTAAAAATGAATTGGAATTATTAAAAGATGATTCAGAAGTATATAAGTTGATTGGTCCTGTATTAGTTAAAATGGACTTAATTGAATCGAAACAAAATGTTAGTAAACGTATGGAATATATTGGTAAAGAATTAAAACGTACAGATGATATGATTGCTTCATTAGATAAAAAACAAGATCAACATCGTGAAACATTACAAAAATTACAACAACAGTTTCAACAAGCACAATTAAAAGCTGCTCTAAAAGCATAAATAACCCAACTACTGCTGCATAAAATCAAATCACTTTTATAATTTGAATATGTTCTTGTGTTTAACTTTAATGGTTATATTATATTTATTGTAATTATATACTTAATCATTTAATAAAGTAATATTATTAATTGATTTACTAATTAATTAAATAATGATCTAAATACAATAAATAATAAAATTTTTATTGATTTATTAGTTATTTTATTGATTATAGTCGCTTATTTTATTTATGAGATATTATTGTGTCAAAAATGATTATTATTCTAGAACTTCGTTATTATAGATAAATCGAAATGACTAAACGTAATATAAAATTAGCTTATTGTGACATATGATTAATTTGTTAAAATATTTTTTTAAATCTCTCAAATTGCAACTAAATGGGTCAAGCCGTTTCAGAGAAGCTATTAAGTAAATATATTCGATAATACATATTTTCACATTGCCGATATATTCTAAACCATTCATCTAATTTTGATGAAAATTTGTAAGTATATGCATGATGTACGTTTACATCAATAAAATAAATTTTGTTGAAATTCATTATTCTGGATGCTGAGGTTGAAAATTGTAAAATAAAATTCCATACGTGTTTAAAAATAATTATAGTACTAAAAATTAATTACATAAAATAAAAGTTCACGATTTATACAATCATGTAATATACAGTCACAGAATATACTATCCATCTGACATACAGTAGACATAAGCATAGAATTAGTACCCAAATTGGACATTAGTGAATAAACATTTTGACATAACATCATGGCCAACTATAAAAAGTAAAATTCACAATATACTAAAATGAAATATAATTAGAATCATAGATTGCATTATATGATTTCTATAACGGTCTTATACATAGATCTTGACAGCTTAAACGGACGACTTCAGATACTTTTTGTAAAAAACATGACGAAAAATATAATCTCAATGTGTGTGTGCGTACAAATGTGAATGTATTAATACGTGATTAGTATGATAGATCTTGACAGCTTAAATGGACGATGACTTCAGACCCTTTTTAACACGCTTTTATTAGCTTCACTCGTATGTTTGTTTGTCTGTAGGTAACTCTCTGAAGTTGGCTGCAGAACGCATCTGAACGGATCCTTTGCATGAGAGTAATAAAGATAGAGCGTGTTTTTTTAGTTTTTTTAAACTATTTTATTTAATTTTATTGTAAAAATCATGGCGTAACATATAAGCTGTATGTGGGTGTGCGTACAAATGTGAGTGTATTAATTCGTGATTACTATGATAGATCTTGACAGTTTGAATGGACGACTACAGACTCTTTTTTTGTAAAAAACATGGCGGAACATATAATCTGTGCGTGTATGTGTGCGTACAAATGTGAGTGTATTCATACGTGATTACTTTGACTAGAGCATGTATTATAGTGACTCACTATGACTAGAATACAATACAAAACAAGTGGGTGACAATTATTTTGTTTGGTTGGTATTACATTAATATTCACATTTTACATTTACATGTTATATGACATGACATTTATCTACATACTGTTTCTGAATTGATTTTATTTACAAAATAAAAATATATTTAAATAGTATAAAAATACAAAATAAATTGAAGTGTAAGGTTACTTCAGCCGTCTTATATATAATTAATTAAACAAATATAAAATGGAAAGTTATGAGAGTGTTTTATTAGTAAAACCTGAAGTATTTGTATTTATGATACCTCCACGTACAACAAATAGAGGATACAGGTATGTTGTTTTAAGAATAAATAAAATTATTATATATTTATTATTAATTTACCAAATTTAATATATTTATATATATTATTTAAATTAGTGAAGAAATAAATTATGAATTGTTTGTTGTGAGTGAGTGGGTGTTGTTAAATGAATGTTGATAATAAAATGATTAAAATATATGTATGTAGTATAATAGTTACTGATAATAAATAATATAATATATAGAGCTGCTGATTGGAATTTAAATGATCCAACATGGACAGGACGTTTACGTTTAATAACAAAGGATGGTAAATGTTCAATAAAATTAGAAGATAAAACAAAAGGTGAATTATTTGCTGAATGCCCAATAGAAACATATCCAGGTGTTGCAATTGAACCAGTTATGGATTCATCTAGATATTTTGTATTACGTATACAAGATGAGAATGGTAATAAAATAAAATATAAGAAAATAAATATATTAATTAATTAATATGGTTATTAATTTTATGGCTTGTATAGGACGTACTGCATTCATTGGTTTAGGTTTTGGTGATCGCAGTGATTCATTTGATTTAAATGTTGCATTACAAGATCATTTTAAATGGGTAAAAAAAGAACAACAATTTGAAAAAGAATCAAATCAACCAGAATTAGATTTAAAATTTAAAGAAGGCCAAACAATTAAAATTAATATGAAGATAACTGTAAGTTTAAAATAATACATTGTTTATATTATTGTTGATATATTTATTATGTTTTTTTTTTTTTAGAAAAAAGATGGCTCAGAAGGAGGTAATAGTAGTAAAATTAAAAATAAAAGTATAACAAATACAAGTGGTGGTGGTGGTTTTATATTAGCACCACCTCCTAGTGCTAATAGTGGTAATAATAGTAGTTCATCGAATAATAGTATTAAATCTACATCTACAACAACAGTTGTTGCACCACCATCAACAAATGTAACACCAACAGTATCACCATCTCATACAAATACTACAACATCAGTTCAACAACAGCAAACATTAAATAATTGGTCAGATTTTCAATCATCATTAGATGTTGTTGCTAAGTAAGTTATTTAAATATAATTATTAATATTATATTTATTTATTTGATTTATTTATATTATGTAGCCAATCAACATCATCTAATACAACAACAGTAATAACTCCAGCATCAACTAAATCAACAGATAATTGGGTACAATTTTAAATTTTTTGATCAAATCAATATATATATATATATATATTATATTAAATTTAAAAATTGAGTTATTATTTTAATAAAAGTTTATTAAATATAAAAATATCATGTAATATTATAGGTATACTTAATTAATTAATAATATTATTGTATATTATAATAAGATATAAATACATTTAAAACAATACATAAAATAAATGTTTATGCTTATTATTATTATTATAATTTAAATGATTTATTTTTTATTGTTATCATTGAATATTTAAATTTTATATAAAAATCTTAATATCCATTCTCTATTATTATATTCTATTTTATATAAAAATAAATTAATTAACTTTATACCTATAATTAAAATTCACTTAATAATTAATAAATTTATAGAACAATGTAATATAATATTAATAATGTTTGTTATTAATTAATTAATTAATGAATAGAATCTTTATAATATATATATATATATATAATAACAAACACATGTTAATAAAACTTTTATTAAAATATTAATTATATAATAATTATTATTATTTATAAAATAATAATAATTAATAGTTAGTAGAGTATTAAATAAATAACATAAAATAGTATATATAATATAAATAAATAATTGGTTTTATTGATTTATATAAGTTAAATATATTATAATTAAAGAATAAAATAATGTACTATATATATATATATATATATATATATATATATATTTATGTAGTAATATAGTAATAGTAAGATGTAGTTATCAAATATTATTGTTATTAATTGATTAATTATACCATAGGTTATATAATAATAATTAATAACATACAAATAAATATAAATTAATTATATGTTATCAATTAAATTTATTTGTACTACATATTATATAACATTAATTATTTAGCACTAGTACTAGACTATTATATTATAAATAATAAATGTTGTTATCAAATATATATATGATTATTATTTTTTTATAAATTTTATTAATTATATGATATGTTTATTTTAAAATATTATATAAACAAAACATAATAATTAAATATTGTATTGTTACTTATTGTTAGTTACTTATTATTATTAAATGCACAATATAAATAAATATATAGATGATAAAATAGATTGTTGTATTCTTCTTATTAATATGAATAAAAGTATTAAATTCACAACTTATTTACTCTTATGGGCAATTCGAAATCACATCTTCAAAAAATAATTGTTCATGTGCACGCATAATACAATATACAAGTAATCAATTATAATAATTGGCAACTTTTTAAATATTTTTATTTTAAAAGGAAGAAAAGCATTTCTTCAAAGATTAACAAAAGTTTCATTTCAATTATTATTTTGTTATATACAAAATATAAAAGAAAATTTATCTGAATTTTAATTGTTTTAGCACCAAAATATGAAGAACCACATCTTTGCTTGCCTTTGTAAAAGTTTTAATAAAAAGGAATATTATAAGAACATTTTAATAACAATTAATGTCTGTTCAATGACAAAAAATTTAATAAAAACTGGTGGGAACATCTTTAGAATAAAACTGAGACGAAATTCTTCTGATGATGGTTCAACAACAATAGTTGGAGGCTACAGTCTAATTATATTTGTTAAGTAAAATCAATCCGAGTGCAACATTACATACAAATCGTTAGAGCTGGATGATACTCGTAAAGTAATTCGATAGAAAAAATAAACTTTAAAATTTTTCTAAATGTTTCATGTGTTGTTACCCCCTGAATATATAGCAAGCAAATTACACGCTAATTACCATTCTAAAGTTTACTACTTATATGAAATAATAATTTATTTGAATTAATTAGTTTGTATTTACATGCATTAATCAAAATTTGGTATTTCTGTAACCGATTTTTTGCGTGGATTACATACACTTACCTAATTAAACTTGGGAAGTGAACTATTAAAATAAATACATTTTTATAACAAATAGAAATTTCCATATATATAATGAAATTTATTGTACTACTTATAAATAGGGGGCTAGAGAGAAATATGTAAATGTCTTCTTAATTTTATTGTTGTTTGTGTGTTTTAAGAATACCCTCGACGTACTTAAGTATTAATAAAATCTAAACTAAAAATAAAAAAGCTTAGGTTATACCATCATAAGCATTGAATAAAAGGTATAAGAAGCAAGGAATACCATCGATAATTTATTATATAAATAATAGTTTTATTGATTGATTGATTTATATAAAATAATAATTATAATAAATGGATGAATGAATTCATATTTTTTAATTAATTTGAAAAGAAAGAATAATAAGTAATTAATAATGATTGATAATAATTCAATACGTGGGTTGTTCTTATTTCGCTTATATATTATTAATTATTTACTTCCATAACTTCTTAATAGACATATTCTTTTCAGAATCCTTTTGCATAACTTTGGCAACAGCCATTTCAAAGTCCTCTTGTGTAACATGAACACGACGTTCACGTAATGCATACATACCGGCTTCTGTACACACACCTTTCACTTCAGCACCAGATGCACCAGGCATTAGTTCAGCAATCTTACGTAAATTGATGCCACGTGTTAAATTCATTTTACGTGAATGGATCTTTAATATGTCTAAACGTGCTTCTTCATTTGGTGGTGGAAATTCAATTTTACGATCAATACGACCTGGACGTAATAATGCTGGATCTAAAATATCAATACGATTTGTTGCCATAATAACTTTAATATTTTTGGTTGCTTCAAAACCATCCAATTGATTTAATAGCTCTAACATTGTACGTTGTACTTCTGAATCACCACCAGAACCCGATTCAATACGTGATGAACCAATTGAATCGATTTCATCCATAAATATAATCGATGGTGCATGTTCACGTGCCATTACAAATAGTTCACGAACCATTCGTGAGCCTTCTCCAATAAACTTTTGTACTAATTCGGATCCACTAACACGTATAAATGTACATTCTGTATGATGGGCCACAGCTCTCGCTAATAAGGTTTTACCAGTACCAGGTGGTCCATATAAAAGTACACCCTTCGGTTGTGCAATACCTAATGCATCAAATAATTCTGGATGTTTGACTGGTAGCTCAATCACTTCTTTAATCTCTTTAATTTGTTTATCTAAACCGCCAACCATTTCATATGTTGAATCTGGTACTTTTTCAACCATCATTAATGATACCAATGGATCAACTTTATTTGGCAATATCTTATGTAATGTATACGATTCATTACGTAAAGCAACACGACTATTCGCTGTTACATCATTAATATCAATGTTCTTATCAATATCAACAACAAATTTACCTTCTGGATGTACTTTAACTAACACCTTTTTTTTATCCATTGGTTTCACAACTTCACCAACGTATGAACCTTGCTCTTGCAATAATTGTAATTCTTCACGTAACATACGAACTTTAGCATTTAATTCATTTCGTTGTGCTTGTAAACGACGTAAATTTTGACCTTTTTCTGCAACAATTAATTGCAATTCTTCTATTTTCGTTATGTAATATGGACGAAACCCTTCACCTTTTGGTAAATCCACCTCCATCTATAAAATAAAACACGAAACAATTCAATATTATAAATATTTTGTAGTAATTGTAAATATATGGTTAATATTACTATTTCATTAATATTATTATGATTTGTTGTTTTATTTTTAATGTTTAATCTTTTTGATTTTAACAACTCTATGTAACGAATCCTAGAAAATTCAGCTCCCATTTATTTAAATCAAATCAATCAATTCAATATTTAAATATATTCATTGTAATAAATATAAATAGTTTAAATAAATATGTATGAAATCAAATCATCAAACATTATTCAGCATTTTTAAATACTATTTTAGGTTATGTTCGTTTTGATCATTAACTTATAATCTGTTTAATATTTAATTTTAAAATTAAACTACCTTATTTTTGAGTGTCATGATGATGATGATGATAATAAATTATTCTATTGATATTATTCTTGTTCACTTTTTATTAATTATTATTTATCTGACATTATTAACAATACCAATAAAATAATATTGAGTGTAATCAAAATGACTAATTCTTGAAATAAAGCGATCCGTATTGGATTCTACTTGTCACTATTCTGAGTATAGCTATACTTTCAGACTACTAGTAACAGTATTGCTGCTAATATGAATAAACACGATTACACGCAAATGTCATTTATCCTTTTTTTAATTTACGTTTACCACATATAATGATATGAAATTGCAGATTTTTTTTAATTTGTGTGTTTTATTTAGAGTTCTATTATCTTATAGTATGGTCACAATTCGAATATATTTTAACGTTTTCAAATAAATGGAGCTAGGTATAACTATAAGTCTATATAAATTTATGACTAGAATGAAGCTAGAACCAAATTGATATAAAAAAAACAATAATAAAATAATGTGACATTTAAATATAAATATATTTTTAATATATTTAATTATTTTTGATGTGATCAAAGTAATTTGTTAATACACAAATTGTAAATAATATTTATGAAATTTAACAAAATGATAAATGTTGTTTTATATGCATTTAAAAGAATATTTATACATAAATAAATAAAACCTACAAATGTTAAATTGAGGTTGAATATAATTACAAATGCATGTATGTTATTTATATTATAAAATAGTAATATTATATTTACTTATATATAAATAATAATAACAAATATTATATTTGAAATTGTTTTAGATATGTATTTATAATAAGAATATTATTATTAAATATAAATTAATATCAATTTAATAATAAATAAATACTACGTAGTAACAATCTTTATAATACAATCAATTCATACAAATTCATAATGTTAGATAATACAATAAATTTATTAAATGATATATTATTATGGAATCATACATTTATTACTATGATAACATTTGTGTCATTTAATTTTGTATTTTGGTAAGTGTATTTAATGAATAAATAATATTTTTACATAAGTTATACTTATGTATACTTATACCTGTATTTATATTTGTTAAATATTTAATTGATTATGTTTTTTTAGGTGGATATCATTACATGAATATAGTTTATATACAATTATATTTACATCAATATTATTATTGTTATTAATTGAACATTTATTAATATTTTTTAATTTTAATAATAAACATATTAATATTAATATAAATTTTAATAAAATATTTAAGTATATATTGGAGCAAATTATTTTATATAGAGAAAGTCATTTAAATTTGGTGAGTATAGTTTTATATTTAAGTAAAATATTATTATAACATTTCAAATAGTAGTTATTTTAATTAGCCATTTTATTAAATTTGTTTTTATTTTTATTGTTTTTAGTTTCATATATATATTTGTATAATATCAATAACATTATATACAATTGGATGTTCAATAAATGGTTTTATATTAATATATATTTTATATATATCAATATTTTTAATCACATTATTATATAAATTATTTAAATTAAAATGTTATCAATTGTATAATATATTTATAAATAATGATGGTAAGTTTATATATTTAATAATAATTAATTCTATTATAACAATAATTAATTATATTTATTTTATTTATTATATAGAATTAATATCAGAAGATGATTTAATACCAATAATATTACAAACAAATGATCATGATAATGATACTGATGAATTAAATGATGGTGGAGGTAAATTATTTATTTATATACATATTATTATTATTATAGTAATTAAAACAAAAATTGTTTAATTATAATTATCTCATGTATAGAGTAGGTAGCTCATACAAATAATTCGATATTCTAGATCTATTATACTCAATCGATCAAGTTTATTTTGAGAATTAACAAGATTGTATGCACATGAATAAAAATAAAACTTGTTGAATAAGATTATAAAATTGAATAATTCAGCTTGAGTAATTAATTTACTACTTAAGTTATTTAAGATAAATTAATATCTTTGTGAGTCAACTCATTTATTATGTTTAGTTAATGCTTCGAAACTCTACACTGAGTGAGACCCCAAACAATTTATTTACAGGATCATAATAAAACAATTACGTATGGATGATCTAGCTATCTCTAATCAATATGGAAAATGATTAGACAAGTGTTATTGTTATATTTGCCCTTATTTAATCAAAATGGTGGTTTTATAAAATATTTTATTTTATTTAGTTCTTTCTAAATTTTAATATGTCATAAATATCAAACATTTCATATTCCCCAGCTATTCACATTTGGTATGGGCACCGCTCCACAATGCTTTAATCTGACACCAGTATAGTAGACATAGTAATTAATAAAGTATTTATATAGTTGATTCATTTTAATGAGATTCTAATTTTAATACAAAATGGATACTTAATTTGTATTGTATATAAGCTATAAGTGTGCCAAATTTCATACTTCTCCGCCCGCTCAATTTTTTTAGTAAAGGAGTACAAAGTTTTTGCATCATGTATTAATTAATATATAGATAAATATTTGAATATCTAAACAGTGTTTAATAATCAATAAATAATAAATATTTTTATTGATAAAATTCTAATTATTTATAAATAAAAATATAAAATAATATTAATATATTTAATTAATTTATAATATTATATAATATTTTGTTTTTATAGATTCATGTTGTTCATCATTTGTTAATGGTTTATCAACAATGCCATCATATTTAGATATTGAACAACAATTAGATGAACAAGAACCAGAACAAGATTTTGATATAACAACAAATAAAACATTAATAAATAATATAACAATTAGTTCATCATCATCATCATCATTATTATCAAATAATAGTAATAGTAATAATATAAATGATAATGATAATATAACTAATATATCAACATCATCATCAGATGATGAACAATTTTATAATGGTATACAATTTAATACAACAACTAAAAGTACTAATAATAATAATAATTTATTAGAATCAATTAATTTTTTATCAAATATAAGTAATGTTTTATCAACAACAGCAACATTTATACAACAACAACAATCTTCATCAACAACAACACATGCAACTACATCATCATCATCATCATCATCAACATCTAGTGATTTTGAAATAATTAATACAGATGATGTTGATATTTTATAATATTATTTATAATAGTTATTAAATAATTGATATTGTTAATATATTTATGAATAAACAATATAATTAACTACACTTATTAATAATAATAATCATTATTATTTATGAACAACATCATTAATAATAACAATATCAATACTGAACAATAATTATAATTTTTAATTGATTACTACTTTTATTTGTAAAAAATAAAATATTAAATTTATGATAATAATAACGTATACTATACTACTACTTGTTGATTTATTAATCAATCAATAAAACAGTTGAGTTAGTTATTAATTTTAGTTATAAATTTAAAATTTTATTAACACTTACGACTTACATTATTAATAAATACATAATATTTATTTATTTATTTTATTTTATTTTGTATAAATCATTATATTCTTCTTATATGTATTATAATTAATCAATAAATATATATTTTATAAATTATATAATCAGTTATTTCATTTACATTTATGGTGTGGTGTGGTATGTAGTAATTACCATCTAAATTACATTAATTGAATATATCTGCAATTATTACTTTATAAAGAAATCTTCAATTGTGGCTAGAGTACGCAGTGTGGTCTGTCAATACTTAATAATTTAATTAAGTCAAGTTATTAAATTAAGCTTCCATAATCTAACATTATTTACGTCTACCTACGTCCAATCAAAATGAACACAATACATCTTATTTACATAGATATTCAATAAACAACTAACTATTGATTACATTATATTCCTTACATGAGACTTGCTACTAAGGACACTCATTTTTTTACCTAATTGTAAGTATAGTAAATAAATTATTATGTAATAAAGTGAACTAATATTACTTAATACCTAAGTAAATAGATAATATTATATATAAATTGTTGAACACTGTAATTATGCATTTATCAATTAATTCAACATAATACCTATTTATAAAAAATAAATAATAACAATTAACATTGTTGATTGTTTAGATACTTATACAATAAATATACGGTATCTATAACATATCTTCATTATAATAATATCATATTTATTAGCTAAATTTGAGTTGAAACCGAAGCGAATCTAAACAGTTTATGAAAAAATGTTTCAAACAAAAGTTATTTATATTTAGGAAGAAAACAAACTTGGATCCGTTGAACTTCTTTTGCTCATACCGCCAACTGTAACTCGAGTTAAGGTATAGAATGCATTCTTAAAATTTTAGCTTTGTATCTCTGCATTTTTAAGTTAATGCAATGTGTTATATTAATTTGTATTACTAAATTATGTAAGAAAGTGTTACGACATAACTAAGAAACATTTTTATTTAAATTCATATATGATACGCATGCCGACTTAGGTAACTATGATAACATAACCAAAAAAATATACTTCTTTCACTATTCATACATACACTTACATATTATTATTTACAATTGAATGATAATAGGAAAGTACTTATATGAATATATTAATAATAATAAATAAAAAAAAATAGATAATTTTAATAACCTTTGATCAAAGTTTATTAAAATAATGCATACGATTAAAATTAATATCAATTAAATATTATACGCATTACTACTTCGAACACAAATTATTTAGTACCTATATTTTATTGAGTTAAAAATTTAAATTAATAATGTTTTGGAAGGTATGCATATTATAGAATAAATCATTTAATAATTAATAAAATAATTAATATAATAATATATTATAGAATAGTGTTTGTTTGGTAAGTGGAGGTGCATCTGGATTAGGTAAAGCAACCGTTGAACGATTTATAGAATTAGGTGCTAAAGTTTTATTATGTGATTTACCATCATCAATTTCAAATATACAACAAAACCAATTTAATGCTGCTATTAATGATAAAAAATTATTATTAGTACCAGTTGATGTAAGTTATGTTAAATATGTTTAATTTTATTATATAAATTATTAATTATAATTTATATTATATTATATTTATAGGTAACAAATACAAATGATATAACAACTGCATTAAATTTATGTAAAGAACAATTTGGTAAATTAAATATTGTTGTTAATTGTGCTGGTATTGGTGTTGCATATAAGACGTATAATTTTAATAAACAACAACCACACCAATTAGATGATTTTATAAAAGTGATCAATGTTAATACAATTGGTACATTCAATATAATACGTTTATCATGTCAATTATTGGGTTTAAATGAACCGAATCAGGATAATAATAATGAACGTGGTTGTATTGTAAATACAGCTAGTGTTGCTGCTTACGAAGGACAATGTGGTCAAGCAGCATATGCAGCTAGTAAAGGTGCCATCTGCAGTATGACATTGCCAATAGCTAGAGATTTATCAACACATGGTATACGTGTTAATACAATAGCACCAGGTAGCTCATTCATATCAATTTATTAACATTTTATTATTTAAATTTATTATTTTTTCTGTATTATTTATCTATGTTTGCTTTTACTTATCAATTTATATTATAAACTAGTCTTTTTTCTCCAAAGATTAAAAAAAAAAACGCTAGATGGCACAGTAGTACTTTACTGATTTGTCTTTAAAAAATAATTGAACCTTCGTGTGTAATAATAACTTTTATGTTTCAAGAATTTTGTTGTATGTTACACATTCAATCCATCTCAAACAAACATCGGAGATAACAAATACTGTACGATCCTCCAATATTGGTTATATTTATGATAAAAATATTATTTAATATTAAATTAAAAAGATTAATTTTTTTAATTTATATTCATAAATAATTTAAACATGAATTGTTTATAAATATTTTAACACTAAAAATAACCAGTAATTCTGCTGTTTCAAGTGGCTAAGTTTGGAAAAACTAAATCCTACTGTTTTCAATTACTTATTATCTAATATCATCCCAAAATAATTACAGACATGAATTATGTTTGTATAATTATGAATAATATAAATTATGGATAGGTATTTTAAGCATAGGTATAAAATAATAAGATAATAATTAAAAACTAAATTAAATAGATAATTAATATTGAATATAATATTTATTTTTTATAGGTTTATTTAATACACCATTATTAAGTCAATTACCAGATAAAGTGAAAGCATTCTTATTACGTTCGATACCATTTCCACAACGTTTAGGTGAACCACGTGAATTTGCACATTTAGTACAAACAATATGTGAGAATCAAATGTTAAATGGTGAAGTTATACGTTTAGATGGTGCAATACGTATGCAACCATAATAATATAATTATATCAATTAATTAATATATATATATATATATATATATATATATATATATATATATATATATATATATATATATATATATATATATATATATATATATATATATATATATATATATATATATATATATATATATATATATATATATATATATATATATAATATTATTGTTTGTATTTTTAAAATTATTATTGTTTCAATTTTAATTAGATAGGTACATAAATATGATAATGTAACTGTGTGTCGGTGGCTGGTGGCTATACTTATACGAAAATATATATTTTAAAAATAAAAACATTTATTTATTATTAGAATTTATCATTGACAATACATACATACATACATAAATCAATGGATGTGTAAAAATTAGTAGAAAATAGTTTAAAAGTAAGCAAATACTTCTAAAACATCATCATGCATACTGAAATCTATCAAATCTACTTCTAGTCATATAAAATATGTGATTTTCAGGTAATTTAATTTGAAACATTGCTTATTTAAATTGTTTTTTCTGTAGTAATAAAATGACGTCGCGTTGCATGTCAACAATGGTATGTCATCATATCGTTCTAACATCTGTGAGAATAAATAAAATATTTTTGAAATGTATTACGAAATATATTAAAAAAGTTTTCGTAAAAAAAATCAATTGTTCATTTGACCAATCTTGGTAGGTCGGTCAGTTCAACTACTGAAGGTTGTAGGCTCGATTAATTATAAAAATTAATTGTTACGATGGGCTGGTTTGTAGTGTTGTAAGTGGTATTGGTAAAAAGGCCTTCAGAAATCTACTTGCCAAGCATATGTTCATACTCTTCATCTCTTTCTGATATAGTTCAATTTTAAATTATTTCATGTTTATTGTAACATCTTTGCGCTGAATATACAATGAAGATTTTAAGTAATTATTAAAAGTTTGTAGTGTTTTTAGATTTAATGGTTGTGGAATCTTGTATTTTATACGTTAAATATGTTAAATGAAATAAAGCAACTTTAATGGAATATTTTAACATTATTTTATTATAATAAATATATGTACACTTGCCATAAGTAGCGTGGCTTACAATGTACTCGTCGATGATCTAATAATTCGTGTGTTATGTACAATTCGTGGGCCACTTGCGCGTAGTTGACCAATGTATCGGCGAACTGGTCGACCAATGAAATCGCATTTTAGAGTCGACGGTTTGGATGGCAGTGCCACCTGACTTTATATTTTTGACTTATTTTGATTATAAAACTCAGGTGCCACTACAAGTTAAATTTTGATTTTCAAGAATGAGATGGAAAATATTCTTTAATAGCTTATAACTTGTTGGTTATTTTTAAATAAATTTTAATTTAATTTTGTAGTTTTGTTATTCTATTGAATCTTGCATACATTTTACTTTGTATGGAATAGAAAATTTTTTCAATCCTTTGTTTTTATTGTTATTTGGTATTCATTCTACTTTTAACAAAAGTCATCACATATTAAGTAGGTATATATATATATATATATATATATCACATAAGAAGTAAAATCGTTTATTATTGAATTATTAATATATTAAATTAAATATTTTACTGTATAATTATATAAATATAATATAAAATTGAATCATATTATTAGATTTATTTAAATATGATTAGGTACTTAAGTTAATTAGATGCATATTTTAAAATGATAGACATAGACAATATAAATTATAGATAGATAGATTGAGATACGTCGTACCTTCATCTCATATTACATATTTTGTGTTGTTATGCAGTTAAATTTTAAATTATTGATCAAATAAATAAACATGTATAATATATTATTATAATTATATTTCATTCATATTTAATAGTAGTTGTAAATGTTTGTATATTGATACTTTAATTAAATAATTATGGGTGATTCAGGTATGTGTAAGCGGTATTTATAAGATATATTTATTATTAATTAGATTTAGAATGTAGAATTATTATTTCCAACGTATATATTACATTGCTTTATTATGTATTAATATATTTTATTATTGTTGTATGTACGTTGTAGTTCAATCATCATTTTCAATAATGATTGATAACAACTAACTAAAATTATAAATATATTTTATTATCACTATATAAGTAAATGAATTATCTATTAATTAATAATCATCCATCTGATATCAATTTTAATTATATAATACTAAACGTTGAATATTTTATTTTAATTATTATATTATTATACCTTTTGAAATCGCAAATTGATGATGTTATGAATGTTCATTTGATATTTTTTTAAACATTATAATACATGGTAGGTATATAATATTTCTATTTTTATATGTAGGTATATTATTTTTATTTTATTTAATATAATATTATATTATATTGGTAAATCAATCAAATATAAACAAATCAACAAATAAAATTTTATATATATATAAAACATGTGATGTGATGTGTGAATAATAAATAACATACAAACATGCATATAGCTAGTTTTAGTTAATAATAGTGAATATGATCTTTAGTTTATTTAATTACAGGTATAAAGTAATATAATACAATATAATAGATATATAAAATTATAGGCATTTTTGTTAAAAGTGTAGATAGATAGATGGTTATTGTGTTCTATAAGTAAGAACGTTATGTGCACATTTCAAGTAAATACACCGATGACTTCTATAGAACACAAACCTATGGACCAAGCCTTTGAGATAATGATCATCTTTGAGTGGTCATTTGATGAGTCATTTGATGAGTCATGAAAAAGTCACACATTGAATCATCTATACATATTCAATATTATAAGCTTCATCGGCCAATCCTCTTCGGCTCAGCTATTTTAAAATTTTAAAGAGGGTAAGAAATAAAGATTCATTTTAGTCTTTAAATTTTTGGGTAATTATTTTCGATGTTATAAGAACTGTTACCAGATCGCTTTAAATAGTTCATTTCTAGAGACACATAAAAATGGCAAACTGCGAGTTAGAAAGATAATACACATCTATAGTAGAATATATACAACATAGGAAAGTTGTATACACGTACTTTTTAATTTTTGTTTGCACATTCTAGAAAATGTATTAAAAAATAATAATAATAACTCCAAAAATATTCATATAAGACAATTGAAATATTGATTATATTTTTAAGCGATCTTGTAACACTTTGGCGGGTAACAAATTATCTCAGATAATTTGTTACCCGAATAAACGAATTACGAATTACGTTTAACGAATAACAAAATATCATCCAAATATAATATTCAAAAATTGAAGACTAATACTATGTCTTAATGAATTACCTTATTACTCTCTTTTAAATTTAAGGGTAGCTGACTGCCAGATGCAACTTCCAATATTCAATTGGTTAGAGGACTGAATTTAATATAAAACTTTTCAAATGACCAAACTGAATCACTAACTCTTAATAAAATTAATCTAATCACCAATACGAAAGCTGAATTTTTGTATAGATAGATATAAAGTATATATGTGGATGGCGGATTGCCGCAGTGAAATATATAAAAATTTTATGTTTTATATTGAATCAATAATCTAATCTTATCTTATCTTATATACCTACTTTGCATATCTACCTACCTACATTACTATAATTAACTTTAAAAATAATTTTGCAAAAAAGTTAATCATTTTTCAATTAGCTATTGCATAGATAAACATGAAAAAAACAAATTGTTATCTTACATAATATATAAATACCAGTCATATCAGATAGGTAGATGCGTTATTCTTGTATATTATATTTTTGAGTGTAAAAACAATGACTTGATATCAGTAAATATAAACAAATACATAAATAAATAAGTATAATAATATAACATCAAACATTATAATATATATACATATCACACCTAAACACCATTTAAATTCAATCATTTATTTAAATCTTATTTATTTATTTGTTTACACTACCAAATATCATGCTTATCAATCATATAATAAATAGTAACATAACAAAATATTATTGCAATACAATATAAGCTCCATCATGCTGGAACCCCCCGCGTTACACAAATTAATTTTTATAATTATTTTAATCTACAAACAACGATGCTAATGATGATTGTAGTAAACGTCATTTATTTGTAGTATCTATAGTTACTGAGAAAAAGCAATGTATACTGTTCAAAATTAGTAATGTTAGAAAAAAATGCTGTACAAATTTTTGAATTGTTTGTAGTTTTTTGTAGTGATAAAAAAAATTGTTTTTTTTTTTTTTTTTTTATCCATTTCTTTCATAAAATATTCCATACATTCATTCATAAATAGCATTAGGAAATACTCAATTTTTTTTTTTTAAATTACTATTTACTTATATCAAACGATGATTTTGATTGTAATAAACAGTTTTGTAATGGTTTTAAAATTATTTTTAGTTTATTATCAAAATTTCTTTAGTCTGTTCCATTTAAGAAATATCTTTATAAAATTTCAATAATTCAATAATCTTGTTAAAGCTTAGACAAAAAAAAAATTAATGTTTGTTAGAGCACTCGCTCGTATATTTGTAGTTTCTCTTGTCATAACAGTAAAAATAAAAAATAAAAAGTGTTCAATATGAATACTTAAGTTATTAGAAAAAAAAAAAAAACAATTCTGTACATTTAGAAAGAATTACAAATAGTCTAAAATGCAATTGATATAATTATTAAATGTACAAAGGCATGTAAATTTAAATAATTTTATAATCAATTTATTCTGGATAAAAAATCTTTTTTTGTTTGTCTTTATTAAACCTCTTAGTAAACGTATTTAGTTATTTTAAAATCCAAACGAACTTATGATTGTTATATGAACAATTCAGAGAATTTAAATACATTTATAATTAAAAATCCATTTTTAATGGATATTTATTTCTATTATACTAGAACTTTTTGTTGTTGTCACAAATGAAGTTAAATGAATACAATCATTAGTATCGTTTGTAGTTTTATAAAAAAAATTAACTTTTTCCTAATACGGGTTCCAGCATGATGGAGTTTGCAATATATACAATATATATAAATAATAATATATATATATATATAATATGTGTTAAGTATATTATATTTATTATATTAGTAAGAGTTTTGTTAGTTTTATAAACAAAACAAATCAAAAGTAAAATATAATTATTATAATATTATTAATTTTTATTGGTATAATTAATAATATTAATATTTATTTGTAATGGCTTATTTAATGCCATGCGATCCATTACAAATGCGTAGTATGTATCAAAGAGAAGGTACATACATACATTACATACGTACATATAATTTAAATAGTATAATTAAATATAGTTATTATTATTATTATTAAGTTATGTCATATAATTAAAGTTGATTACTATGTTTAGACAGTGAAGATAGTGATGGTGAAGGTGGTTTAGGTAATGTAAATCGTGTATTAATCCGACCACCAGAACATACTGGTAAAGCAAAAAAAGGACATTTATGTTTTGATGCATCATTTGAATGTGGTAATTTAGGACGTGTTGATTTAATATCAGAATATGAATATGATTTATTTATAAGACCCGATACATGTTCACCAAGATTTCGTATATGGTTTAATTTTACTGTTGATAATTATAAACAAGATCAAGTATGTATTTATAAATAATAATTTAATTAAATATTTATATTTTTTAATTAATTAATATTTATATTTTATCTATTAATTATAGCGTGTCATCTTTAATATTGTTAATTTTAGTAAAAATAAATTATTATTTCGTAATGGTATTTTAACACCATTAGTTAAATCAACATTACGTCCATATTGGCAACGTATACCAAAACAATATGTTTGGTATCATAAATCTCAACAACATTCATATAAATATATTTTAACATTTGCATTTGCATTTGATAAAGAAGAAGAACATATTTATCAATTTTCATTATCACAACCATATTCATATTCACGTTTACAATTATATTTAAATTTATTATTAAATAATAAAACTAATCGAAATAATTCTAATTCAACTACAACTACTACTACTACTAATGATAATGATGATGATAATGATAATAATATTAATTTAATTATTAATAAAGAATTATTATCAACATCAATACAAAATAGAAATGTTGATATAATAACAATTGGTAAAATAATTAATAATAATAATAATAATACAAATATAACAACAACAACAAAACAACATGTTTGTGTTATATTAGCTAGAATACATGGTGGTGAATCACCAACATCATTTATATGTCAAGGTCTATTAGAATATTTAACATCAACACAAGATTTATTTATACAATTATTACGTAAACAAAATAATATTGTTTTTAAAATAATACCTATGTTAAATCCAGATGGTGTTTATTTAGGTAAATTAAAATAGATATAATAATAATATTTATTACTACTTATTATACAATATTTTTAGGTAATTATAAAACAACATCAATGGGTTTTGATTTAAATCATTTATATCATTTAGCATCACCATATGCACATCCAACAATATATTCATTAATACAATTGTTAAAAGGCTTGGATCATTCAAAATCAATTGAATTAGATTTTATAATTGATTTACATGCACATATGAATCTATTAGGTACATTTATATATGGTTCAACATATGATGATATCTATCGTTATGAACGCCATATTGTATTCCCGAAATTATTATTACAACATAGTTCAGATGATTATAATTTATTAAATACCATGTATAATTCATCATCATCATCCAATGATTTTAATAAAATTGGTACAGCACGTCGATATTTATGTTCAATATTATCAGATACTGTTAATTGTTATACATTACATGTATCAATGGGTGGCTATTATTCTAATACTACTAATAATAATAATAATAATAATAATATTATACCATATACTAAAGATTCATGTAAGTATCTATCTATCTATCTGTAAGAATATTATTTATTTATAAATTAAAGTCACATCGTAACATACATATAACATCTATGATGTACTCGTTAGTATGTAGTATTTATGATGTATATTAGTATGATGTCCATTGTCCATACATGACACAACAGCTTTAACAAATATCAGCAAACACACAATATTATTACATTATTGCATTATTTTTTTATTGTTTTTAACTTACACACTAAATATTCACAAATATCAAGCATTTATCATTTAGTTTTTTTTTTTTAGTTTGATAATTCTTTATTAGCATCATAATATAAATACAAGTCAGCTTACAACTCTATAGCACCTAGCTTAAGCTTTATCTATAATACATCATCTTATTAAACTAGTTACATCGAGATTAAAATTTTTGATACATCGTTTGAAAAATGGAAAATTTAAATAAAAACCATTGAGAGAAATTTATCATTTTATTGTATACAGGCTTTTTATACTTCACATATATGTTTATGGTTTCTATGTACTGTACTCTGCTCTGCTCTACTCTAATCTCATATTCTATACGTTAGACAGAATAATTCAGAGTATATTCATTTTAGTCTAAAGTTTGTAACTAAATTGTTAATTGTTTCAACAATGGACATTATTTGGAAAACATTGATTTCAAAATACATATTATTAAAAAAAAAGCTTAAAAAATAGTCGTGAAAACTCTATCATCAGTCCTGTAGTTCCCAATATTAAAATAAAATATTTTGAAAATGGTTGAAACAAATAATTGATCGACAAATAAAAAAATAAAAATAATAAAATAAAATAATAAAAAAATACGACAAATATTTGGTCGTAAAAAATTATAATATTTTCAAGAAATTCAAAATTTTATTAACTTTTTCAATTGACATTAATTATTTTGAAAAATTTGTAAATTTGAGAATATTATAAATTATTTGCATACCAACATTAATAAATTTTCTGAAGAAAATAAGTAAATCAATTTAATTCGGCTTAATCATTTTTTTCTATTTCCAATGAATGAATGAAATGAAATGGCAATGGGCAAGATACAGAAAATTTATAAAATACTTAGTACTTTCTTAAATGATGCAGTAATTTGTTTTTAATTTATGTGTAATTTAAACTATATATATACTTCAAATTACACATAAATTAAAAACAAATATATATATATATATATATATATATATATATATATATATATATATATATATATATATATATATATATATAGGTAATTTATAAAAATAAAATTTTTTCCAAAAATTGCTTCGACTTAGTTAAAATTTTTGGTGAAAAGTGGTGAAATTTTTGGTGAAAAGTTAATGCATATACATTAGAATGATATATTCTATATATAAGTACTACTACTGTATTTCATTCTTCAAACAGACTAATTCTACACATATTATCCCCTTCCCCATCTTAAAATACATAGCAGATCAAATAGATATCGCTTAAAAGTATGTTGCATTGTGTACGGAAAAAAAGTTGCGTATCGCATCGATGTCGATTTCATAAAATAATATTAATAAATAAATACTGAAATGTTGAAGTTGTTTATTTGATTATAGATATGAGATTAGGACGTAATTTAATTCGTACATTTATTGAGTATTATAAAATGATTGGTATTTTAATAACAAATGATTTAGGATATGAATTATTATTTAATAATAATAATAGTAAAATAGAACATTTATCACGTTCAAGATATAAAAAAGAACGTAAAAACAAACAACAAAATAATAATAAATCATTATCACCACCATATAATATCAATAAATTACGTTCACGTTCATTATCATATTTGAATACACAACGTAAGAGTGCAATACAACACTATACAAATATTATTAATAATTATAATTATAATAATAATATAACAACAAATACTATTAAGAACAACTGCAATACTAATGAATTAACAACAACAACAACAACAACAAATAATTATATTACAAAAGAAAGTAAGTTATTTTTGATGAATTTAATACATTAATATTTACATTTATAAATATGTTAAGATTGATTCATGGATGCAAACAATCTTTAACTAATTAACTAACAAACTGATCAATTAACATTTATTATTTATTTACACTTATTTCATAAATAAATGTCTAATCTATCTGTGTGCAACAAATTTTAATGATTATCAATCTTAATATTTAACTTTTCTTAAAGCAAATACAATTTGAAGAAGGTCAAATGATAAAAAAAATAACAAATTATTCGAATAGGTAAAGTTAAAATTTTATAGATATACTTTTAATATTGTAGCGATCAGTACACACACAGACTCAATGTTATGACCAAGTAATTAATGCCAGCATTATTCATAGTATTCATATAATATGGATAATAAATTATTTTACATTTTTGATACTAACAGTGCAGGAATTATGAATAATAACTAATTAATACATACTTGGTACATAACATAAGATATATAAAAACTACTTATTTAATATTAATTAATTAGTTTAGTGCAGATTAAATTTATATTTTTACAGAATATGGAGGAGCCGCATTAAAAGCACGAATTAGATCAACTAAACAACAAAATACAAATACAAATTTAATATTAAATTATGGTGCATCATCCACAATAACATTACCAAGTTTATCAATAATTGATTTTAATCAGTTGACTAGATTTGGTATTGATGAAGCAATAGCAGCAAATCAATCAACTAATACTCCTCATTATAATACTAAATTAAATAAATACAATAATATCAATAATTATTGTTCAAAAAAACGTTAATTACTATTAATAAATTTGTCGAAAAATGATTGTGATGTAGTCACTCGTTTTTGTATCGTTCTTTTTCCGGCTCAAAAATATTTTTTTTTTTGAATCTTTTTCTCTATTCTGTTTTATTTATTTTTTACAACACATATTAAAAGTTTTCTATATTGTTTTTTCGTACAAAAAACGATTCAAAAAACCAAACTAGACGACAAACTATTAGTTTGTTTTTAATTTTTGATATTCTTGGGGAAACTGACGTGCTGAAATGTTAATGAGAAAACTTAATGATAATAAAAAAAAGTCAAAACCAAATGATCAAATGAAAGTCGTCTGTATGAATGCGTTGGCCTTCTTTATTGAAATAAATTCAGCGCTTATGTTACTGCTTAAAACGTTATATAAAAATAAAAGTAATTTAGTTTCGTCAATCTAGATTATACTGTTTACCAAAAAATTCACAAAAAGGGTGGATCAAAATGTTGAATCAATAAACAAATAAAATTTCAATGTCAGTAACTGATCATAAAACCTATTCAAGTATGGTCATTCAGGTTACAGTTGGAATTGATTTTCATTTAAAAATAAAAACAAAACATTCCCAATAATGTGTATGTTTTATATACCTAAACCATAGAGATAACCGCCGAAGTTTCAATCCGGGCTTACAAATATCATGATTTGGTAAAATCACCCTTGCAGAGCTACTTCATTAACATACACACAATTATTGGAAAAATAATGATTTTTATGATTAGTATAAAATCTAATTCTATCAAAAACCTATTCAAGTATGGTCATTCAGGTTACAGTTGGAATTGATTTTCATTTAAAAATAAAAACAAAACATTCCCAATAATGTGTATGTTTTATATACCTAAACCATAGAGATAACCGCCGAAGTTTCAATCCGGGCTTACAAATATCATGATTTGGTAAAATCACCCTTGCAGAGCTACTTCATTAACATACACACAATTATTGGAAAAATAATGATTTTTATGATTAGTATAAAATCTAATTCTATCAAAAACCTATTCAAGTATGGTCATTCAGGTTACAGTTGGAATTGATTTTCATTTAAAAATAAAAACAAAACATTCCCAATAATGTGTATGTTTTATATACCTAAACCATAGAGATAACCGCCGAAGTTTCAATCCGGGCTTACAAATATCATGACTTGGTAAAATCACCCTTGCAGAGCTACTTCATTAACATACACACAATTATTGGAAAAATAATGATTTTTATGATTAGTATAAAATCTAATTCTATCAAAAACCTATTCAAGTATGGCCATTCAGGTTACAGTTGGAATTGATTTTCATTTAAAAATAAAAACAAAACATTCCCAATAATGTGTATGTTTTATATACCTAAACCATAGAGATAACCGCCGAAGTTTCAATCCGGGCTTACAAATATCATGACTTGGTAAAATCACCCTTGCAGAGCTACTTCATTAACATACACACAATTGTTGGAAAAATAATGATTTTTATGATTAGTATAAAATCTAATTCTATCAAAAACCTATTCAAGTATGGTCATTCAGGTTACAGTTGGAATTGATTTTCATTTAAAAATAAAAACAAAACATTCCCAATAATGTGTATGTTTTATATACTTAAACCATAGAGATAACCGCCGAAGTTTCAATCCGGGCTTACAAATATCATGATTTGGTAAAATCACCCTTGCAGAGCTACTTCATTAACATACACACAATTATTGGAAAAATAATGATTTTTATGATTAGTATAAAATCTAATTCAAACCGTCATACCGAATTACCTCGTCTTGTCAATCTAACCTAACATGAATCAGAGTCAGTCACACTATTTTTAATTATTTCGAGGATCTGAAAAATAATGAAATAAAAATAATAATAGCAAATTTTTTTAAATTAATATTTTAATATGAATCACCGAATTGCCGTGTCTTTAAAAACTAACCTCACAATGATCACTGTCAAATATTTCTAACACTGTTTTTAATTATTTAGAGGACCTGGAAAATAACGAAATAAAAATAATAATAGCAAATTTTTTTAAATTAATAAATATTTTAATATGACTCACCGAATTGCCGCTTCTTTTAAAAGAAAACTCACATTGATCACTGTCAAATATTTCCAACCTGAAAAATAATGAACAAATAATAATAATAGCAAATTTTTTTGAATTAATAAATATTTTAATATGACTCACTGAATTGCCGCGTCTTTTAAAACTAAACTCACAATGATCACTGTCAAATATTTCTAACACTGTTTTTAATTATTGATGTATTCACATCAACTGTCACTATGAAACTGATTAAGTTCAAATTTGCAAATTATGAAATATTTGAATTTGACAATCGGAGTCTTTTAAAACTAACCTCACAATGATAACTGTTAAATATGACTTACACTGTTTTTAATTATTTAGAGGACCTGAAAAATAACGAAATAAAAATAATAAAAGCAAATTTTTTAAAATTAATAAATATTTTAATATGACTCACCGAATTGCCGCGTCTTTTAAAACTAAACTCACATGATCACTGTCAAATATTTCTAACACTGTTTTTAATTATTGATGTATTCACTTCAACTGTCACTATGAAACTGATTTAGTTCAAATTTGCAAATTATGATATATTTGAATTTGACAATCGGAGTTTTTTAAAACTAACCTCACAATGATAACTGTCAAATATGACTTACACTGTTTTTAATTATTTAGAGGACCTGAAAAATAACGAAATAAAAATAATAAAAGCAAATTTTTTTAAATTAATAAATATTTTAATATGACTCACCGAATTGCCGCGTCTTTTAAAACTAAACTCACATGATCACTGTCAAATATTTCTAACACTGTTTTTAATTATTGATGTATTCACTTCAACTGTCACTATGAAACTGATTAAGTTCAAATTTGCAAATTATGAAATATTTGAATTTGAAACTAACCTCACAATAATCACTGTCAAATATTTCTAACACTGTTTTTAATTATTTAGAGGACCTGAAAAATAACGAAATAAAAATAATAATAGCAAATTTTTTTAAATTAATAAATATTTTAATATGACTCACCGAATTGCCGCGTCTTTTAAAACTAAACTCACAATGATCACTGTCAAATATTTCTAACACTGTTTTTAATTATTGATGTATTCACTTCAACTGTCACTATGAAACTGATTAAGTTCAAATTTGCAAATTATGAAATATTTGAATTTGACAATCGGAGTTTTTTAAAACTAATCTCACAATGATAACTGTCAAATATGACTTACACTGTTTTTAATTATTTAGAGGACCTGAAAAATAACGAAATAAAAATTATAATAGCAAATTTTTTTAAATTAATAAATATTTTAATATGACTCACCGAATTGCCGCGTCTTTTAAAACTAAACTCACAATGATCACTGTCAAATATTTATAACACTGTTTTTAATTATTGATGTATTCACTTCAACTGTCACTATGAAACTGATTAAGTTCAAATTTGCAAATTATGAAATATTTGAATTTGACAATCGGAGTTTTTTAAAACTAACCTCACATGGATAACTGTCAAATATGACTTACACTGTTTTTAATTATTTAGAGGACCTGAAAAATAACGAAATAAAAATTATAATAGCAAATTTTTTTAAATTAATAAATATTTTAATATGACTCACCGAATTGCCGCGTCTTTTAAAACTAAACTCACAATGATCACTGTCAAATATTTATAACACTGTTTTTAATTATTGATGTATTCACTTCAACTGTCACTATGAAACTGATTAAGTTCAAATTTGCAAATTATGGAATATTTGAATTTGACAATCGGAGTCTTTTAAAACTAACCTCACAATGATAACTGTCAAATATTTCTAACACTGTTTTTAATTATTTAGAGGACCTGAAAAATAATAATAGCAAATTTTTTTAAATTAATAAATATTTTAATATGACTCACCGAATTGCCGCGTCTTTTAAAACTAAACTCACATGATCACTGTCAATTATTTCTAACACTGTTTTTAATTATTGATGTATTCACTTCAACTGTCACTATGAAACTGATTAAGTTCAAATTTGCAAATTATGAAATATTTGAATTTGACAATCGGAGTCTTTTAAAACTAACCTCACAATGATAACTGTCAAATATGACTTACACTGTTTTTAATTATTTAGAGGACCTGAAAAATAACGAAATAAAAATAATAATAGCAAATTTTTTTAAATTAATAAATATTTTAATATGACTCACCGAATTGCCGCGTCTTTTAAAACTAAACTCACATGATCACTGTCAAATATTTCTAACACTGTTTTTAATTATTGATGTATTCACTTCAACTGTCACTATGAAACTGATTTAGTTCAAATTTGCAAATTATGAAATATTTGAATTTGACAATCGGAGTCTTTTAAAACTTACCTCACATGATAACTGTCAAATATGACTTACACTGTTTTTAATTATTTAGAGGACCTGAAAAATAATATGACTCAAGCAATACACCAACAAGGCGCAATATGGTGAATGTGGAAGCGTTTTGTAATCGAAGTTTCCAGTTTTGTCTCATACGAGTCCGTAATTGCTTCAGTTTTTTTAGCCACTTATTATTTGGTGGTACACCCTATATGAATTCATTTGACACTTGGTAATATATACCATCAAACTGTCACCTGGCTGTTTTTGACATTAACTAAAACGTTTAGATGAAGTATGAAAGTTGGAAGTGATAATATATATTTTTGTTACGAGGTGCAGTGTATTTAAAAATATAAATAATTAATAGTTGTATTAATGTTTAACGGTAAGTTATAAATTTTTATTTGGTTACATTAAGATATACACTGTGTTGAATGTATGATACATTAAAAATTTATTTTTATAGGTTAATACCTATATTTGTTTAAACACGTGTTAGATATTTTTTTCTAATTTACAATAATATTAATAAAATAAAATAAAAAGATTGTCGAGCTGTTTATAAGTGATTGAAGGAAAAAAAATCTGAATACCATGTGCGGCTACAGTGCGTTTTCACGACACATTTACAATCGCACATTAATATTTGTCGATTTTCACCCTTTTCACGAAATTTTATCCAACAACGCCCGTTCATTGGCAGTGTTACGTTATTTCCTTCTGAGCACTGATTCAAAACTGTTATCGAACATTTTATGCATAGATTTTCTTTTTAGGTTTGATTTTGATTTATTATTATAATAGAACAATCTTTGAAAAAACTAGTATAAATTTAAATGGATGTTAGTTTATCCAATATGGATTCTTCAATTACGGAACGACAAACGATATCAGATGATCCAAGTGCACCGATTCCAGAAATTAGTCCTCGTAGACGTCAACGTATACCATTATATACATTCCAAAGAGCGAGAAGACGAATTGATCATGTGGTGAGTCCTTTTTTGAGACAATTTTTATCTCTCGATTCGTACAAATGTTAACGTGATTTGTTCTATATTTCCGCAAGAAGAAATAATTAGTATTATATTTTCTCATTTAAATTCGCGGACATATGATTTCGTTATAAACTATATATATGCCGCGTAATTTCGAAAACTTCTATTCTTTTGCTTTAAAAACCGAACAAATACAAAACCGTTTTGCTGCCTATTCGTCGGTTTTGACGAATCCTTATTATCGATCTTTTATGAATCGATATTCGACAAGTGCATAGTTGGGAAAATGTTCTTGTTTCGGAGTATGAACTATTATTAAATAACATTATTCACGCAGAGCCCCAGGGCAGTTTATCACTTCGAAAATCACAGGGGAGTTTTGAGTATTGGAAACTCATTTACCGTGACATCCTGTCGGGTATTAATGTCATATATTTCTTTATTCGAAATAGTCTTTTGTGGAAATTCGTAGTAAAAATAATCGTGTGAAAGAATAGTTCTTCCGGAAAATTTTTTAACTTTTACACTTTATTATTTTCATAATTCGATTCATGCCGCAAAAATAAAAGCTCTATAGAAATACAAAAATATTTCGCATATCAAACTTTTGATTGTAAGCCTAGAGTAATTTGACTATCTTCATATACTAATTTTATTTCTAATTAATGAATCATTAAATTTTCTATATGGTTGGGTGAAGAGTTCATATATTCTCGTATGATTTTACAAAAATTAAAATTCTCTTCAAGTTTTGCTTCTTCTAATTTTGTATTGCAAAGTTGGATGAACGCAAATTTTAAATTCTTATATGTAAATAATTGTATAGTTACTTTATGTTATCGCAGGACTTCAAGTAGTTGGCATTTTTTAATTTTCTATATAAAATATTTCGTACAAGACCTTGCTTTGGTCATTTTTAGCTGATAATCTCGAAATTGTTATTTTAATCGTAGATTTTTTTGATAATCTCGATTAAACTTAAAAATTTTATTCTTTTAGCATTTGAATTCGCTTAATTCGTAAAAACTAATTTTATTGTACTTGAAGATTTATTTTATTTTTCTCTGTGAATTATTATAAATTGAAATATTGTATTAATATCACGTATAACTGTATATGAAAATGTCAAGTGATTTTTTTTTATCTAGCATTGACTGAAAATTTTTTTTGAGTAATTTTTCTCCTTATGCTTTTTGTCGCTTTCGACTTATAAGCTCGTTTATCTTTATGATAGAACGTTATACGCTTAAAAAATTCGAAATCGCATTGGATATTTTGGATGTTGAGTTACAAATAATTAGCAAACGCGACTGTCAATAGTTTGATATATATGTAAAGGAAAATGCTTGACTATTTCATCAGATTTACCAAAATAAAAATTAATTGGTGCCTGAATATTGTCAACTGATATCTTTTAACATTTGCTTTGCTGAATTAGTTATTTGAAGTTATGCTGAATTAATTACATGATAAAGTGGGTTTTCGTATAGAAAATGAATTGAACCTCTTTCGCAAGATTGATATTAATTACTGATGTTGAATGTTAATTGAATTCTGTATATTGGAAGCTGAAATGAGATATGTATTTATCTTCGACAAACAAAATTTCTGTCAGAATGCTGTAAATTGGAAGCTGAAATGAGATATGTATTTATCTTAGACAAACAAAATTTTTGTCAATGTACTTATACAAGAAACACGTGTTCTGTATGTTTTTTCTAATATGGTAAATTTGAATATGGATCATAATATATATTAATGGGTATAGACAATACTGCTAACATATATGTAAAATTGAATATCATTCAGTTACTTCTATCTTAGTGCTGAACCATTGATAAAATGGGTTGCTGATTAATTACCTGATGGAGATAAATTGGATATTTTTAACGAATAACTGTTCGAGTAATTTTGCGAAAGTTGTTTCTAAGTGCAATAATCGAATCCTACTCTGGAAAGATTTCGTCCGTCAATAATAAAAGAAGATGCTGATAACCGAAGACAATTTGATTATGTAAATAGTGATTTAAATTAAAAACTTAATTTAAAATAAAATTCGTAAAAAGATTCGCAATAAAGAGTGCAAATATTAAACTATTATATTCAGAGAGAAAAGCTTATTGAAATTCTTGTAGTCTTATTAATATTATTTTATTGTATCTTTTTGATAAATTATTTCTTAATATCGTAAATATTAGTTTATATTTGACAAACTTATAATATTTGCATTTTAATAACATTATAATTTATGCGTTATTTATCGCATAAAAATTTCTTTTTCTTGTTTTATTGTATCTTCTTGTTCCTCGAATTTTTGTAAATCGTATACTTAAGTTTGGTATTCGACAAACTTATTTTAAATGCGATATTATAATATTTTCATTTATGCGTCATGTATAGCATAAAAATTCATTTTTCTTATTTTATTGTATTTTCATTATTCTTGAATTCTTGTAAATCGTATACTTAAGTTTAGTATTCGACAAACTTATAGTAATTGCGATATTATAATATTCTCATTTATGTGTTATGTATAGCATAAAATTTCATTTTTCTTATTTTATTGTATTTTCGTTATTCTTGAATTCTTTTACATCGTACGCATAAGTTTGTATTCGACAAACTTATAGTGATTGCGATCGTTTAATATTGTATTTTGCGCGTTTCATGTATCGCGTATATATTCATTTTCTATTTCTGAGTTTTTGTGTTTAAAATTATATAAATTTAAAATGCAAATATTAATTTTGTTTATATATTGTTAAATTCATGCATCATAACGATGTACAAATAGATGTTTTAATTGTGATTCTTTAGAACTTTCGTAACAAGTTTTCATAATGACTTTAATTATTATTATCATGTAATTTTTGTATAGTTGTAAAGATATTTTCATTTTTGCAATATTTTATTGGAAATTTTATAAGGATTTAAATTCTTATAGCGAAACTGATCAGTATCCGAAAGCTTTCTATAATATAAGATTATTGTAATATTGTAATGACTAGCATATCTATGTATTTTCTAATATTGCGTATTCTTCTTATAATATTTTCTTATTTGGATTTAAATTCTTATTTTATTGTATCTTTTTGATATATTATTTCTTGATATCGTACATATTAGTTTGTATTTGACAAACTTATAATATTTGCATTTTTATAACATTATAATTTATGCGTTATTTATCGCATAAAAATCCCTTTTTCTTGTTTTATTGTATCTTTTGTAAATCGTATGCTATACATGTCGCATGCTATACATGACGCATAAATGAAAATATTATAATATCGCATTTACAATAAGTTTGTCGAATACTTACCTTAAGTATACGATTTACAAGAATAAAGAATAATGAAAATACAATAAAATAAGAAAAATGAATTTTTATGCTATACATGACTTTATTGTATTTTCATTATTCTTGAATTCTTGTAAATCGTATACTTAAGTTTGGTATTCGACAAACTTATAGTAATTGCGATATTATAATATTTTCATTTATGCGTTATGTATAGCATAAAATTTCATTTTTCTTATTTTATTGTATTTTCATTATTCTTGAATTCTTTTACATCGTACACATAAGTTTGTATTCGAC
>CM035593.1:86252903-86577903 GCA_020423425.1 Chrysopa pallens
TGTGATACATTTATAGGCGAGGGTGAACTTGATTGTTGTCGTGGCGATATAGGCCATGGCGACGTATCTCCAGGCTATATGATGGAATATATGTACTATACGTAGTCGTAGGTAATGCGCAAGTTACTATGCGCAATCTGTCTTGCCACACTGATCTCGCATACCTATAGTATATACAGTGTTATTTACTACGTTACACATGTTAGGGTAACCTACAAAATTATTTCGATGTTTCACATCTGCCAGGCGTCCCGTGACGGCTCACAATTTTTTATATGCAATCAACATCTCTGCTGCATTGTCAATCGAAATAAGTAACCTGTGGTAACTTAGGATTCTTACCAAATATGGCATTCTTGGAGTTAATTCGAGCGCGTCAGATTAAGATTAATTAAGTTGATTACGTGCTGGACATTTTACTAATTTGATGATTTGAGCGTGATTTGTATTTAATACAAAACAGTTTTCATCTGACAAATAAAATGGTTAAGGACCTCTGATATCCTAAACTTGAAAGTTTGTTATGTTTCCTTGCATTATTTATTCGATAAAGACAAGGACTACACAAGTACGTGAAGAATCGTGAAGTTTATGTATAAATAAAGACCAGACCAGACCAGACCTATATGATGATCAAACTAAGCAATATCTCTGTTTGAGTATGTCTTATGTATATAATAAGTTAAGAAGTTTAAAACGTATAAGGCATCTATCTCTCTGCACACACATTGATATTACTTGATTGCATGTGTAAATATAATTAAGTTAATTGACTGTTTTGTGTATACTTTTAATAAATTTATTAAGATTTATTGCACTTTGTATGAATATTTGTAATTGACTTCAAATCAAATCAAGAGAAATAAAAAGAAATAGACAATAATGTTACAACAACAACAAAAAAACATTATAATAAATTAAAAAATTTTAATTATTATTACTATTTTGTAATGTTGGAATCTTTGTTTATCATTATTCATCCGAATTTTATAAAAATTTGGGTTATTTACTATGTATATTTTTATTTGGTATTTATATTTGAAACCCTTGAAAGCGGAAACGATATGACACACTTTAAATAGTGCTGGTTAAGGTTATCCGGGAAGTTCAGCTTAAACGCGCATTATGTTAAAAACGTATTAGGAGTTATTATCATCGTATGTTCCTAGAGAAGGTCAAAGAATGGGGTTGATTCAAGTGTAATAGACTGCTCATTGGCATAGCTAGACAATTTCAGAGCATAAAAACTCCTGCAGCAGCTAAGGTGCAATTTTACGCTCAAAGATCCTGCACAAATAACTGCCAATACCTTACAATGAGCATATTTTCACCACTGCTTCAATACTGGAAACAGAATATTTCAATTTTATAAATCAGAAATTAAATTAATTCCCAAATGGATTGTCGATATCACCTTGGGTCGATATACAAATCATTTATAAATATCTATATTTATAAATTATTTGATATATATATATAGGCACCGGAACTATAATCTTCGACTCTTTAAGCTGTATCAAGAGTATCCTTTGTTTTCGTTGTAGCCTATTGGTAGACAAGAAGTTAACTATACAACATTTCTGCCTCTCTTTCTATTTTAATTTTTTGTAACTCTATCTAAGTGTCGAAAGGTTTTTCCATTTCTATTTATCTATCGATATAAATCAGGAAACAACAATTTATGTTTGTTTGTTTTTACGATAAAAAATAAAAGTCATAAATTATTTTATTATTTCCAGATTTTATTGTATGACCTTTGGTGAATTTCTTGAGAATAATTCTCTCACTGTACATACAATAGACAGATAATAATAATTCTACAAATATAATATTTATCAAGTTGAAAAAAATGTCTTGGCTCCTTATTAAATACAAAAAGTGTAACATAAATTTGCATTAATTTTCAGAAATTTCAAAATATAAATTATAATTTTAATTTCATTCTACCTAATTGAAGTATTTCCTAGTAACTTCATAGTAACTTCAATAACAGCGGCGTCAACGCTTTTTTATTTAATGTAGAATTTAATGCAAAATATTAATGTTTTAGGAAAATTTTCAAATTTTGAAGTTATACTATTTTATACCTCAAAATTTATGTGAAAAATTCAAATAATAAAGTTTTTGGGTTTTTTATTTTTATTATTTTCAAAAAATTTTTTTTTACCTTTTAATGTTCCAAATATACTGTAATTTTTTTATTTAAAATATTTATTTTTTCACCTAATTATGAATAAATATCGAAAAAGCACCCAACTTTTCAATCGATTTTGAGGCTATGTGAAAAAAGTGTAAATACAAAAGTTGTAGATCTTTTTATTACCTACAACTTTGTCACTTAATTTTTTTCAATAGGACTATTAGTTTTGCCGGATATGGAAATAAATCGTGTTTTACCTTTTAAAACTCACCTCCTCGTATCTCCCGAACTCAGATCACCCGTAATTTATTTTTCCTTTCATTTTTATCATGTTATCTAGCATTTCCAATGGGTTTCATCCTTCTATAATTTTCTCCCATTTTTTAAGATTTTTTAGACTTCTACTATGGTCTATATACTTTAATGAAATAAATAAAATAAAATTTGATTTTTTTTTCCAACAGTTAATATTTTTTGCAGTCATTAAATCCGCCAACCGCAAGTGAATGTGTAGTCGATACTAAAATAAATTCAATATACAAACAAACATCAGAACACACAAATAAAAATAGTTCTCTTCTGGTGGTTGTATGCTGTGTAATAACAATATGTCACCTCGTAAAATTGGATTTATTTTTGCGGTTTTTGATTTTGCTAATTTTACGATCACATTAATACTTTTCATAACAATAACAAAAATAATAATAACAATATTTTCAAGTACATATATTTATTGTGTAATGTATTTTTAAAACATCAATATTTTTATATGATGAATTCATCCATTCATTCTTCATATACTACGTGTTCAACATCGAACAGATAGGTTTACAAACAACCAATCTGTTCGGACCGTGCATGTTTATTTAGAAGAGTAGACTGATTCTGTTGAAACGCTACAAGTAACTTAAACTTGCTATAAAACATGACATAAGACTTTCTTTTACTTCCTTATACTTAGTTAATGCAGTATTATGAATGTGTACTTAGTTTGAAGAAAGCCGTTGGAACTATTTTCAAGAAAAACGTAAAAAACCTGAAAATCACTTGAACAAAGTGGAACAACCGGTAGTCTGATTTTAACCAAATACTTCGGTGCATAACTAGAGTAATATGAAGACGGACTACCAAGATTGGCGATTTTTGGACAGAAACAAAGTCATACTTCTTTTGGCCGAGAGTGAATTTGTGAGATGCGCGCGCACGATTCCATAAAAACGACATGATGAAGTTGGCTACAGAATAGAATTAATAATATATATTTGTTTAAATGACTAAGTTAACTTATATACTTGTCACTCACATGCCTATTCAATCATTACCAGAAGAACCTATGGATATAGCTTTGTATATTTTAAATATTTAAAAAATATATTTGACTCGTTCACATCATAATTAATGATTGTTTATTTTGACTGTATATCTATTTTTACTGAAATAAAACCTTTTTGATTAATTTTAATATTTTTCTTCGATCTTTACTGCAGTGATGTTTTTGAAATTTATTTTCAGACGCCAAAGAAGTATAACTATAATTTACGTGAACTTGAATCGTAATGAGAATAAAAGACTTTATTCGATTTTTGAAGTGACTTGAAGCAAATGTATTACCACTTATCCCTTCCTTAATCTAATTTATTCGATTCTTATCGTCAATATTTTATATTTTAATATCTTGAAACACTCAGTAAAATCCATGTATCGTTACTGCATGAGTGTTACTGCACTTTATATTTTTTTTTTTGTTTTTGTTTCGGACAACGATAATCTGAATATAATTACATAAAATATTATGTATTAATGTTTATAGTTTTTATGTTGTAAAGTATATTAAAACGTATTATAGCTTGTAAATGGTTACTTTAAGTCTACTATGTTCAAATTGTATATTATTGTTGTATGGGTTTTAACTGTTAAATATAAACTAAGAAGGTAAGCAAGCCATCACATGAATGCTAACATAAAACACTGTCAATTTTAAATGAATGACGTATCATGACTAGCAAACTAAAAGAAAGAACTCTTATAAGTATCAAGATCAACAATTTGCTAATTTTTGTAATTATTTTTAAACGTAGAAATTTTGAAAAAAATGAATACCGTCTAAGCTTCATCAATGATAAAATATTTACATCCCTTTTTTTTTGAATAGGATTACCTAATTGAATATCCCATAAAAACGACATGATAAAGTTGGCTACAGAATAGAATTAATAATATATATTTGTTTAAATGACTAAGTTAACTTATATAGTTGTCACTCACATGCCTATTTAATCATTACCAGAAGAACCTATGGTTATAGCTTAGTTTTATTTAAATATTTAATCAATATATTTGACTCGTTCACATCATCATTAATGAATTGTTTAATTTGACTGTAAATCAATTTTTTATGAAAATAAAACCTTTTTAATTAATTTTAATATTTTTCTTCAATCTTTACTGCAGTTTTGTTTTTTAAAATTTTTTTTCAGACGTCAAAGAAGTATAACTTCTAATGCGTGTACATAAATACACACACATTGTGTTTTTTTCTGTGCTCACATAAATGTCAACCTGACAGTGTTTAAAAAAATGTCTTAAAGGATGATTGTAGGAATACCTTCGTAGCTATATAGGGCTCTGCCAAATTTATAAAAGACCAATTAATGAATACAATAAAATATTAATTTTGAATAAAACAAAAAACAATCCTGTATATACTCATGACATTAACTAGACATCATATTTATATAAAAAAACAAAAAAACAAAAAACATAACCTCAAAGTAATAAAACAAATTATCTTATTATGTTCATCATTATATCTTGAATCATGTTTTGTTGTTTGTTAGTGCAAGATTAAAAATAATAATAATAATAATAATAACAACAATAGTTAAATACTTGATTTTTTTTTTCGTTTGGTTTGTTTGTGTATTAAATGAATGACGTATTTGATAAAGATTCTCGATACTGTAAAATAACATAGTATGTCTAAAAACGACAGATTTTATCAAAAAAAGCTGCCATCCATTTTATTACCTTGTCAGTCGTTTGCTCGTATAACGTGTTGTTTATATTTTTTATAATATCGTTATCTTTGTCTCCGTGTTTTTTTGTTTTTTTTTGTTTTTGTCGACCCGTCGCGATACAGTCTTAGAGTCTTTCTTTGCTATCTATACTTTGACTCTACCAGGAGGTACATAAATACATACATTGTTAATCGTTTAATATTTTATGATCATTATAAACAATCAATGATTTGATATAGTGATTATTATTTTAAATAATTGCATATTTCTATTGGTTATCATTTTATTTGCTGTTTGCGTTGCTATGGTTACGAAATGTAACTTTGCGAAATGGCTACGATATGTTACGAATTATTATTTATATTAACAACTTAAGCGACTGAATTGTAGTAACAAAAAGATCTAAAAAATGGGAAATTTTTATATAGATTTTTCAATGCAAATTTTATAGATGATGTCCGCAGTGTTTTCAAAAAAAACGTTTTTCTGTCGTGGTTAAAAGATTTCCAGGTATTTGCTTGAAAAAATTTTTCTAAAATTTCTCTACAAAAATTACTATTACTTTTCAAAATGCTTTGTAATCTCATCTCAGATTTTTTTTGAACTCTCACGCATGTCAAATATAAAAATAGAAACAAATCCTTTAAAAATGTCATTTTCGTAGGTTGCTTAAATTTTGATTCCTGTAAAGATCTACTCATACATATCAGTCACGTCACAGTTCAGTCAAAATTTACCAGTCATTCAATTTTAGTTCAGTCAATGTTCAGTATTTGCGTAACCTACGTTCCTTCAATGATTTGTGTAATCCCACATTAACACACAACAAAAAATGCCGTCATTTAAATGGCAAAAATATCGTTGGCGAATAATTAAATGATGTAACTGTGACTGAAGCTTTGTACTATCACAATAACATACAACAAAATATGCCGTCAGTTAAATTGTAAAAATATCGTTGGCGATATTGACTGTGACGGGGGGACTGAACTCTGACTGATCTGTGACGTGACTGATATATGTGTTAATAACTTAATATTTGGTAAGTGAATTATACACAAAAATTATTACAATAATAGGAAAAAAAAAACATTTCATTTCGTTCAAATACAATGTTAAAATTGGTACCTTGTTGACGTAAATTTCCTGTACTCAAAATAATCATTGTATTGTCATAATAAAAAAAATATCTTTAACAATTTCAAGTACCCATATTTATTTATTTACGAGACAATTTAGTATATCCGGTCAATTTTTTTTTTTTTTTTTTCATTTTAATTATTCAATTTGGTTTTTATATTTTATTTCACATTCATTCTTAAAACCATAAAATTATTATGAATTAAATAAAATAGTGTGTTTTTTGGGATAATTGAAATAAGTTTGAGAAATAAAAAGACAATTGTACATGATCTTGTTATAGTTCGTACATCAAATATTTAAGAATATAAGAATAAATCAAATTAAGATTACAACTAACAGAGTTAATTGTTTAGATACTATGATATATGATTGAATTTCATTATTTCGATACAGTTATATATGAATACATGTAATAATAATTTACCTTTTCCAACATTTTTTGCGGAAATGTTTTTGTTCATTTTTTCAAGTAGAAAATCTGGTATGGAAATAAACAAAGGTTGATCATGATCATATATATATCATAAATTTACAAAAAATCCCCCAATTCTAGTCATCTGTAGATCATTGGATCAACTTGACAACAAAAAATGTTATTCTTATAAGTCACTACTAAAGTTATATGATGACTACAGTGAGTATATATATTCAATCTATACAACAACAGTACACAGCCATCCTAGATGTTCACCCATCCATGTGTCCTGACTGTGTCTGTTGTTGCTTAACTTAGGTGATGGGTTTAGATGGATTTCTACTTTAAAGTATTAAATTTTTGGATTTTGCAGTTTGCAACAAACTTGAAATATTATAGCAATTGATATGCAAACCAAAGTATTATTGTTGTATATAGGTAGGCACTCTTAAATGAATTAACAACGTATGTATCATTGATGTTTAAAATACGTATATATGACACAGCATCTCTTTATAATAATTTATTTTAAATATAATATTTATTTTTTAATGTATCGATATGATTATGGTTGTCAGACACAGACCCCATCAGTACCGATCATATAGAGTAGATGGGGGTAAAAAGTATACTCAAGGTATAATTGACTTGTAATATATGTAAGTGTGCTTTTATATCAAATAACAAGCTCCGTTCATATTGAAAACAGGATGATTACGATATCCGTGGCGATAAAACAAGCTATAATAAGACGAAAATGAAGAATACCAATTTTCGAGTTTTCGCCTATTTTTCGAGTTATCGACACTTATAGAAATTATCGTGTTTATCTCACACAAGTACCACAATTTAAAACATTTTACAAGATTTAATTATTATTATTTGTTAAATGACTTTAATTTAAAAACAATTCAATAACCGAAATTTAATTCTTTTAAAAAAAAAACAACACTTGTATATTTAATACAACTATTAAAAATGCATGTACGCCATTTCCGACTGTTATTAACCCATGGATAGCTGGGGTCTAGTTTGCACGGATTGGAGTGGTTTTTCGCCCCTACGTTCAACCGGTGATTAAACTACCCATAGATTTGTGGGGTGAAGTTTGCACGAGTCGGGCTAGGTTTTTGGCCCCTACGTTCAACCTATGATTAATTCTTTAAAGAAAATCTTCAAAACTACCAACTTTTTTCCAGAAATATTTTTATAAATATTGCATTTGATTTCAAAATAACCAGTGCAATAAGAAAAATTATAATTTTGTAACCATTGCTACAGTGAATTACTGCTAGCATCAAGGAAAAATAATGCAACTTTTATTTTTTATTATGAATCAAATGAATGAAATGTATTTGCTGTAGTCCCAATATCCCCTATTTTCATATAAAATTAACTATATATATAATAAATATACACATTAAATTGAAGATTTTTTTTTTTATATACCGCCATCATAGAAATCATGATACCATGCCGCAATGCACTTGATAGACATTTCGGACTGTTTAGTCATTCATATTCGGTGAAGCAGCAGAAATATTAAAATTTTTTATCTTTATCATCGAATACTTTTAAAATAACATTGACTAAAAGTGTCAGAGCAGACCGTAATCAATACCAAAGTCGAACGAAAAAAAAAAAAGTATTAAAAAAAGAACTTGGTTATAAAATTGTATATTTATATAAATTCATGAGATGCAGCAAATCACGTTGAAAACTCAACTTAGGTTTGTTCAATTCCATCAACTTGTATAGTATTTTTTTTTTTTGAAAACAAAGGAAAGGGTATTTTTTTTTCGTGGATTTAAATAATTCGATTACTTTAATTATAAATACATTTAGCAAACATATTTAGGATAGTTTAGAAGTTATACTTCTTTGGCGACCGCATTACAATTTTCAAAAAACACAACTGCAGTAAAGATCGAAGAAAAATATTAAAATTTAATCAAAAAGGTTTTATTTCAGTAAAAAATAGAAATACAGTCAAAATAAACAATCATTAATTATCATGTGAACGAGTCAAATATATTGATTAATTATTTAAAATATACTAAACCTATATCCATAGGTTCTTCTGGTAATGATTGAATAGGCATGTGAGAGACAAGTATATAAGTTAACTTAGTCATTTAAACAAATATATTTCTATTAATTCTATTCTGTAGCGAACTTCATCATGTCGTTTTTATGGAATCGTATGCGCGTTGCTCACAAATTCACTCTCATACAAACGCCCCAAAAAAAATATTACTTATTAGTAAGCAATTTTTGTAATAACACGTGATTGTTAAAGTTTCTACTTTTATCGGCACTTCTGAACTGCCACTGGTTTTTTTTTGTTTATACGTTATACTCCTCTGATAATATATATTGTATATATTTATTTATTCCGTTAATTATTTTTATATACCTATAATAATCATTACTTAATTAATTAAATATAATATATTATTTCTATTGGAATGAACATAAAAATTTATGTTATGAATAATAAATGTTTATATTCAAAAAGTTTTAAAAAACTATTTAATAAAATATTAAATAACATTTTTTGTCACCGTTTTATTATGTGATTAATTGTCAAATAATTAAAATAATCAAACAAAAAATTAAATGTATTTTTTCTAATTCTAAACACAAACTCTGATAAATTTTTAAGATATACAACAAACACTAAAGGTATATTTAAAAAAAAAAAATAAATAAATTTTAAAGGAAGTTTAAATTTAAAGAATTTCTGTTATCGTTCAGGTAGTGTATAATAGCTAACTTCACATACCTATACGCATTTGACATAGAATATTTAAGAAAACATACAACAACTATACGATTATAATATTTTAATAAATAATCGTGTAATCATCGATAATTCATCACAATTTTCTTTCTATTCACACACAAACAGTGTGTACACATTTGATTCGAAAAAATTGAAACATACAAAATAATAATCACAATTTAGTTACCGTGAAAGTTTAATTTAACCAAATCTCTAAAAATTGCTTCCAAAATGCTCTATCAGGATCCGTAATTGCTCCAGTGTTTGGGTATTTAATTATTTGCAATCAAATATACAAAAATTATATGCCTTATATTAATGCTTTTTTCTATATTTTTTAATTCAATAAATTGCTCCCGATTCGCTCTTTCGATACTAATCCATTTGAAAATCTGATGGTCAACGCAAACTATCGGACAGTCCTATAAGAAATTCTGATCAGAAAATCTTAAGCATTTGCGCGGTATATATACCATCGGATATGATCGGATTCGTGTCAGTCCGATCTATGTTCTTGTAGCGCATTCAATGAACTTTGATTGAATATTTATTTTATACTTTTTGCAGGAATATAAAAATAGATGATGATGACTTATTGTTAATCGTTGTATTCATTAATGAAATGTTCCATTTTATGTTATTAAATAAGAGTAAATAAAATATTATAATTTAAATAAAATAAACTTTTTAAACCACTCACAATAGTCACAATGACGTTTGTAATATAAATGACTGTCAATAACAGTTACTTTAAATTTATTAATTACTTTTTTGGCTAACAGATGGCCGACTTCAGAAAATCTTATGATGTTGCCTGTAACATTAGATTTTCTGATTGGAAATTCTGAAGCTACTTCAGACAGCATTATACGTATGCGCACATCATAAGTTTTTCTGATCAGAAAATCTTACTGTGTGCGGGGTGTCTATATAAAATACATCTTATTTAGTTTATTGGTGTGCGCCTGCTTTTACTTTGTTCCTCACCAAACTAAGTAACTATTAAATATAATTGGTAATAGTTAAACAATTTTTTAATATGTAGTGTACTTAACTAAACATTACACATATTGAATATAAATAAATAACAATTATCGATATTTTTTGTTAGTAATAGTTTGTTGTTACATTATTGTATTAATAATAATAATGAATGTTGTTTAAGAAGTCAATATAATGTATATTTATATGTTTTTGTAAATAAACTAATATAATACTAATGTTTGTATTTATTTATACATACATACACATAGGTATATATATAGTCAATTAATTAATCGTTGTATGTTCTAATAAATAATTTGAAATTAAAATTCATTATCTATTTTAATCATCAAATAATAATAAATAAATATAATACATACATAAATCTTAAATTCTTCATTTCATTTCAATAATATTAATATTATAAGATAAAATGTTTATATATATATATATATATATATATATATATATATATATATATATATATATATATATATATATATATATATATATATATATATATATATATATATATATATATATATTTATATATTTATTTATTTATATTATTACCTAGTTAAATAACAGTCAATATTTAAGGTTATATTTCTAATAAGTAATCATATATCATATAAATATATAATTTTTCAAATCATTTGTAATAAATATAATTTTTAATGTATGAATACTTTGAAAAAAAAAAGAAAAAAATTATTTAAAACAAGAGAAATAACAACTAACAGTGGTAATTGTTAAAATACACACCATCTGTTTGGAGCACATACTACTACAGACAAATTTGAAGAGCTATTACGTATAGAATAAATACAATCATAGAGCTACGTTGAAGAACATTGGTTGAAGTATTTTGATATAAGTTTCATTATATTTCTAAATACTTTGAGATGAGAAAAATGAGAAAAACTATGCTTAAAGTTGAATTGAAACACAAGTACGATGAATGTGTTTACTAAAGAGATCTACAACTTTTGTATTCACACTTTTTTCACATAACTTCATAATTTATGTGAAAAATTTAAATCACTAAATTTTTTGATTTCTATTTTTATCTTTTACAAAAAAATTGTTTTTCCACGAAAACTTTTTATTTTCCAATCACACACAAATTTTTTTGATTTAAAAATATTTATTTTTTCACGTTATTTTAAATAAATATCGAGAAAGCACCCGAATTTTCAATCGAAAAATTTGAGTTGATGTGAAAAAAGTGTAAATACAAAAGTTGTAGTTCTTTCTTATTACCGACAACTTTGTCATTTAATTTTTTTCCATCGAACTTGTAGATTTGCCGAAAATCAAAATAAACCGTATTTTACCGTTAAACACTCACCACTTGCCTACTTCCCGAATTCAGATCACCCGTAATTTATTTTTAGGTCTAGTTTGTATCATTTTTATCAGCATAAAAGCAGTTAAGAGCTATTCTTATGATTTTAGCGTTATCTTTGCTTAGTTTATGTTAAATGGTATCTGTTATCTTGTTTCTTTCTATATATTGTATTATCTCAATGTCCGTTGTCTTTGATGAAGAGATGCAAGTTGTTTCTTTTGGATAATAGATAGAGGGTATACCTTTAACTTTATGTAACACATACAGCTAGCTACATTTAGAAGTAGAGTTAAGTTAGATTCAATACAGAGTAACAAACTCAAGAAGAAGATTGTGTTCCATATAAAACTAACGATCAATGTAGTAAAAAACATAATGAATAGTAGAATACATTAAATTAATAACCGGTTTTAATTGGACAACAGGCCACCTTCATGTTACTCACGGTATTTATTTATTAAAAATATGCACATTATTCATGCGAATTACTTTATTTAACTCCAAATTTCGGATAAGAAAATGCAATTGAGTGTTTATTTAAATCATTTTGTAGATTGACTGTCCCATGTTGATTAAAATGGGACATAGCAAAATCAGAATAATTTTAATCCAAAAATAAGCTTTATATATTTAGCTAATTTGTAAATAAACATTTTCAATCAATACATGAAAGGTTTTTTTTCGAATTTCGGATAAGAAAATGCAAGAAGAAAATCTTTAGACCAATTCAAATTTTTCGGATTAGCTATATGCCAGATTTTGTTGTCCACAAGTGATTTCTCCAGTGCTTTCTGATATTATAAGCCAACCAATCGTAGATGTAATCTGACATAGCACCAAGTTTAAAGTTACTTAAAATGATGTCTTAATAAGAAAGATATGTCTTTAATGTATTTAAATAGCTTTATAAACAAATTTATAAATTAATGAGTTGAACAGACAAACAGACAGGAACGAAATGGAAATTAAGTTTAATTAAAACAACAAGACATGAATACAATACTTTAGTAATCGATAGATATAATCATAAAATGAAATATTTGTGAATATTGTTAAAATAATTTTCCATGGTACACACATTACAACAATACGTAGTTAAAATCAACGATGAACTTCACTTTACTCAGAGTTCAATAAACATTAACCATTTATCTCTGGCAATTCAGGCTTTTATTAATATTATTCTTCCTCATCAAATACTACACTGTCGTGAAGCTTATAGTTAAGTTTACTACCTACCAATAGACGAAGTAAACAGCAAGCAAGCAAGCAACAAGGCAAACAGTATGTGAATACTCAAATATAAGTAAGTAAGTAATGTAATATCATTGCAAAGTTACTTTTCCGCTGAAGACATTCCTTGCATAATCAAAACAAATGAAATGTGTATTAGTTTGTGAATAGATTATAAACTTTGATATGATTTTAATGCATTATTTATGATTTAAAAAATAAAATACTGTATAACTCTTTTCTTTACTTTTATTATATTGTTTTAATTTTATAAATAAACAAATCATTATTATTATTATTATTATTGGTTATAAATGGCACCACCTTTGATTGTAAAACAATTAATTATATTTATTAGTTCGTTTTGATATTAATTACATATCATTATCATAAATTATATTCTGACTTTGTTCTTTTAATCAAATGCAATCATTCCATCTCTATTTTACATACCATATACATTTTTTTATACCGATTTGAATTTTTGAAAAGGTTTATAAAGAGTCACTAGTTCAAAATACCAAAGCAGCAAATCTGTCTTTTTAGAAAAGACAAATTGAGTGTTTATTTAAATCATTTTGCAGATTGATTCATAGCAAAAAATTGCATGGTTCATAGCAAAATCAGAATAATTAATTTTGCATTAATCTTTAGGAGTGTGTGGTTTTATGACAACAATTTTCATAAAAAAATAAGTTTTATTATTTTGATATTTAATATTTGAATCAAAATCAGGTCTTTGGTTTTATAGATATATCTATTATCATGTTTGTCGGCATGATTTTTTGCTATCGATAAATATTGCGACCGACAAATGTAGTTTATATGATGAATACAACTTATGTTATACTCATGAACTAAAAAAACGACTTGAATCTTAAACGTTTACTTAAAATTATTAAATACACAAATTTTAAGGTGTATTTTATTTTAATTTAATATGAATATTTTCGATAGATGAATAAAATTAATTCTGATAAACAACTTTACACAACATTTACGCAACTGAGTATTGTTAAGTCACTTTTCAATTTTTTCATCTACTAAAGTTATATAGTGACTACAGTGAGTATATATTCAATCTATACAACGACAGTTGTATAGATCCATGTCCCATTCATGTTCTGACTGTGTCTGTCGTTGTTTAACTTTGGTGATCGGTTAAGATCGGTAATAACCAACCTAGTCTTCAACAGGAAAATAGATAAATCGTGTCGTTTTTTTGGATTTCACATGATAGTTATGCTGGTAACGTCATAGTGTGTTGTCTTTATTATTGTATCTTCAGAAGTATTGGTCCTTAGAATTAGAATTTTTAAGCATGTAGCGCACTTCCAAATAAAACCCTTTTTAATGAATGACTCTTGTAGTTTTCAATAATTAAAATGATTTATTGCTAATTTTCAAACGATCAAGCCGTTGTGTACAATGAAATTAAATACAATATAATGTCTATAATGAATGAACAAACTAAAAGTAAAAACTTGTAGCGTAGGTGATTAAAAGATAATAATCTACATAAATAAAATTATAAACTGCAGTCAGACAAAAAGAACACTCCTGTTTAGTTTTTAATTTACAAATTAATATTGCATGTATGAACAAACAAAATGTGTACTCATAAAATCATTTAATTGTGTCTCCTTCATAACATCAAAAGTTTTATATCTGTTCTTTTAAATATAACAACAGATTGGATGATTATTAATTTATAATCAATGTATAATGTACGATTTGTACGTATTTTATATTGTAATCAGGTATTTGGGGCAAATAATAACCTAACTTACTTAAATGTGCTATTTTTTATGGATTTTAAGAATCAAGCTTTCTACAAGCTTTCAAAAATTTGAGCCTTATTATCTCCTGGATCTGATTTGCCTCAAGAACCTTTTGTATAAAAAATGTAAATTTTCATGGCAATTTATGACCGTCCTAATTCAAATTAATTCCCATTATCCAAATTTACCTATAATATTGTCTTAATTGACTATTTATGTATTTATAATATTAAATCGATACATACAGCATGTTCTAGTTGTGTATTATTTTAACGGAATCATCGATCTAAAATATATTTTATTGTATTTAACAAAGATATTAATCGTTTAGTCTTTATATATGGAGTTTTATGTATAACAACAAGATTTTAATCTTTTTCGTTTTTCTATATATGTAACGGTTTTCTAAATAACTGTTTAATCTCCTATATGTATTATGGAGATAAAGTTAAAAACTAAATGACATGCGCTCACTCAATACATATGATTAGATCACAAAATTGAGCGAATAATATTTTGTTATAATGTTTATATTTGTGCTGGAAAAAAAATTCCTATTTTTTACAGGAGTATGGTTTTTTACAAAACAGATTCTGAGAAACATACTTCAATGTAGTCATACGAAGGATATATAGCCAATTACCACTGTTAGTATGTATAGTAGCCGTCAACACTTATTTCATCCTAGTATTAGGAAAACATAATTTAATTATAATTGAATTCTATTCTGTAGCCAATTTCATCATGTCGTTTTTATGAGATCCTGTGCGTGCAGCTCGCATATTCACTCTCATCCAAACGCGACAAAAAAAGTATAATTTCAAAGATCCTTACTTATACAATTTTGTGGATTATAAAAACTATCCTATAACTCAAGTGACCCTTAATGGTATAAACGTGAGAAAATCTCGTTTCTTATAAGTAATATAAAACGAAAATTCAGCAAACTTTTTGGTATATTTCTAACACATTCAGTACAAAGACAGATATTAGTATGTTTAGTATAGATACAAAATGTTTTATAGCTCATATCCTGAATTGTGGAAATTTATTGATGAATACATGGTAAATGAACATTTGAACAATTTATATAAGTTATCTTATAGTACGAATATGGATGGTTAACCGCAAATGTTGTTAGGTACTACACTCCTAATATCTAATACACCTATATGAATGTAATCTATCTTACAGGTATATAAACATTTTACACTATTAGTGACTGGAGTAGAGTTAAGCTTATTATTCTTACTATAATCATAATAAATATGTATGTTTGTGTGTATATTTGAAAAATATACAACAGAGAAATAACATAAATTAACTGACAAATATTTATAAGTTTTATTTACAAACAAGCAAACGATAATGTGAAACGAAACGTTGGTCTAATACCATATGAATGTACAATTTAGTTCATTAAAAACTGACGAGTCTAAAGAATCATATATGTTTTGATGTGAAACCTCTATAAACGAGGGTAAACTTGAATATTGGCGTAGCGATATAGGAGGTGGCGATGCATCCCCATGCTATATGATGGAATATATGTACTATACGTAGTCGTAGGTAATACGCAAGTGTGCAATCTGGCTTGTAACACTGATCTCGCATACCTGTAGTATATATAGTGTTATTTACTACGTTTCACATGTGTGGGTAACCTACAAAATTATTTCGATGTGTCACATCTGCCAGGCGTCCCGTGACGATTCACAATTTTTTATTGCCTAAGATAAGAATTTGAGATGTTCTTCAATCTTCAAATTTTCAGTTTTTTTAATAAAAATAATTCATAAATAAACTATGGGTTGTCTAAAAACGACATGGTTGTTAACCAAAAAAAATAAAATGCTAAAATGATTTTCAGATTGAAAAATTTAAGCTTAAAGTTCAATATTATTACAGGTATATCGATATTAGTAATTTGCACTTATCTGCTTGCTTATTAAATTGTGTATAAAATTAAATATAATTAATTAATACAAGTATTCTTGATTACAAAAATAAAATATATAAAAAGAACGCAATGAAATGAAAACCTTTCTATAATACTATATTATATCATAATCTAAAATTATTACTTAACTTTAGTTCAATCGATAATCGAGAAGTGAAGTTCAAATTTATCTGTTTTCATACCAGATTGACACCAGTAAAGGTACAACTGAATAAAAGCTTTAAATAAATAAAAAACTATTATATTTGCATCTATAAGTTTGCTATTATGATGTAGTTAACAAACTTTCACGATTTAATTTTCTCATATTTGCTTCAAAAAGTTCGTTTTATTGTGCTTTCATTAATAATTGCAAAGAAATTAAGACATATATGAGACGGATTTGATAAACCTATTGTTTAGTATATTTGGAATTACTATGCAATCATTTATGATGACAAGGATGGGCTAAATTTAGACATATTTTTAAACATAACAGCCGGTTTGCATAAACGAATTTGGATAAGATTCACTTTTTTATTTAGTTATTTCAATTAAAAATGAATAGAAGTGTACAATATAGAAAGTGAATTGAGTATATATGTAATTTTCGTTCGTTGTTCGAATATACAAGAAATATTTTAATTTTTTTTCTGTTACATGTTTTACTTGACTCCATTTCATTTACTCTCTGCATCCATGCATGTATTTGTAGTTTCTTAAATGATTACATGCATTTGTAATTCCTTTATTGAGTAAACTTTCCCATTTTTATGTGAACGAAGTATGATCATCGCCGAAAAGAATTCATCTATGAAAATATCCAGTAAAAACATAAATATTCATTATTCATTTTGAGTAGGTTTGATGTTACATCGTCCGTCTGGCCCTGAATTGTTAAAATTTTGAATTTAAGGCACTTAAACATCCCCCTTGTGTTATGTTCTTGATAATAACGTTTGGACAAAGTTGGCAGAGACTAAGTACAGGTCACAAAGTGCCCAAATTTTCATCCAAAACGTTCTTGTAGACAATTAAAGCGAGTAAAATGGATTGTATGCAAAAAATGTATATAAAGCGAGTGATTTAACTCAAAGATTGATTGTTCGCTTAAATAAGTGTATTATAAAATTAAACTTTTAAGTTATATTTAACGTCGATTTAAGTTATTTGCGTTGGCAAAAATGTAATGATCCTGTGTTGCAATTTGTATAATCAGCTATTTTTATCACAAGTCAGAATCTAATCATATTTTTCACTAGCTGCGCCCCGCGGTTTCACCCGCGTAAGTCTACATCCCGTCTGAATATCGGGTTAAAAGTAGTGTGTTGAGAGATATATTTTGTATAAGCTAAATTATTGTAAAGTTTCATTAAAATCCATTCATAAGGTTCTTAATATCTTTGAAATTTCTTTTAATTTGTGTAGACCTTTTCAATGTGTACAATACTTTGATAAATCTTGTAGGGTTCAGCCTACGTTTGCAATGTAAGCGGAAAAAATGTAATTATTTACGATATCACATTAGAAACCTCAAAAATAACATTATTTTTCCACTATTTAATGGATGTTATTATGCATATAAACCTTCCTCTTCAATCACTCTATCTATTTAAAAAAAAAAAAAAAACTGCATCAAAATCCGTTGCGTAGTTTTAAAGATTTAAGCATACATAGGGATATAGGGACAGAGAAAGCGACTTTGTTTTATACTATGTAATGATTTAACGAGCTAAGCTTTCCTAAATTACGACTAATCTAATTTATTACAAATATCCTGTGTTTACTTTGAATTTGTAGTGTCACTTACAGAAGTGAGATTGCGATTAGTTCATTGTCATTTTTAAAGCTTCTTCTTTAAAACATTATTCAATGTATAAAATAAATATAAAATAAAACAAATATAAAATAATATTGATTTTATTAATTTAAATAATTATAAAATATCTATTAAATATCCATCTTATATTAATTATATTCAACATCAAATAATACAAATTATTCTATTTGTTTTTAATAATATATTCAATTTATTTATTATATATATATTAAATACAATAATATTTATATATATACATTCAATAATAAAATACTAAAAAAAACTGTATGTACTCCGTTGAATGAGTAGTACTTCATAATATGATATCTTGTTTAAATTTCACTTCAATTCACTACTATTCAATTCAATATTCGTACTACCACAACATTTGTTTATATACATTTTTTTTAATTCAATTACTTATCTAACAGATGGCAATGACGTTATCTAAATATACTTAACTTATTGCATAAAGTTTATTGCTTGAGTTATGTTAGTTGTGTGTGCAAAAATGTAAATATAGTTAGACTTAGCAACTAAATATACTAATTCTAGGTATAAGTCTTACGTTTTCTTGTCATAATAAAAATCTCAATACAAAAAAATACTACCTTATTTGTGAAGTACATATGCAGATTATATATGTACATGTGATTTGATTACTTAATTATTTTCAATAAAATATATCTAATTATTATTTTTTTTATACAAGATTAATTCTCTTACTTCTTTTATTACATGCAACGAATTGAAAATTTATAGTTCAAAATAAAATATAAACGATATTATTTTCAAGTATCTCGCAATCCGTGTGTTGATAATAGTTTGATAAGTGTTTTTTTTTTTTTTTATTAATTTTCATTCCGAGAATTTTTTTATAAAAAATTGTCATTTTTTTCGATTTAACCAGATTCCATTATTTATTTTTTTCAATTTAAATCAAAAAGATGAAAAATTCTTTTGATTAAATAAATGGGTGATTGGTTTATAAGGTAAAGTCTAAATTTACTACGAGAAATCTTGTTTGGTTGAAGTAACCATTCCATTTTCCTGAGTCATCTCTTTAAAAACATGAAGAGATAATTGTGATGCATTATAAATATTCCTAAATTGAAATATTCCATGGTTTGACAGCGAGGACTAGGCGAAAAAAAGTGTCCGACACATTTAAACCACGCTTGAATTGAATTAAATATTCAAATTCCATATGAATATGAATATAATATAGAATCACTTAATAAATGCGTTTAATTCATATCTTAATAAACGAACACTTAATTGAAAACATTGTCAAATACAATTTAATTATCATTCCTCTATTGTGGTTGTTATTTAATAATATAGCATGCATAAGGAACCTAGGTTCCTTTTAAACCACCGTCAGTGCACAAAATTATAAGCTCTATAGAACAAGATCTTTTTATAGTATTTACAAGAATAATCTTTTTATAATAGTAATAAATTTTATTGCATAAATAAAATTAAAATTTTTTCTTTTCGAATACAGATTTTTTTTGTAAAATGTGAAAATACCAATTATTCACATATGAATACCGACACCGGCATCGATAGTTTGTTGAATATTGTGTTCAGGTACTTTATTGAAATATAATGATAATATCACATATATACCAAACAATTTTTCAAACATTTTATATATAATATTTATTCATATATGGTTATCTTATTAAAAAGAAATACCTATAAAAAAAATTACTAATAAAACATAAATCTAATATCTATTGAACTAAACAACGGACTAAATCGAATATTACCAATCTTACAAAATGTATTATAAGTAAAATGTATTGTGTAAGTGTCATAGAAAGCGTCACTCTCTATATTTCCACAACTGTCGATACTATACATGGCCGACTCTATTTATTTGCGAATAGTTTTTAATTTTAATTATCTCGATGTAACAAGTTATGTATTATAAGTAAAGCATAGGCTACATACTTCAGTTTTAAGAATAACTGTATTAATTACTATGATAAATAAATGTTGTGCATGAATGTTACATAACATTTGATCATCTTTGAACACTTTATACATTCAACATAAAATAATAATGTCGTAATAATATTTATAAAATATACACTCTTAGAATTAAACAGAGAACGAAGACGTTTCGCATATTATTGTTTAGATACGGTGGTGATGATGCCTTGTATACAATAATACCTACATATAAAAGTGCCTTGCTTGCTTGCTTGTGCTACAAAAGTTTAACAACAAACAACAACAAAAAATTCATTTCTTATATTATTTTTGTGTCCATTGTATAATTTTTCTTGGAATATCGTCTACAATGCATAAGTGCATAATGCTCTTTATACATAAGACTTATAATGAATGTGTGGTGGTGGTGCACCTAAAGAGTTAGAGTACCCACCAAGTGTTTAGGTGAGAGATGGTGGCGTTCGCGTTTTGTTGCTATCGAATATTAAATCATCGTGAGAATTATTAACAATTCTTTATAAATAGTAGTAGCTCTCTACTAAACATTACGTCTTGTTGTTTCGCTTTGTGTATATTATTTGCTTTTGTCGGGTGTACAATCGAAAAATACGTAATAACATTTATAACAATCATATTATTTTATTGAGTAGAATATCCGATGTATAACACGATGGATTCAGTCCAATAGGGAAATTCAAAGGTACAATTTAAGGGATGGAGAGGATGTTTTAGTATAATTATCCAAAAAAAACTATATGTCACAGCGAATTATACTGTTCCAAAAATACTTCAATTTTTCTATATTACGATGCCTCAAATTAATACCAAAAAAAATCTTTGCAACCTGAATCTTATGAAAAAAAAATCAGTTTTCTGTATGATTCAGATAATAAAGGTAATATTATATAATTAATAAGATTGTTTTGGTTAAATTTCTTGCCAAAATAAGTCATGAACAGTCTTGCCAAAATTATTCAACATTTCAATTTTTAATTTTTATAATACTAAATTACTTAAGCATCATAAAAAGTCCTTTTAAACTGGCTTGTTTGTGTTTGAAACCATTTTTTTTTGATTTCTGAAAAATTTATATTCAATAATGAAGATTATGAAACCACTGATTCAATAAAAGCTGTGCAGAAATAAGTTAGATTATTTATCTTAAACTAAACCATTTAAATCATTGTTCGAGTTTATATGTTTTGTCCAATCATATCTACACAAAGATCATTGATTTAATGATAACACTTTCAAGATATTTTCATAGTCTAGAAATCATTTCAGTTGAAACAATATTTTAAATATTGTACCATTTATTGTTCAACAGGAGGTTCAACTTGTTTCACGTAATAATAACAATAATATATATTGATCGATAAGATTATTACACAATAAAATAGTTAAATATTGCAAATAAAATATGTTTTTATATATAGAAAATTGTTATTGGTAATATCAATAAATTGTACTTTTTTTTAATTTTACGTTTTTTTCCGTTTTATTCGATTCGTATTGTAAGAATGTTTTTGTTTTAAGGGTCATGAATATTGAATATATAGATAATATTCATGTTTTTATATCGATAATTCTTATGGGTACGGAAATTAATCTTGAATTTACTTTCGATCTAACTTCATATTATGAAAAAACTTTCATTTTGTCATTGAAAAAATTTGATTGTCTTCACATCCCAAGTAAGAAATCCAAATCTTTTTTGAATGACCAATGACCAAAGAATTGGACATTATTTGTTTTAATATTTACGAGTAAAAAATTTGCTATTTTATAACTCAAAATGTGAAAAACTACACTAAATATCATAACAAAATTCGCAAACTTAATTAAAATTGATTAAAAAACAAAGAATTGGTCTCAAAGATTAATTTCCATCGCTTTCTTCAAAAACAAAGTTTAACTTGTAATCATATGGAGACAGGTTAAAAATTAGATCAGAATAGAAGCCTTAAAATATGATAAAAAGTGGAAGAAAATTATAGTAGGATGAAACCTATTGGAAACGTAAGATAATATGATAAAAATGAAAGGAAAATAAATTACGGACGATCTGGGTTGGGGAAGTAGGAGGGGGTGAGTTTTTAAGGGTTAAACAAGGTTTATTTTGATTTTCGGCAAAACTACAAGTCCTATGGAAAAAAACTTAAATGGCAAAGTTGTAGGTAATAAAAAGATCTACAACTTTTGTATTTACACTTTTTTCACATAATCTCAAAATTTTTCGATTGAAAATTAGGATGCTTTTTCGATATTTATTCAGAATAGGGTGAAAAAATAAATATTTTAAATCAAAAAAATTCCAATGTATTTGGAACATAAAAGGGCAAGTTTTCATGGAAAAAAAGTTATTTTGTAAAAGATAAAAATAAAAAACTAAAATCTTGGGTATTTGAATTTTCACATAAATTTTGAGGTTATGTGAAAAAAGTGAGAATAAGAATATACCTATACAAAAATTTTGTGCTTACAATATTTTCAAACGTTACAAACTTATTTAATAAATGCCGAATATAAAAAATACATTTTAAAGACTGTATGCAATTAATTAATTACAGACAATTTTAATTGAGATACGATTAATATATCGAAATATATTTAAAATCAAAACTAAAAAACAACAATACACACATTCAAAATAACAATATAATTGGCGCCAAAAATCAGTCTGCCGATATGTCTTTTTTCGTTTCTTCTTTATTATTGGTTTATTATTGTACAAACGTGAATAAGCATCGCATCATATAATAAAAAATAAATTTGCACCGTCATTAAAAACATTGATTTCAAGAGAATTTTTCAGTTTCATTCAATTTTTATATTGCACTCATGTCAAAATCATTAGTAAGTTCATCTGTAATATATTTTTAAATGTATTTCAATGATGAATTTTTAATCAAATATGATATTTGGCCCTGAAAAATTATTGAATTTCTGTAGGAATATATATTTCATAATATTATAATATCGCTCGGCAATGCACCAAACTGTGTTTTCAAATTGTTCCAGGCTCATATCTGAATTTGTTATATTTGTTAACATATAAACATGGTAAGAAAAAATAAAAAGGCGTTTCAAACTTGATGTAAGAATTTTGACAAAATTTCCACCGAAAATTTTTCTACAATTTGTTATCAGAGATATTTTCTCAATTACCTTGGTCAGAAGTTTCAAGAGTTAACATACGGCTTGTTTTCAAATAAGATGGCTTGTTGCGAGCGAAATGATTCTATCCGTCGATGAAAATTTCACGCTGATTTATAGTAATGAATTTAAAATACTATCAAGATAGCAGAACAAAGTATTCAAAATTGATTTTAAACATGCTAAAATTAGGCTCTTTCTAAGGTGGTTCAAAATTAGGTGATCAAATTAAAAAAACAACACGAATCACTGGCGTGCCGCGATGCCTCACAATTTTTTTTTATTACAAAAGATCACTCAATAAGATTCACTGATGCTGTGATCACGCTGGCAGATTCAAAAATGGCAATTCAGAAATAAATCTATTATAAGTACTAAAATTAGGTGCTTTTTAGGATTTCTTATGGGAGTGCCTTCAATATATAAATTTAAGCAATCTAATTCAGCAAAATTTACAGCATCTAATTTAATTTTACAGCACCTAAATAGCACGTAATTTTGAACATATTTAAATTCAATTTTGAATACTTGGACAGCTTGACTAGTATTATCATAAAGTGGTATCAAAAAGTAAACGAAATGAATCCATAGTTGATGTGACTTAACTATATAATTTTTATTAAATTTGCAGTTAATTTTTTTATTTGTTATAAAGAGAGAGCGAGAGAGAGACACACAGAGAGGTCATAAACAACATGGATGGACCATGGTTCATTAATATTTCTTGCATATATAAAAGTCTAAAGCGATACTACACCTCTATAATGGTTTTGACAATCATGACGATGAAACCCGTTCAATTATTTTTCGTATTATTATACTCTTTTTGGAATTCATAAACAAACTAACAATAAGATCGGGCGCACACCATCAGATTTTCTTTTTTTCTAACCAGAAAATCTGATGTAATTTTTACTTTGTTATTAAAGTAAATATCATTATAAATATTATTTAATAATATGTTATAAATATTATTAGCATTTTAATTATGGGTAAGGTGTGAAAATTGCTTCTTTTATTATCTCCAAGATACATTTCTTTTAGATAAAAATTAATATTTTAAATTTTAATATCTCGAGCATAAATCAACGTGGTTCCCCTTTTTATTTTTTAATTAATCTTAAAACATACTTTCCTACTTTTTTTTTTTCAATTCTGTTAGAAATTTTGTGCTAAAATTGTAAATAGTCAGAAAGACAGAAGTTTAACAATGGGTCCCTGCTGAAACCACCTGAGACTCTGCTTTGGGGTGACATAGATAACGATATTCTAACGAGTCCAAGATAAAAGGGAAAATCTGTTGAAAAGTGATTTTAGTGGAACAGCATTAAGCATAATTATTTATGGCTTTAAATGTTAACTGAATGGAAATAATTGAATAGAGGTATCGGAGGATATTAGACATAGAATATTAAGGAAAATGATATAAATATAATGATGAGGATGAAACAGCAAACACAAGTATTCCCATCTTATCGTTATATATGCATACATATGTACATATGTACATAAATAATATATTTTAGTAGTTTGGTATAAAATGCTATTAATGCATCATGCTAAGCATAATTTATATAAAAACTTCTGTATTATTGTTTTACAATATTATATGTATGTCATTGCATGAGTGAGAATGATATTTGGTTCCAAGCAACAAGCCATGATATGCATTTTATTTGTATATCATTTATTTTATATGAATAATTTTTATTTTACAGAGTGTTTCATGCTATATTGATCATAACAGCATCCCAGTTGCCCTGAATGTTTTCTTCTCATAAAATATACATATTTTTTATATTGAAAATTTAGCATTATTTATTGAAAAATTCAAATTTATATTTGAACAAGAATCGATCGATTAATATTGTAATATTAAAATAATTTTCATTTGACATTTTCTATAAAAATATATACGTAAACAATTCAATAATAATTTTATTTTCTATATTATGATAATTTTCAGTTTATGGTGATTGATCAATCGATCTTCACGCTGCGAAAACTAGTAATATTTCTTACAGTTCATTCGAGGATATGAAGTGAGAAAGGTTTACTATTTTTTTATAAAAGAAATTTATACTTACATAAATATTCAGTATCGACCAAAATATATGAAACAACTTGCTTACCTGAAACAGAAAATAAAAAGAATTAATGACATATATTAAAGAAAATCATTAGCATACAATTTAACGTTTGATTCAATTCGTAAACTGTTTAGATTCGCCATAATTTTAGCTCAAATTAATATGCACATATATAATTGCAATCCATATACCATATATGTGTATATAACTGTATGGATTGCATATTAAGAGTATTTAATGAATGCTTATCACTGAAAATAGTTTAAACATTAAAACTGAATAATATCTTGGGTATATTAACAATTAACTCATGTTATTTTCACTTGCTTAGTGTAAACTAGTTGAAGCAATTTAAATATTTTGTGTACGTTATCCTTCTCAAATATATTTAATAAGAGAGAGACAGAGGGAGCTAAGCCTACGAAAGTCTTGTGTGAATAGATTAATTATACGATTTAATAATTAATAAGTAAAATAAATGTAATTTCCTGTATTTTGTTGTTTTTAAAATATGACTTACAAAATCACACAAATACAATCTTATTATAATATAAAATATGTATTTAAGTATTGATAAAAATTTATTGAATTATCTACTTTAGGTTGCTACTAACTGTAATTATTGATCTTAAATTAAATGTATATATTTATATAACTTAAATATGAACTATAATTACAATGCATATATATTATAAAAAATAGATAAATCCTTGGATTGCAAGCATGGCACTACGCTTGTTTTATGTACAGTGTAATCGTCTTCAAACGTTTTCAATCTATTATAAATTTATTTTTATGTTCACTTATTGTTCGAAATTGAAATTTTGTGGATCTTAAAGAATTTTTAAAAGTTTCGGTGTTCACTTCATGCACATGAGGATCTCGGATAATAGCAGATGATAAAACAGACCGAGAAAGGCGAACTTGGCTGGCATAATGTCTCGCCTGTACTATTACCAAAAACAATAAGCTAGTATCAGGGGGAGGATACATGCCTGGAAAGGAGGCTTTTGTTGGCATTTTAAACGGCCTGTTTAATTTTCATTAATCAACAATGAATTTTGTGATGATAAACGGCGGAATTCCAGCCCACTACTACATTGAAAGTAATAGATTTTTTCAAGTTTTGTAAATTTAATACTTTATTAAAATAAAATTCCCATTACATTGAAAAATTTTCTACAAGTTACTACAAGAACTTGATTAAATTAAATACACGATAAAAGTAATAAATATATTTTAATTTTTGTAAAAACCGTAATAAATATCATATTGAAATCATTTAACTGAGCTTAGCGGATTTAGTGAGTGTTTTACAATAAATACAGAAGTTATTTTAATAGTCACAAATAAAAACAGATCTATAATTATGACTAACAAATATTATTGTTTTTTTCAAAAAACGCTAGATTTCCTCGTTTAAGCTCTTCCAAGGAAATTTAAGCAAAAAATCGAATTATTCTCTAGTCAATATAGTTTATCATCCAACATGGATACTTAAGATGCCTAAGGGCACGCTAACACCATTGGCACTTACCAGGACTTAGCCATAATACCGTAATTATTATAAAGAGATTAAGGTGTTTATATGATGCGCCGTCTCAAGTGTGTCAGAAGTAATAGCGTACCTGTCTATCTAATGGCAAGTGACTACAGGAGATTTGGCTACTGATTTAGGTTTTTTTTTTTTTTAATTTTTCACTAAAAATTATTATGTACTTTCTATCGAATGAAACATAAATACTTAATTAAATTTCAAATAAGTAGTGGTCCCTATGAGCGAATCATAAATTTCAAAATTAGAATAAAATCGTAAAGTAACAGTTCAGTTTACCACAACTCTCTAAACTGATACTACCATAATTTATAAATAATGCAATAAGTAGAAAACACAATTTTATATATGAAATGCAATTTTTAAATCCATTACTAGTAAAATAAAAAACTTTGCAACTGATGTTTGTTGCATGATAAATTTTAATTAGAAGAAATAACCTTTTAAAAATAACACTAATTTCATGTTTTTTTATTTAAAATTATAATTACCGGAATTTAACGGTACGAAATATTCACATAATTTGATAAGACGATAGCACATACCTGGTTTATGTACCTACATTACTTTTGCATGTTTTATTATTTTATAGAAAAAAACATAATATTTTAACTTATGTGTTTACAAACTTCAAATAGAATTAAATGTTTGATTTTACTTATAAATAATTATATTTCATTAATAATTCTAATATATATTTGAAGCGACTCTACAAAATTAAAAACTTCTTATGCATAAAATAATGAAACGTGCAAGTGACGATCATAACTAACATTGTTAATTGTTTAAATACCCAAAATATACCCAAGAGTACACATTTTGTTGTATACAAAAGTGTAAATACAAAAGTTGTAGATCTTTTTATTACCTACAACTTTGCCATTTTACTCCATAGGGCTTGTAGTATTGCTGGAAATCGAGATAAACCCTGTTTTACCCTTAAAAACTCACCCTCTTCTACTTCCCAAACCCAGATCGTCAGTAATTTATTTTTCCTTCCATTTTTATCATATTATCTTGCGGTTCCAATTGGTTTCATCCTACTATAATTTTCATCCACTTTTTAACATTTTTTAAGACTTCTACTGTGGTCTAAGATTACCAAATGATGTGTATTTGAGTGTATTCGCTCATAATAAAACTGAGACGACAAGAAATGATCATATTATTTTACATATTTATTACCCTGAATGTTGTAGTAAGGTTACCTACCTTACCACCAGAAGAACTACATCATTTAAAAATATAAATAAATAAAAAATAAAAAAATGTAACCAACTAACCTCTCTGTATCCACATTTTTAATATTTAACTCAAGAGTTTATAAACATTTTGTTAGCCACAATATCATTTGTGGCTTGGATAATTGTCTACAATTTATGATATACATATATGCATATATATATATATTTTATATTTATATCTACAATACGAGACAAAATTACTTTACAATTTGTATTTTTAGTTAAGTTGCATTAAAAAGTGTAAAACTAGAATATAAACCACCAAAAATGAGACATAGAGCTCATTTGGGGTAACTAAACGCCGTGAGTAAGTATATGCAGTGCATAATACTCTGACACTATGTGACAGTAGTTGATAATTAACCATTTTAATGACTTCAAACATTATTATTGGGGTTAGGATGTTGGGTTTTTCGGGAAATTAAATTTCAAAAAAATTAACAAATACTTGTCGTCATGGCCTTTATTAAGATTGTGCATGACAAATCTCATTTTGAACGAAGTCTTACGTCCAATTAAGACTTATCCTTTGTTTGTTCATTGTTTGCTTATGTCACTGTAGCGCTTTAATTCTAGTTCAATCTTTTACCCCACCACGACCTTGGGTATTTTCGAGAAAAAGCTGACATTCATCATCTAATAATGTCCTAAAGCACAATTCAGTACAAGGCATGTTCATAACATTGCCATTATATATATGACTGTGGAATATCTCAATAGATAGCTTGCAAAAGCTATAAAAGCAAAAGCTAAATGCATCCCAACATACTATAGAGATTTACTCAAACGGTTCTTAATTAAGAAATAAGCCTTAATTGAGATGGTTATATATACAAATTGATTAATTTGTAACTAGGTTAACGATTTTACTGTGAATGATATCATGACGATTTTCATGGAATACATGGATGTTTACAAAGTCCATGAATTTAGGAAAACCGTGTCTTCTCTACAAAAAAAAAACAAAATTTATCGGTCTATCGGACGTCACGCAGTTTTATTCGCGTAGCTCCAGTTTCCGTGGAAATACAGGGATTAAAAGCAGATTATCACCCGGGGATAATCCAGCATCTCAACGGTGTAAAAATTTTTTCAAATCAGTCCAGTAGTTTTAAAATATATTCATTAAGACATACGTCCAAAAATATATTTGAAAAAAATATAAAAATACAAATGTCCGCATTATAATATTAGTATAGATTATGCTAACCAAGAATTGATAAAAACATATTAAATATGTTTTTATAAATAAATATGAACACAGATTTTTGTGCCGTAGTGTAATTCATATATTCAAAATATGAAAGCTGTTTTATAAACATTTAGTTAGACAGTTTTTTCTATCATTGATATTTTTGCGCCCCTTATTATATTCTCAACTTGGTGTCTTGTGTTGTTTGTTTGTGTGCCTAATTTTATTTAAATATAAATTCTTATGAGTGTTATTTTGTTTATGCAAACGCCCTGCCCTGTTTGACAGTTAGAGTACGCTCTTTTGTACGCAACCAAATAAAATATGGTTTTTTTTTTGGGCAGTCATATCTAGCTCATTAATATTTTTTTTGTATATTTAAATTTGTTTTAAAAATTATTTAAATATATTCCTTTTTGGAGAAGGTTCTTTTGAATTTTTAATTAGCATTTTAATAATCATTATTTATTAAAACGATTTTCTCCTATTGAAATTTTTTAAGAATTCAACTTGTTATTTACTCAGTTTAAAATATCAATTTGAATATTGGATATTGCTAATTTACTTCATTGATTGTATAGATCAAGAAATTGCAACGATAACATGTGTTATGAAAGAATTTGAGAAATATCGTAATATCTAGAGTAATAATTACAATTAGCTAATTATCACGACTTTGAAGACGAGATGCGTATTATATAATAGGAAATACGCTACCAATTATGGCTTGCATTCATCGATTCAATTTGGATAAGAGATGGAAATATACATTTTCTGCATTTAAGTCAAACAAAATTTTCAGGACCATTAAAGTTACGAAGCTAACGTGCTTATTTTTTCGATGAACTGTTGAAATTTTCTTACCCTCACTAAGCATAATAATGAATTTATTCAAAATAGCAAATTACAGATGTGAAACTACAAAATAATTTAAAATATAACAAAATTTCATCAAAATCAAATGAACGGTTTACGAGGTACCGGCAATTATGTAAAAAAAAACGTCTACGGAATGGTAACTGATCGATATCTTCACTATTAGTTGGGCAGGTATGTGCGTTCATTCAAATTAGTGCCTAAACTAAAAAAATTTCTCAGAATTTTTCAAAACTTCGAAATATATATAAAAAAAAAATTGAAATCGTAACATGAATTAAAATTTTATTTTTTCAGTAAAATAATATTCTGAACTGATAATAGGAAGAAAAATTAATCTAGAAAATTGGATGAAAAAACAAAATTTATTAATGCTGTGAAATCTGTACATGGCTTAAATTTTGATATTTATACAGAATTATGATTCAATCTACATAATAAAAAAGATTATAAAATAATAATAGAATAAAATTAAGTGGAAGTGTTGGGTAATTCATTTGGTTATTATTATATTCAGGGTAAAAAATACTTTACAAACTTAAATGGCTAAGTAAATTATAAGGAATTAAACGTTTTTTTTTCAGTTATTTAAAATAAATATTATAATTAATTCAGTGTGGTAAATATAAAATTTTCCATATCCCAGAATATATCTAGATTTCATTTCATTTCCATGAAGGTGTATATTTTATTAATATATTAAAATGAAGGTGTATTTTTATGTACAGATTATACAAATTTAACTCGATTCCAACCAATAAATTTATAATATGAAAATATATTTATTTGTGATTGAATAAAATGCAGTATTTATATATTGAACTTATTAAACACAAATATTATTATATTTGTATCTATGAAATAGTCAAATAAAAATTAAAATATAATAATAAATATATTGAAATTTGTAAATATTTAATAATCATAATTATATATCTAAGTACATGAATTATCTGTATAATATAATAATCAGTTTAAATCTATGTACATTGATATTATAAAATATCAATGCACATAAAGTGCATTATTATATGCATAAAACAGCAGTATACCCGTACTTAATAACAAAAAAATAATAATATTATTATAGTTTTTGCTATAATCGAAATTTTAATTTCCATAGTCACAAAAATAGGGTAAATACGACAAAATTATATGTAGAATATTTGACTTATTCAACAGAATAAATGAAGTAACAACATGAAATAAAACATTCAATGCAGTATGACACCTTTAAAATTGTATCAAATTTTCATACCCCCACAGAAACAATTTTAAGAGCTATAAAAGAATAAGGATTTTAATACCATGGTCGTACGGGAATTAAATAATAAGAATTTAAGAAAATTTTTAAAAGATTTGTAAAGATAAAAATTAAAATAAAATCGTTTTTACGAAATACAAAGTTCCAGATCAATTATTTTCATTGTTAATTCTATGCTAAAATTTCATCGATTGACGTATTTATGTAATTATATAATTTTGATTTGATGATAGAAAAGAAAATTGCTTATTTTAAATTAATAACAATTTTTTGTCAAAAAAGGTTGCATATTGGCAACTTATATTTATTTTTTTTATTTTAATTTGACACCAAAACTTTTTGTAATATTTTATAAACGAAAAAAAATGCGTGTGTGTATACTTATGTACACGCGTTAGAAGTTATACTTCTTTGGCGTAGGAAAAAATAAGTTCCAAAAAACAAAACTGCAGTAAAAATTGAAGAAAAATATTAAAATTGATCAAAAAGGTTTTATTTCAGTAATAATAGATATACAATCAAAATAAACAATCATTAATTATCATATGAACGCCCAACGGTTCCAATATTTACGAACGCTAATAATTGAGATAAAACAATTGAAACGCGGTGTTCATAAATATGACACTTTCCTTGTACATTCTGTACATAAGAATTCATTATAATGCATTTATAAAATGATTATAAGTATAAATAAATACTCTAAATAAATATCTACATACTTAGTAGGTATATATATATATATATATATATATATATATATATATATATATATATATATATATATATATATATATATATATATATATATATATATATATATATATATATATATATATATATATATATATATATATATATATATTCTCATAATAAAATATATTAAGTACATGAACTAGAAATGAATATTATAATAAAAATTGAATCATACACAAATATATAAATAAGATTTCATTTATATATACATATTTATACATACATATATACAGTACATTTTTATGATACTGGTTTTTACACACAAATATATATCTAAACAAACACTTTCAAACTTTAAATAATTTGTGTTCTTATATTAGTGGATATTGGTTGTCATCTTTTGTGCAAATAATTATTTTAATATTTATTTATTTTTTTTAATATAAAAACGTTGTATATCCGTTGAACAATATACACTGTTTTTGTCTATAATAAAATACTATTTAGTAATGATTATTTGTTTTGTAAATGGAACGAGAAACTAAATCGATTAAAGCGCCACTAGTGGGAAAAATTTATAACATTCATCTAGTTGTTAAATGTTGTATGAATCCTATTGGTATAAATAAATTTCAATTATTTAACAGTTAGAAATTTAAATAATCTAGAAAATGAATTAATGACTTTAAATGCAAAAATTATTAATTATCAACATATAATTTAACTAAATATATCAAAACAGAAATATCAAAACCAAAAATTGTTGATTTATAGTGGATAGTTGAATATAAGAAATAATCTTTGAAATACCGAGGGTCCTCCTTAAACATAGCGGTTATATTTATAGTACAAAACATGGTAAAAATTCACTCCAGTTATATTTCATCAATACTTCCATGTGAGTGACAAGTATATAAGTTAACTTAGTCATTTAATATTAATTCTTTTCTGTAGCCAACTTCATTATGCCATTTTTATGGGATGGTACGCGCGCGTTGCTCACAAATTCACTCTGATCCAAACGCGCCAAACGAAGTATAAATTCAAAAAATGTAAATATTTTTTAACAGGTTTTATATCGCATAACAAATAATATAAATATCCATTTTTACAGTTAAACTAGTTACGTAGTATGGTGGTCTTATATTTATGTTGATAATAAAACGATGAATTTTAATATAATTTTTAATAATAATCATAATTTTAATATAAAGATCAGGATGATATTTATCATAAATTTTATGCATTATCTATAACCTTTATTGATTTTTTTTTTATGTACGTGTAGGATGTATAGGAAAAAAATAAAAATAAAAAAACAAAAAGGAAAACTATACATTTGTGTTTATTAATAATTGAAAATAAATTGACTTTATTAAAAAATATGAAAATATTATTTAAGAATCACATAAAAAAACAGTAATAAAAACATTTTCTGTATATTATTTTATTGAATAGTCGAGTTTTCGTAAAAGTTTATATAGAAATAAAAACAAATGAATATAACAACTGACAGAGTTAGTTGTTTAGATACTCGATATATGATGATATTATTTTTAATCATAAGCATTCATTAAATGTTCTAAATATCCGTTCTATAAAGCTATTTGAATAATATGATTGTATTTATGTCTGTACTTAATGCTAAATTTGAGCGAAAATTATAACGAAGCTAGGGATTTTGCAAAAATATGTTTCAAACAAAAGTTGATTGTTTAAGAAAAAAACAAAAATTTTTTATTTTTATATTTCAAAAGTTGGGTTCTGGACCCATTGGACCAAATAGATCGATTTTGCTGATTCACGAGTTCAGTTCGTATATCTAAAATACGTTACCGAAATTCCAACTCGCCAAGATTTTTCGTTTTTGAGTTATCATGGTGGCGAACAGACGGACACGCGGAAATGAACCTATTAGGTGAGTCTATGAACACCTATACCAACGTTTTTTTTTGAGCAATATTTTCAAACTTTAGACAAAAATAATATACTCGGACATATTCTGTATTTGTCACTTATAATAATATAGCTATTTTTTTTTATAGCTAAACTGCACTCTACTATAGTATAATGGTTAGAAAATATTATTTATACTATTAAAATATTTATCTGTATACTTAATCTGTGTAACAAGATTCTCATATTTCTATAATAAATGTTTTTAAATAATGTCTCTTCCTTCTTGACTTGACTCTATTAAAATTATTCATAAATATTATACTTACATATGACAAAAAGATAATGTAATTATTTACATTTTTAAAAAAATATAATTGTAAGCAGTATCATCTATTCATAGGCACTCACTCTATCATGCTAATAAAATAAAACATTATTTCCACGCTAATATTATTTGTTTATGATTTCAATTTGTAATACTGATAATACGGTGAACTGGTGAAAATTTGATACTTTTCATATTGATGAAGCTTGCCAATAGTTACTAAACCAAGAAAAAAAATAGAATTATGGATTGACAGATTAAGATTTTTAAAATTTTCAAATTAAATCAAAAAGCAGCCAAGCACTATACATAGTTTCCTAAGTTCTGTATGTGAATTTTCTTATACAATGGGCAGTAAAAGCGTTTCCTTCAAAATATACAATATAAAAGCAAAATTTTGTAAATGTTTCTAATAAAGTCTATTCTTAAATGCACGTGTTAATTAAATTAAAAATTCAAGTGCGTTTCTTGTATAAACACAAGAAACGACATTTAAAGTAGATGGCTTATTGAAGATTTTAAAAATAAATCATTTTAACAAATATTTATTCATTTATATAATAAAAAATAAAATAATTGTTGTTTTTAAGTAGTGTACATAATTGAAATAATAATTTTTGAACATTATTATCAATTTCTCGAATTAAAAAGGTGTACTTGAAAAAAACTAAAATTAATATGAGCATGTACTCTACTTTTTAGAACTACTAAGAGTTTTATCATCCGAAGATAGATACCTTAATATTCCAATTAATATATTCCAAGAAGGAATAATACTCCAAAATTACTAGCATTTTTAATATATTATTTTTAATTTCATATTTTAAATTGTGGTTATGTTTTAATTAAAGTACTTTTGTATTCGTCTTATATAATTTCTAGAAAACCAAACTTTTATGAAAGCGTGTAACTAGACATGATGCTTAAAATTGTATGAATGTACAATAGAATAATTATAATTATTTTGTATTGTTTTGTCTTAATGTCATATTAAAAAAATTAAACTTGAAACTTTACACAATATCTTGTTACAGTTTGTGACCTTTTTATAAGAGTGGGTTATGAATAGCAATTTGAAAACAAGATATACATTTTTTGTTGTCATAAATTTTTGCCATATAATAATTCAAATTTGAAAAAATTTCAAAAAACTAGGTATTTTTAAAAATACACGGCTAATGTCATATATGTGTCTAAATCAATTACTGAATATTTCCTTAGGGAAATTAAATTTTAAATTACTAGCCTAAAATATTAAATAGAAAACTCTTGTAATTATTAGTATAATACGCTAACCAATAATTGCTTTTTTCTGCTCTTCTAAATTTACATCCTATAAGGTGAAAACCTGTTGCACTTTTGGACGTACAGTATCGATATGAAGTACAGTAATTCCCTTGCTACGCTGCTCTGTACAGCTTTTTATTGAAAGCATTATTGCAATACGTTGATTACAGGACAGCAAATAAACGTCAAGGGTATAAAAATAAGTCACAAGTATTACAAATTAAAATCGTGTTTTTCATTAAGTCACAGTTATTGAATTACCAAGATTAACGGATTTGCAAAACCAGAATAAAAAATACCTCATTTAAATAAAGAAGTAAGTACATTATAAAACAATTACAAAATGATAATTTAAAATTATAAATTATTACAATGTGTACAATGACTGATGATTTTAAATGATTTTCTGGATTGGTAAGTTTTGTTCACTGACTACTTACTACTTCTTCTTCTTCTTGACCAAGAGCCAAGAAGTTTATCATGTGTAAATAAGGTGTAGTATATCGGTACCAATGTATGCTATAAGTTGTTTATTTCACCATGGTAGAATGAAATGCAAGCTTTAAATAAGTTAAAAGAGAGTTTGTTAGTAAAAGTTTACTTTATTATTGCTATAGAGTAAAAGAAGATCTTGGCCATCGTTGTCGGTCACTTCAACAGTGTAAAGATATATTATATGCAATATTTTGTTGAAAGGTACATCGTGTACATTTTGTTAATTGTGTACGCGGAATCGACGCATGAGTACCAAAAACTTTTGAAATGAAAATATTTTTTTATATAATTATATTGTCATTCAATTCTTAATTAAACTATTTACCTTTTCTTTAATTATTTATGTGTAGGCAAAGCGTGAGTCAGAGTCAGGATACTTAATGGTAAGTGACGATACTGTGTAATAAATAATTAAAAAACAAGTATAATTTATTTATACATATTGAAAAGTCATATTCTCCTGATACAAATAGTAATTATTTTCACTCTCATAGGCATGAAAGATACATTTTTTCTCTTGCTCTTTCTTCTTCTTCTGTTGTGTTATTTATATTTTTGAAATTATAAATAAATAAATCATATTTCTTTAGTCGCGTTATGAAAAAATAATGAGAGTGAAATTTTAAGATGCACGTGACACACAATTCATTGGTAGAAGCTGTCCGCAAAACCGGTCAATACATATATTTTAGTTATAAGCCTCTGATAATAAACTGATCCTAGTTCCGTTTCAATCATTACCGGGAGATGATGCTATGGCAGTAAACATATTTAAAACATAAATAACCTTAGTATAATGAGAAAATTTATGTTACACTTAATGTAAGAAAATATATATTTATTTATTTATCAAACTTAAACTGAGCTTTATTGACTGTGTTGATTATCCTTCTTCAGTCTTTTTATTATTTTATTGTAATTAATTATTTGTAAGCAATTAAATATAGTTTTTTAATGATGCCAAAGAAATATAACGTCTAACGCGTGTACATAAGTATACACATATTTTTTCTTTTATAAAAGTTGGCTCCTACACAATTACTTGTCCTTCTCAGCCATGGATTCAGAAACTGAACACATTGTACGCATATATGCATGCATCATGCATCATGCATCAACTATATGCTGGTTCATATAATACTTATAAAATACACATTACGGTCACTTACTTACACTTGTTTTATTTGTAGTAACGTTTTAACGCCCAGTTAACTTACAAAAATGTATAATTAACTTAACTTAAATACTTTTTACATTTTTTTTTATTTTTATATATTAATATTGAATTACTTAATAATAAAACACACAACATGAAACAAACATTCAATATTGTAAATTTTTATTAAAATAATTATGTTTTTATTTTATTATTATTTATAAAGAATATTTTATAAATATTACAAATATGTACATGTGATAATGAAGATAGTTAGTTAATGATTTATTAGATGAACATGAAAGATTAATACGTTTTTATGTATATATTACTAGAGATGACTTTTCCAATCAAATTCGGTATCTAGAAAAATTTGCCTCGCTAAAAATCGAGAGTGGCTCGTCCGATTTTGCTAATTTTGATCTTGAAATATTTGTGGAAGTTCAGGGAAAGTTAAAAAGGTGAGAAACATAAATAATAAGTAACGAAAAATACTATAAACGACAATTTAATTTTCGATTACAAAATGTTCCTAGCTGTGAAACATCTTTTGTCTTTTTTTTTCTCACATATTACAAATCCTATTAGCATCATTTCCATAAAAACCAAAATCCAAATTTGAAATTCAAAACAAAACTTCTTTATCTATTCTCACTAGCAGAATGTCGAACTATAAATTGTATAAAGTGTGCATATCGCATTGTTCAAGTATTACCGGAATCATTCGTGTATGAGTACCACAGCAAAAACTTTTGGATGAACGCGGTACCGGTTGTACCCCATTAAATATCAAGTAAATACCGGGTGCATATAATGTACCGGGCTTACACTAAATACGGAGAATCTGATAAGAAAGTATTTTCTGAAATTCAACCCCTAAGGAGAGAATTGCATCCGCCTGTAATCGATGTAATATCATTTAATAAAATGGGAAAATTAACACAGCAAGCGTGAACCGGGCGGGTCTGCTTTAAAATATAAATTAATATCATTCTATTCATTTATTCTGATTTGCCTCAGCTTCATTATTTAGAAATAGCGAGTGAAGCATATGTTATTATATTTAGGAGATGATTGATTAGAAATAATTTATATGGCAAAACAATGTTTGCCCGGGTCAGCTAGTTTTTTTAATACATATAGATATTTTTTAATATAGGTAATATATGTTTATAGTCCCAATTCTTGACTGCAGTGACATTTAATATTAGTTAAATGAATTATGATTATTTTATATTTCGTTTTATGAATTATGATCGGTAAATACTTAAATTATCTTTAAACATCTTATATTCTTTCTTGAATGTAATAAATATTGTATCGAAGTAAACCAATATCATGTGACCTTGTAAATGTCGGTATGTGTATATAAAAAATATATATTTTGTGCTCAGTTAGGGAGCTAAAAATTGAAATGTTTATAAGTTTCACATAAATTAAACAATAATTGACATGATTTGTGTGAATTAAACACTATGCACATACACAATATAGTCATTTCATATGGTGCACTATACGATGCAGTCAGTCAGTGTATTATAGTGCGCACTAAAATACACTAAGTAGTTTAATATACTTAGCAGCAGCTTAAAGCAGCGCTTTAAAACATTAGTTAAGTACACATATAAACATCATATGAAAGATGTTTTCTTCTCGATCATAATATTCTTCACGAAGGATAAATGAATGTTGAACATGAATAAGATTCTCATATGTATCTCTCTAAGCCTCTATGTACAGGCGCTAGTAAAATAGAGCAAATTTGTTTTCTTCATTTAGAGATCACCATTCATTCGAGAAGGGTTGTTTTTAAATTGCTTCCTTTTTATTGTTTCGATTTAAACACTTGCGAAAGAAAAAGTGCAAGCTTCACTTACGCAAAATTCGTAGCTAATATCACATTGAAAAATGACAAGAAATAAATGAACTAACAATTACAACAAACTAAACGGCTAAAAACGGCTGCATCGATTTTTCTAGGAGTTTATTCTGTATTCTTCCTTAGTTACGAAAAAAACTAACGCAATAGTAGAAATCCACTTAAAAACTACAGAATTCGTCTTCAGGGACTGCTAAGCGTGATAATTTGTTAAGTTTGGGATATAAATTAATATTTCTCAAGTTTAATGCAATATTAGGAAGGGTTTAATGCGCTAGTTAGATGAACGTCATTGCTTAGATCCATTATAAATACAGAGGTCTCATGAGTAGTTTCACATAATATTTTTAAAGTTTTAATATTATTATTCAACAAGACATAAATATTGTCAAAAAATAAACAGAAACCAGTTTTCATCAGCAGGCATCGCCAACAATTTTAAAATGTTTTTCTAAAAGAAAAAAAATTTATTATTGCAAAAATATTATACAAGCAATAATCAGGACTTTAGTTTATTTTATCACAAACATATCTATTATAGAGTGTATTATTTATTGATTGAACAATTTCAACTTCATCGTCTAAATAGTTTATAGTATGGACACAAATCATATATTTTATATCAAGAGCGCTGAGTGGACTGCTCTAGGTTAGCTAACTTTACAGTCAGCTAAGTCATTTAGCTGAAGTTAGCTAACTTAGAGCACAAACTTATGTATTATTAGATGATTAATATGAAATTTGTAATACATCCATTTCAACTACCATTATTTCACATATCAAATTGGTACGTACTTAAGTAAGACAAATATCACTGAATATACAATTGTATACATTTTCAAATTTTTTTGAAGTTATACTTCTTTCGGAGCGTTTAGATGAGAGTGAATTTGTGAGCTGTGCGCACACGATCCCATAAAAACGACATGATGAAGTTGGCTACAGAATAGAATTAATAATATATATATTTCTTTAAATGACTAAGTTAACTTATATACTTGTGACTCACATGCCTATTCAATCATTACCAGAAGAACCTATGGATATAGTTTAGTATATTGTAAATATTTAAAAAATATATTTGACTCGTTCACATGATAATTAATGATTGTTTATTGTGAATGAATAACTATTTTTACTGAAATAAAACCTAAACAATTAAAACAATTACAATTTGCTTCAATTTTCATTAAAAATAAAATTATTAATTTAGAAATATTTGCCATAAGTAATAAAACAATAGGAAGTTGAATAGTAAGGAAAGTACACGGAATTCATTCATTTTGACTTCTTAGCTTTCCTATTAACCGAAAACTGGGCCATAAGTTTTAGGGTTCTTATACAAAATACGCTGAAATTGGGTTGCATTATGAAAAAGTGTTTTGAATCATCAGCATGTTGTTATAATTATTGGGAGAAGGAAAGGTATACAGTAAAAAACAGACTAATAGAGTTATTTCAAGAACACTTATAGCAAAATAAATTGTATGCTGAATTTATTAGTTTATCTTATATATCCTATATGAGGAATATATAGAAACTGAAAACAGTGGATTATCCTTTAATCCATATTTTTTAATATGCATATTCGTTGCGTACTATTTAATTAAAAATATTTAGACTTCCATTAATAAAAGTATTTATGGTAGTAAGATTAAAAATTAAACAAGAAAACTTTAACATCATAAATAATATTTCATAAATTAATTAATTATAATTTATTATTTAAGTGTATATTTGTTTTGTTATTATTTTCAAATATAAGCGGTTTTCATTAAAGGGAATTCTTTTGGTTCGCTTGTTTGTGTGTTTAAGCATGAACAAACTATCTATTTATCGATTGGTTGTAATATTACAGAACGATTAACGTCCATAAGCATCGATCGTTGCATCACACTTCAGGTCAACTTTTTTTTGTTGATTTTTAAATACAAGTTTATATTTCCGAAACAAATTATTATTAATATTATCTATAATGATTTAAATGGCTTACCAGACATGTAATAATAACCAGCCTTTAGTGATATACATTGTTAAACAATCAAAATTGTTTTGCTTATATAATACCTTGATATAAGGTTACAAAACTGCAAAATGAATCATGTGTAAAATGCAATGCAAATTGTGAATATTAAAGCTTTACGAAATTAATTTTTTTAATTTTAATGTTTATATTTCCAAACATATAGTCGACACTTTATTCGACAATTCATAACAAAATATGTCCGTGTAATGATACTTTGGCCGTTAGGCATTTCAATGGCGTTTTTTAGTCTCTTCAAAAATAATCTTGTACTAATTTTGCACATTGATTATCGAAAATATAAAATACTTTTCATTCGAAGGACATTAAACTAAGAAAAAGTTTTTTTTAAATGTATTTAATCAAATTTAAAAGCATTTTAATCTATTATCTTCACTATAAAATACGATACTCAAATTGTATATAAATAATGAACCATTAAAAAAATTAAAAGATGCACAAAGATGACTATCGAATAACATAAAAAATAAAAAGTATACGCACTGCACCAATAATAAAATTAGTATTAACCTAATAATAATAATAATAATACCGATAATTGTATTCAATTAACTTGAATTGACTACTTAAAAATATAATAATAATATTTAATTCACTCAAAAAATACACTGTAAGTGAGTAAAAGTGTGTACCAAAAGAAGTAGTTAGTTTGGTTACTAGTTAACAGAGTTTGAACGTAACGCAATTCTATCGACCATCATCATATTAAAACTGATAAATATTATTTTAACAAAAAAAATTTTTAATAAACGTATTCCAATATATTCTGTTTGAAATGTAAAGAGTGTCCTACCTAACAAAATCGGATAATATACTTTTAAAGTTATTATGTTAACAGCCATGAATTGACTAAAGAAGCAGTAGATATTCCAACTTTTTAGTTTTTAGTAAAATCTAAATTTATAAAACCGAGTAATAAAGCAGTTTCACATTACAAAGCTTTGAATTCTGGTGTTTGTTTCAAACATCAAATATTAAGTGTGACGATATGTATCATAAATATATCCTTAACGTTTCAAAATTATTCAGTTTTTCCACAGAGATAATAATGTATATACTTTTACGATAGGATTATGGAAAATTTAACCGTTATTTCAGAATATTGTGCAAATATTCGAGGAAATTCAAAGCATTGATTATGAGATTTTAACTCTTAAGAAAACTCCATTAATATATCCAATGATGCCTAATCGCTATTTTTGGGAAATTTCACCGCCTCGAGACCATTTTACGACATCATTTAATCAGAAACATGTTCATAAATAGTTTTTGTTTGATTTTATTGTTTATTTTTCTTCTTTTGAGAGCAATTAAATAAAAGCTTGATTTTAAAAATGTTTTTTAATTAAATTGTTCTACAATCATTAAATAAATGTGAAATGTTACATGTTGGTGTAATATTTAGATGATAATGCACACTTTAAAATAAAAAAAATATGATGAGAAATAAAAAATTTGGCATTCTTGTTGAGGTGGTGGGCCATCCATTACAACAAAATGGTTATTTTCGTTTTTATGAATTGGTACCATTACTACGTATAATATATACATATAAACATTTTCAAATGAGTAACTCAGTTAATTATAAGTTGGTATTGGGTAGTAATAATAACTATTAGGCCAGATAACGTGGGCGTCACCGCGTAGACGTAACACCAGAAGTACACCACGACATTAAAATGCTTTAGGCGATTCTTCACCTACAGCTAAACTCTCTATACCATCATATTACCAATGGCTATAGATACATACATACATGAACACATGAACACGGTCAAATGTGATATGAATATTATACCATGGATATATTGGTGGTACATGTGTATAGATGTATAACTAAATAATGATTAACAGCAATATATTGGTAGGGACCAAACAGTAGTGATTGTGTGTATGTGGTAAGTAGTTAAAAACTAGCTACCAAATAATAAAAAATCTTCTTGAATTTAAAATTGTATTGTGCAATCGATATTAAAGATATTTGTTTTTTATATACCTATATACAAAATCAGTTTCTGTGCGTTTGTGTCGCGCAGAACTCAAAAATACCAAGAGAATTTAGTTGAAATTTAAAAAAAAAATTGTTTTTATAGAAGGCGGTGTGAGGTATTATAGAAATGGGAAAATATAAATGAGTCTCAGATTAAAAAAAATAATTAGAAATTTACCCGGCTAAATAATACATATAAAGGAATAAAACCATGCTTTTATTTACATCCTGAATAAGACAAGGAATCACGTCGAATTTTTGAAATCGGAAATTTGGCGTTTAGTTTTTATGCAATATTAGCAGTTGAAGAACATTCAGTGACTCAAAACCCATCATTTGAGCGTTAAAAACAATGAAATTATATGAATTGGAGATTGTTAAGAGCATAATACACGCTCATTAACTTTTTTGTGTAATTTGAACGATTTAATAGTATCAGGTCTTTTTGGAAAATGTCACAGTGGTTTAGAATTTATGATTAAAATTTAAATTATTACCAACAATTAATACTGTGGGGCAGTAGAGAGATTAACTTGTTCAAGAGAAAATAAGAAAAGTATTTTAATAACCGTGTTGATTATAATTTTCTTTTGTCATTTTTATATTAATAAAATTGTTAAAGATGTTTTGCATGCATTTAATATCACATATTATATAATTAATTGAATATATAACATACATTTAGTTAAAAAGAATGCATTCTGAAGGTTATGGCAAGGTCGTTTCCGTTCCATAAAGTGAATATCTGTTTTATTTTGTTTTGTTTTGTTTTGTATTGTATTGAATTGAATACCGACAATGGGAATCAGAACAGTTTATTTTGTTTTATTCAGTGATCACGTATATAAATAATATGCTTATATTCATACATACACACATATTAAAAATAAATGAACAATAAAATAAAATAATGAATATAAAATGCATTCATTTTCTTCATGATTTACAATATGGCACTTGGTATATTCTTTTATTCTCAACTCATAAAACTCTTTATTTTTGTATTGAAGAATTCATCAAATTTATTTCGATTGCACACAAATGATGTATTTTGTGATTGATATATGTTGAGTAAACGTCAATTTTTTTTTCTTGTCCAATAAGCAACGACTTTCCCACATAAAGCTTTTTTAAACTCCCGTTGAAATTTCAATTGATTTTTATGTCACAATACAGTGGCTACTAATTTTATCATCTTAAGATTCTTAACTGCTAATGGTTATCAAGAATTTTTTTATTCCGTAGATTATGATAAAAATGCCTTTTAAATTTTGACACCATAGTTGAAGAATTAAAACAATGCACTGAGGATTTTTTGCGCAGTAAGTAGGATTTATTATGACATCTCAATGACATCTCAGTAAAATTGAAATTTACCGATTAAAAATTTGAAACATTAATTGATTTTTTTGTTAATCATTACTTGTATTGTGTTACAATACCTAAATATTTATTAGGTAGAAATTAGTGTGAAAAAAATTAATTGTTAAAGCTATTAAAATGTTTATTAGTGATAATTATTCTTAATGTTTTAGAAATATTAATATTTAATTGCAATTAAAAAAAGTGTGAATTATGAAATCATCATTATGTATTAAACATTTTTTGCTTAAGCTACTCAAAATGATATAGCAACACGCCGACTATCAGGATATGACGTTTTCAATAATGCTCGCGAGATTTTATTAATTTTGAAACGCACTTTATTAAAGCTAATTCAAATATTGAAAAAATCTTCAGTTGTATAAAAACTAAAAAGACTAAATCATTTTTCGTTATAAAAAAAAATTTGATTAACATAAATGAGTGAAACATTAAGAATAATAAGAAAAAAAAGGTCAATGAATGCAATTGTTAACACAAAAAGGTATGTAATTAAAATTATATTAAAAATTTTGATAAATTTGACACCTTCCGTGATAAAATGTTCAATAATATCAGTGTTTGACTTCGCTATAGTATTCTAAATTATATACATATACAATTTTGTTTATAATTTTTTGATAGATAATTATTATTTTCACCTTAAAAATTGAAATACAACAAATTGTAATTCAGAATTGTATGAACACCCAATGAAATCAGACAAACACTGTAAAAAGGATGACAGTTTTGATGGTGGGGTGTTATAATATGACAGGAAATAAAAATCAATATTCTTGCATAATATAAAATTCAAATCTTTTACGATATATTTGGGTAGAACAAGTCTTACCATTATCGAGAGTTCAAGATTTAAGCAAGAATCACAAAATTGAGTTAATTCTCTTTTATTGTTAGTAATTTGATTACCACAAATCAGCAATGTTTGTAAAAAATTTCACAAATTCAGATAGTTATTTAATATACAAATTTTTTAAGAATGGTTAAGATAAATTTATTGAATCAGAAAGTACTCTGCCATTGCTCCAAAAGGCATACTCAAAATAACTAATTTTTAAGTATTGGATTTCAACAAAAATAAATTCATATACACAATAATAATTTTTATTTGTGGTTTTAACGGTCAATTATTATTTGAAAAAAAAAAAAAATTAACTGAATTTTTTTATCTTGCATTTAAATATTATTTGTATTTTTATATTATTATTAATTATTGGTAATCAATTTTAATAGACTATGATTGATTTATTTGCGATAATCATTGTACCTTTATATATATTACGATAAAAGAAAGATAGCTTTTACATTTAGTGCTTATATGCAAGTAAAAAAATTATTGTGAATTTTAAATAATTTCAATTGTTCCTATAAAAGCTTCATTTTATATGAAATCAAAAAATTTCCGTTTACCCTGACCACCAGTTAGATATTAGCTAGCTGGAATATAGAAATATATAACAAATATAATTTTTTCAAAAATAAAACATTTTCTACGCACGCCTCTGGTCTACTAAAGTATAAAAAAAAAAATTGTACAACAAACAGAAAGAAACAGTCAATGAACTGATCATATGACGAAACATCGTAGAAACGTTAATAAATTGATTTGCTATGTATATTGTTCAATGTTATTTATTATTATTGTTACACGGCTAGAGAACCAAACCAAACCAATATCAATACTGTTCAATAAAATATTGAATTTTATTTTGAATTTGTGATTTGCAAAAAAAAAAAACGAGAGTAAACACGAACAATACTTACAGATTTAAGTGAAATTTTATTATTTTCATATGTGATTTAAATACCAAACATTATTTTTTTTATTATTTTTATCGGTAATATTTTATTTTATCGTTAAATTTTAGTTTATTTTCAAACTTTATCGTAAACTTTATTTATATCAATTGTAAGAACGATTTTGTATGCAATTCTCAAATGCCAAAGATTCTTTCAACATTCAGGTGATTCAATAATATGGGTCAAATGGCCACGTCCTGAGCAGATTTATTACTTGTTGGCCATTGCGGAGTTATTTGCAAAATATTTGGTTCTAAATTGGTGATTTATTTAATTTTTTAATCCCAGCTTTCATGGCTTGTGGTTTCTTGTGGTAAAAAAACTGCCTCAAAAGAATAATGCCCGTTAAATCTAGTATACAGAGTCATTATTATTGGTAATAGATATGCTTCCCTATTCTTGGCAAGTCGGACTTTCAAGGTTTCTTTACCGATCACCAGTCCACCGAAACAATTAATTTTTTAGACAACGTCGGGAATAAAACTCGCTACAAATGTAGGCGATTACTCAAAATAATATACACAACCATGTGTAGCACTAGGTTGTACTCACTTATTACTGATGGAGGTACTATTGTGGTTGGTCAATGAGGCGGATTATGGTACTGCCTTTGTCCGGTTAAATAAAAAATTGTTAAGCTATATGTGAAAAACCCTTTCAAAAGATGAATTTTTTTCGAAAAAGAAAAGACGTTCACAAATATGAAGAATTCTGAATTTATTGATTTTTCGAAGAACACGATTTGCTTAAAATTCTATTTTCTATTGGTTCCTGGGTTTTTTTTTTATTTATAATTCCCACCCTCTCACTTGCGGTGGTTTTCATCCCTAACGAAATATTTGCACTCAATTTTGTGACGTTGGTTTTTTTCCTAAATTGAATTATGAACGAACTACTTAGCCCTATTCAATTTCTACGTATTGTGGCGAATTCGCCTATTTTTTTTGTATATTTTCGTCTTCAGTGAATAATATCAACTTATTGATATGATTGTAAAGAATTCATTGCTGACAAGTTAGTTTTTTGACCGTAGGTTTTTTAGAACGATTTCAAAGACTCAAGCACATAGATACGAGGCACATATACAATGATGTAATGATACATTGTATATGTATTTGTACTGTTGAAAGATTACGCAGTACAAAATAAAGCAATAATTCATATTGAAATTAATTTGAAACTAATGTTCCACACGGACATTAACAACTAAAAAGAGTTGACCAAATGAATTATGACTTCGTTTTTTTTATTTTTTGGTAATTATCAACATTGGGCTCTCTATTGAACGTAGTATTGAATAGTAGTTAGTCATTTCTTCAAGGTAACAACAAACACCAGAGCGTTTTGCTCATGAACTCATCTGTGTGTGTGAGTGTAGGTACTTATAATTATGTAAGTATAATATTTATTTATACAAATGTATAAGACTTTATCTGATATACCTGTGTTACCTATATCACTAAATCTATGTTAAAAAAAAGTTAATTTTTAAGTGCAATTAAATTAGCGTGGAAGTTTAATAAAATTTATTTAATCAAATCTCAAAAAATTGCTTCCAAAATGCTCTATCAGGATCCGTAATTGCTCCAGTGATTAGGTAATTATTTAATTAATTATTTACAATCAAAATTACAAAAACTGTTTTCTTTCTCAGCTAATTTATGCTTTTTTCTATATTGTTTTAATTCAATAAATTGCTCCCGATTTGTTCTTTCGATATTAATCCATTTGTTTCGGCAATGACTTTTATTTATACATAATTAATTAAAATTATTAATTACGGTTTAATTAGCCACCGTATGACTATGATTAAGTCACACCTTAAGCACCACAAGAATCAAGGTCATCATAGTCATACAGGGGGTATTTAAATCGTAATTAATAATTTTAATTAATCATGCATAAATAAAAGTCATTGATGAATCAAATGGTTTTATATCGAAAGCAAATCGGGAGCAATTTATTGAATTAAAAAATATAGAAAAAATTATTAATTAGCTGAGATATAAGGAAAACAGTTTTTGTAATTTTGATTACAAATAAATAAATAATAACCTAATCACTGGAGCAATTACGGATCCAGATAAATTTATTAAACATCCACGCTTACAATTAAAATTAAATAAAAAATTTAATTAAAAAATCAACCGGTAACATTGATAACATATCTGCGAAATTGTCGATAAAACATCCTTTTTTGGAAATCATCTGGAATTTAATTATGATAATAATTTTAAATGATTTTCAATCATGTTTTTGTTTTTCCCATTTTTCTACTATCAATCATAATAAAATCAATATTTTTGAATATTTGAATTTTCCAAATTAGTATTTAACATATGTTTCTCATGATTTAATTCAAAATAAAAAGCATTTTTCTACGGAACCATTAATAGAAATATATTATTTTTGTTGTAATACACAATAATAGAGTAATAACATTTAAAAGTAACAAAAAAAAAAAACGATTTTATAGTGGTACACATAAATAAAGAGACAGGGTATAATTACTAACTGTACAGGAAGCTAAATCATTTATTAATTAATGAAAACGAGAGAAAAAAAATACGTTTTATAGATACATTCATGCGTAATATATATACAATATGTATAGTAGTTGTTTAATTAACAGTTTGTGAATACAAGAAACGAATAAATTTAATATAATATTATACGCTTATTTTTTTGTATACTTTAAATAATTTATTAATATTTAGAATTTATATAAACGATTTAATATTAAATAGAGAAATTTTATATAAATGTGTATTAGATGAAAAGTAAACATTTAGCCATAGTGAAGTTTTAGCCAATAGAAGTTAAGTAAGCTATGAGATTCCAATTTTTATCATTATTAAGTATTCTATCCAAAGAAACAAATTATTGTCGTATAGTAAAATCAGATTCACGAGTCCATTGTTTTGTAAAACAAAACTTTCACGTGAACAATTGTATACTACAATTTGATTGGTTGTTTGAAGATTATTTATATCTATTATTTATAGCATGCAATACGGTATAGTATACCATTATACGGTATAACATTATTGATAAAAAATATAACCGATAAAATAATGCCCTAATGGAATGGAATAAGGGAATGCATGATAAGTGGACTCGGCAAAACAAAGTTACAAAATCGACATTTTCCGGATAGTGCAGTCAAATAATATCGAAGCTTATTTTAGCAAATAATAGCGAAGGAACTAAAAGGTTTGTATTTAGATTAGTTCAATTTATGGTTTATTATGAATTATCTTTGAAAATCACTCTGAAAAAATGTCCAATTTTATGTTTGTTTCAAATATTTTCTAGAATAGGCCACAGTTGTCTTTCAAAACAATTATTTAAACTCTTAAAAAATAATTAATCAATCAACCTGTACTTTACATATATCTATTGATGTTAAAGATTTTTTTTAATAAAATCAAAATTAATAGCAGCAATGAAGGATGTCGCGTGACAAACTTATAATCACAAGCACAATTATTATTATATTGCAAATTATAAAATGTAGCCAGCCAGCATGGATGATGGGGCTTAGCATAGTTGGATATGCGATAGAAATAATCACGCGAATTTATTTTAAAAGATAGTAATGTCATATTAAAACATTTATACTAAGGCGTTTTATATTACAAGTGAAGTTGTAAGTAAGGGTACACGTCAGTTTAAAAAAATTATTATTTATATATATAATGGTGTTGAATGTACGATGTACCGAGTGGAGACTTTACGAACAAAAAACACTTTTTTTATACCCCTTTTCGGGCGAAGATATCGATAGCCGGCTGTGCGACGCTTTTAAGTCCTTGCACGTGCGCAGAATGTTAGTGTTCTCAATCACCGGGGAGTAATAGAGACGACTTATAATAAATACTCCAGAATAATATCCGGCAATCGCTATCCTTACCTGACAAATGATGTTATGAACGATTTTTGATTAACGATTGAAGTAATACAAAAAATTTAATTATTGTATAATGAATTTAACTTTGATTTATCCACATTTTTTTAGCCAAACCATTGGCGGTAGTTACCTTTATTATATTTAATAATTTCAGTCGGCATGCAGATGGATTAGCAAAGACATCTCAAAGTCATATCTTTGATTTAATTCATATCTTATATATGATCGCTTTTGTCAACATAAAAAGGAATAGTTACCAAAATGACACATTTCAAAAAAATTTTTGCTGTTCAAACTAAATGAATTAGATTCGAATAATAGGATAAAGGAATTAAGTTCTTATCGATTTCAAATGGTGATATTTTTGTTCTTATGATGTGCAGCAGGTATGAGAAAGCAAATCTATTAAATGATTAATAAGAAATATATTTGTATATGACAGAGTTGACAGTATATATACCTATACTTAGAGGTATTCTGAGAAAAAAATGATCCAACACAGCAAGGAGCAATTTAATCAACCACATTTCAAATAATAATTTATATATAAATACATAAAAATATAAAAAAAATAACAATTTTGGATAGGTATATCAACTTTGACTAAAGAACACAAAATGAATCCGAAAAAAAGGTTTTATATATCGTCAAAGAATACCCATTCTGTCTTAAAACATATTTAGTAATTTTAAGTATGCTATAATGAAATAATATAAAATCGCGGCAAGTCCTACTTTACTAGAAAGCCATCTTAATCTCTCAAAATGAACTTCTGATTAAATATAGTAATTAATAAAAATAGATGTTAGATAACGATACAGATTATATTGAATGGGTTAATTAGATGTATTTGAGCTAGAATTGTGGTGAATTTAAACATCTTTAAGGAACATTCATTATATTTGAAATATTATTGTTTTTACAGTGCTTTCCCAGCGTGATACTGTCGTAGCAGTGACTTAATTTTCTAAATTGAATATTTAAATTTTGTAGTACTTAAAAATCACCTTATTTTGAGCATATTTTTATTTAATGTCCAATACTTTGCTATGCTAATAAGAATTTTATGCATAAGAATAAGAATTTTTAATAAGCTCTGATACTAACAAGATATCAGATATGCATAAATTTTAAAAATATAATCTGAGATTTTTTAAATTTTTTTATTAGTTACTTTTCAACTACTAAAGTCATATAGTGACTACAGTGGGTATATATATTCATTCTATACAACAACAGTACACAATCCTAGATGATCACCCATCCATGTTCTGACTGTGTCTGTTGTTTCTTTGGTGATCGGTTGAGATCGACACGTCCATATTGTTTTCAACTTGAAGGGGAACCAATTGACCTTGATTTAACTTTAATTTAACTTGAAGGAGTACTATTTCAACACGATATCCTGTAATTGTCGCGGTTTTTCGTTTATCATCCCTATATTTTACAAGACAATGCGGCATCCGATAAATATGTGTGTACCTTTGTGTGAGGTATAAAATTGTGGTTTTCAATCTTGTTAACAAATGGACAAATTTTACTTCGGTCTTTATATATAAATAAAAGATAATTTCTTTGAAACAATGCTTAGTTTAATTGGTACCGCATTGTTTCCATTCTAACATCATATACCGCTTATAATGAGCAGCACTGATATTGACGTTAAAATATAAAGTTCGTATATGTCAGTTATAGTTCTCCTGTACAACCTAACCTTAAAAAGCAATGATTAAATTTAATTTTTAGACAAACAGGAACACATTCGATTGAAAAAAATTATCATTTTATTATTTTAATTGATAATGTTGATAATAATTTCAGAAAGAGAGCACACACACATTGTATATAAAAGTGAATACACTGTCAATCATGGCCATGAGTCATGGCATGAGTCGTAATATGCAGTAACATAACTATAAAGTTAACCTCTATTTTATTACGATTTTCTGGGACAATAGTTTTTTCTTTATGTCAAGAATAACAGAGTTTATAAGTGAATTACCGATGTAAATCAATATCGTGCGGGTACATACAAAATTTCATCAAAATCGGATTTATAGTTCACAAGATGTCGGACATTGAGAAGTGAAAACAGAGAACGATTTCAAGGGCTGTTTCTTTTCTCTGGAACGGTTATTAATAGGTGAGATGTTCCTCAGATGTGACCATCATGACATGATATTAAAGTTATCCTTCATTTTACTTAGAATCTGTCTATCTGAAAAAAAACTACTCTTGTAAGCGAGCCTCTCGAATATTTACAACTTTTTTTGAAACAATTTTCTCGAGTCTTTTTGCGTATATCAAAATAAACATAAAAGCCTGTAGTATTAAAATCAATAAAATGTATTGACTAAGCAGATAAATTTTCTTAAACAGGACGTTCTGAACTCTTCTGGAAACGGCGATGTACTACTAGAATTTTTACCATTTTTCATAATTCATGAGTATTTTAACCTGAAAAGACCATAATTCAAAGCCAAAATGAATTTCTTAGTTTTTGAATTTCTATGAAAAAGTCTTATTTATTGCGTTAAATATTTATTCAAATTTATATATGTTTATTGTAATGACTTTAAGCTAACATTCTGACGAAGAAAAGCTTCGAGTAAAAGTTGGAGACTGAACTTTACCACTGTATTTTTGGAATAAACGGCTTAATTAATTTTAATAGTCCTCATATAGTTCCCAATTTCTTAAATCAAAATATTTTATAATGTATTTTTAAAAACATGTTTCGACTAGAAAGTAGTCATCATGAGTATGAACTGGCTAATCATGTAATGATTCTCTGAGATGTCACTCGTTGTTAATTTGGAGACAGCTGATTCATACTGATGATAGCTATTTTGTCGAACTACGTAAGTATAAAATACAAAATATTTTGATCTAGGAAATTGGGACAAAATATCGAAAGATGAGAAGCGAATTAAGGATTTAAGGATAGACAAATTTTTTTAAATCACTCTAATATAAGAATAAAATTATAAAAAGAACAATTTTATTTGATAAATAAATCTAAAGTCTAGAGCGGAAAAGAGATTAGTATACAAGCGCGTTGTATAATCCTCAAAAAACATTAAGTGTTTCTCCAAATCAGTATTTGACAGACTTTAGATTTGTTAAAATTATACAATTATGATTGCCGTTAAATTACGTTTAGGTTACTGAACAAGATTAATAGTAATCCCAATAAAAAAAAAACTTTATGCCTAATTTTGAGTGTAGTTATTATCGTCAAATATAAAAATGTTGACTTTAATATAAAAATAACAGTATAAATAATATATACATATATACTTTTTTTTATTATATTATGAATTTTTTACGCTTTAAATAACATTAAATATTATAAAACTAACAACCAACAACAAAAAAGTTTAAAATTAATTACTAACATAAATCATAAAATATACAAAAACTGTTAAATAGTTGTCAAAAAGAATGGAAAAAAAATACACTATTTCTCATCAAAAAAATAAATAAAAGAATTTTAAATTAACTGGTGTTTGGTGAATTGGTTTGTTGGTATGTTAACTGACATTTCAATTGATATATATTCAACGCAAATTATTATATAATTCACTTGTACACAAAGTCAAAAGAATGTTATTTTTTTTTTACTTACATACATATAAAGGTCTTGTTAGAGAAATGAACTTCAATTGGTTGAAACATACCTGAAAATAATACAAAAAATATTAATTATACAATTTTAGAAACAAGAAAAAAACTTAGTTTCAGGTGGCATATCAAATTCTATATGCATATCGACAACGTGAACAACTCGAAAAGTAGCGACTTTTCTAACCATTTTGTAGCTGCATACGTGAATTATTAAAACTTCTAATTAACGGTGCTTTTTTAAACTCTATATACAATGTTAATGAATTCAATAAATGTATTGGATCAAATGACTATAAATCTGTTGATAAATGCATCAGAATATCCTACGTTAAGCATACTAATAGCCGCCACCATGACCAGTGTCTATAATCATCGATCATAAGCAGTTTCCGTGTCAGCGTATTATTGAAATGGCAATAAAAAGGTAAGAAGAAAGATTACACGGCTTCCAAGTGGCAAACTCGAATTTTCAAGTTGTCATCTGGCGTTTTCATGTTCTTCTACCTAAAACATCGATTGTTACTTAATTTCCTATAAATTTAGGAAAATAGTGGTATTTTGTTTTTTCTTTTTATCTTCTAAATATTTAACTATTGAGACACTTAATAAATTAATTAACAATTCGATTGTGTTCAAATATAATAATAATAAAACACCTTTCAGTTTATTAATTACATTTTGATAACTTTAACCTATAATAGCTTACTTTCTGCTCATGAAAATTACGAGAAAAAACATTGCAAGAATTTCCCAATGGTTAAAATTATCATATTTCAGCATTTATGTGTCTAGTAGCCTGGCATTTTTATTCTTTAGTAACTGATTAAAAGAGTTTAAGGTAGAAAACATGTTTAAAGTCTACTTATCTAAGAACCAAATTACAAATAAAATAAATTTAATTATTTGTAAATAATTCAGGACATAAAAAAAAAACTAATTTTATATTCGTAATTTACAAAATTCTTTTAGTCAAACGATCAAAAATAGATATTAGGAGTGGACTGAATATATTTTTTTTAAACTGTCTCCTTAAACTGCCCCAGTATTTTCAGTTTTTACCCTGCAAAATGAATTGTATAAATTGTAGTTTGAATTTGAGTACAATTTGAATTTCTGCTTTGCATAAAAATACCGCTTAGGATACTTAATTTTTATTTTAAATGTTTATTTTTTAACTAAGCAATCAATGAATTGAGAATAATTTTTGAATAAAAAATTAATTATAAATTCCAATGGAGAGATTTGATTAAATTAAACAACATATATTATATAAGAAAGGTGACAAATATTATTGAAATAATGAATAATAGCGAACATTTACAAACGAATTAGTTTCGATTAAAATCTTTGATATGCGAAACGATTCATATCGTACGTCAACAACAAGAAGTCACGACAATAATATAACCACTTTTATGGGATTTTAATGTGATACCGATTATAATTCTCTGGAATAACAACAACAACAACGAGTCAACACAACGTTTGTGTGGTGATTTCTTTCTTTATTCGATATACGTTATGTGTAAGTAAGGTCAACTGTCTTGTCTCTGGCGAAACTGTTGTGATGTCGGCGAATCAAACGTCCATCAAACCAAATACCAAATGCACAAACACACACAATGTGATGACGATAAAGCTGAATGCGCTATGTGCTCCTCTGTTATATTCAATTCACTTCACAACCAATATAATATCTATGTGATAGATAAGGTAACTATGCGGCTGCTGCCCCCACATTCAACAAAATGTATTTATATTTCTTTTTGTATAATAGTGTTTGAATACTTGTAACTTTTATAATCAACTCACAACGTTTACACTAAAATACAATACCGCTTCCATTAATCACGATAATACTAGCATTTATAACAATTTATTTATATTTATTTAATATACAAAAAAAAAAGTATACAAAAAAATTATGAAGAAAATTATACATACTTTTAATTTCTATCTATGTCGTATAAATAACAATTATTTAAAGAAAATTTTTATTGTTTTTCTTAATAGGGTAATTGATGGTTGTTATTCTCATTTTATTATTAATTGAATGGCATACATTCTTTATAATAGGTAGGTAGATACAATCCACTTAGGCCTGTTTAATATGCATTAGAAATTGTTTTTGTATAACTCAAATGATCAAATACTATATTGATAACTTAAGTGTAGCAGGAAACCAATTTTGTTGTAGCCTTTTAAGACGATATTTTGTGAACATAGACCCTGGAAATTAACTGTAGGGCTTTTTGCAACGTACCTTGGGTAAACGCAAGTTAATACCACATTTTAATTTTTTTTTTTGGATACTTCGATATCTTTTGATAATAAAAATAGTGGCATTGCTTGAAAATTAGGTAGTGAACTTTAAGAAACTGCAATTTTAAGTATTTTCAAAAACCAAGTATCAAATATCGACAAGACTAACTATTTATTTAATGATTTAATTTATTTGATTAAATTCAAATAAATTAAATTATTGGTCACTTCAAAATCACTGTATCTGAATATGCATCAGCAATATCCTTGAAGTATATTACTATGTATTATCAGGATGCGGCTTGAAGGACCATAATGAGTTTGTGTTATAATACACTTAAATTGACTATTAAAACAAATGGTCTAGGTGCGATCTGCAAGGATCTACATCTTCCACATCAACTTTCCAATAAGGAGAATAAAAAAAATATTAAAACATTAATTTGTTAACGAGTACTAAACAAAATATGATTTCAACAAAAAAATGATTAAGCCTTAAAAATATGTGTACTCCCAATCAAGTAAACAGATTTTGCTGTGAATTTGAATATGCTTACTCAAAAAGAAATATACCCAGAACGACGTCATCGAAAGAAGTGCCATTTAGAAGTGGAAAGATGCATATTTTTCAATAATGGAAAATTTCATTAAAGTGAAATTTCATTGAATCAGTAAAGTGGCTCAGAATCATTTTTTTGCGATATCTGTGAGAGCTTTCTTGTCTTAATAGCCAGAATAATTCAACTAAAAATAAAAAAACTTTTGTAAAACTGCACCACATGAGCATTTAACTGAAAAATAGCTATATTTCCAAAAATCTGGTGATTGTGATGAATTATTGTAAGGTTATTAGTTTACGCATAAACTTGAATTGGAAATAAGAATTCTGTATTTCGTTCACTTATTTCACATTATCTTTAGACATCCATATTCACTAATATAAAAACCGCTTGATGAAGCATCTGAATAAGACAAAAACGTTTATAAAAACGTTCACTTATTTTTTAATTAAAAAATAATAATGATTCATAAAACAGTTTTGAATGAAACCACTAAAAAAAATTCTAAGCATTTTTAAAAAATGTGATAAAATTAAAATACATATTGTTTTGTTACTAGTTACTAGAATGTAACACATGATACAATGGATGTTGTAACATATACAGAAAACAATTGTAAATTTGACATCTTTATTATAAATGTTTGTTAAACAAATATTTTAAACGATTTAAAACCACAAATTGTGACTATGTATTAAATATATATGTGTGTTGTTGTATTAAAATTATTCAAGTTATTTCATTACTAAAGGAAAACTTATTTTTAATACACTCCTTAATGTCAGTCTCAGATATCTACATTATACTCTCCCATAATACTACTCTACCAATACAAGAGATACTTTGTACAATTAGTCATTTTATAATAATGTCTATATAAGTATATGAATGTTAACGAATTTTTGCGCGTGATGGATTTACCTGTAAAGAACCATCACTTTTCCAATCATCCCTCTGAAGAAAGCTGTTTGATAATAATTTAATGATTATAAATAACTGCAGAATTAATTAATAAAAACCAAATATATAAAAATGAATTAATTAAATGCAAATCAAATACAAAATAAAATCAAATAAATTAATTTTGAATATGTGTTGTTGATTGTTCCTTGCTTTTATTATAAGTGTTTGAATCTCGTTCGATTTACACCACTTGATGTTTCAGTAACTCCTTCTTCAATGATTTTATCATATAGATGAAGATGTTTATCAATCCATGTGTGTTTATGTCTATCTATCTTTTTGATTTCGTGTTTACATTATTTGTATTTAACAACAGAGCAGGTCAACCTTGTTTGTGATTCCAATACTTTACTTTTCTTTTTTTTATGAATTTATGTATTAAGGATTCCGTACAACAATACTGTAAATCTGTATGATAATTATTAAAACGTTAAATATCAGATTAAATACAATTTTCATTTTATCAGAAGAAGCTTAAATTATCAATATGATAACACAAATTATTATCTGCTCAACAATATTGACTCAATAACAGGATAACATTGATAAAAAGAAACGCAAATTGACAAACTTGCATCAATAAAATTGCAAAAAAACTTGGAGAACATAATTTGAAAAAAGCTCCCATCAGCATATCCAAATTAAAACACCTACTTGAAAATCTGAAATTTATTGCATTTACAACCAAATTTGCTCAAAAATAAAAAAAGCAAAAAGGGTAAAGTAGAAAACAAAATTTGGTATAAGATTCAAAGAACACAAGCATATATAAAATTTGGAAGAATTAATAAGTTATGTATAGCCACACGCATTATTGGAAATAATCCAAAATTTGACAGGTATAATCTATTAACTTTTAAAATCGGTATCCAATTCTACCAAACTAGATGCATATGACAGCATCTTCCATTCAAAAATTTGGCAAGAAAACCATAAATTTAGATAAAAGTCCTATTCCAAATTACTAATTAAAAAAGGTTGAATTATTAGAATAATATATAATATAGAAACGAAGAAATATAGAAACGAAATTTGAAATTAAATTTATTTCATAATTTATTTTTAATTTTGCAAGTTTCATTTTTATTTATGAGATTTTTAACTGTTAAAATTACATGGTTCAATACTTCAATATCATTAGCCGAACAATAAACACGTGATCGAAGCCAATTGATTGACGTAGCAACTTGATAGATACTTGGAAAGTATAAATTGTGCACTCAAATAAAACTAAGTTTGTGTAGACCAAATTATCAAAGAGTTATATCTTCTAGGTGAATTATTACGATTATCTAACTAATAATGATGATGAAAACTTGGCATTCGAAATACGTATTAATAAAATAAACAAATTTTTTATCTAGGCAATTGTGATAAGAATCGAAATTCGACACTATTTTCCAAAAATAGATCAACTTGATCCCATAAAGCCAGACTGTGAAATTAACAAAAATTATTTATAAAAGATTACCATATTCTGGTAATTATAATTGTTTGCAATGTGATTATCGATCATTTAATCACGCTGAAAATTTTACTACACCGATTGACCGGTTTTTTATTATCATCCAAATAATATACACATGTACGAAATGAATTGATGACAAACAGACTGGAGCGGTGAGCGACACACATATGGTGGATGATGATTCAAAGATAATTTTGCTTAAAACAGAAGACAACTATAAATGTAAAGAACATATATAATGTGTGTTTGGTTCCATCAGTCTCTGATATAATGAAGGTCGATAAGAACTTGAGATTGAACATATATTATCAGAATTATACGATGCAAATAATTAACAAAATACTGAAAGCATCAAAATTTTAATTGATTAATTAATTATTTACTTAAGATGTATACATAAAAAAACACGGAGAGAGTTTAATAGTTTAATAGTAATAGTAAGCAATCACGAACTCAAACAAAGGTCCATCCTTTATGTCCAGATTATGTCAACAAAATTTCAACTCGCTTTTCGTTTTTGAGTTATCTAGAGGACGGCCAGCCAGACGAACGGACTACCGGAAATGGACTAATTAGGTGATTCTATGAACACTTCAAAATTTTAAATATTTACACAAACTCATTTTACAAATAATTACAAATACTTCCTACATTATTTCGCAAACTTCCATTGTAAAAACATAAATCCACGAGCACGATGCGTTAAATTATTTGCAAAAGGTCTACATAAAGCACGTCACCCAAACGAAGAGATTCTCTCGTTATCTTTGTATCAATAGAGTAAGTAATACCATGTGAGAGAGAGCCATCTTGTCTGCCGCTAAAATGCTATATGTATTTACTTGTTATGTTATATTTATACATCACATCTATCTCAAAGAAGTGCTTGCTTGTTCGATATTATTTTTTATATGTATATTGAAAGTGGTATAGACTTTATTAAAAATTTACATTTCAGTTTAAAAAAGAAAACTATTAATTTATCAAAGGGAACTCTAGGAATTTTTCGAATAAATTTCGATTTTTTGTCCCAATTTACTAGATCAAATTATTTTGTATTTTTATAAATACGTATTTCGACTACAAAGTAGTCATCATTAGTATGAATTAGCTAGTTGTAATGATTCTCTGAGGAGATGTTACTCGTTGTTAATTTGGTGACGGTTTGCATCACATCTCCTCAGAGAATCATTAGAACTAGCTAATTCATACAAATGATGATTACTTTGTAGTCGAAATACGTATTTATAAAGATACAAAATAATTTGATCTAGGAAATTAGGAAAAAAAATTGAAATTTATAGTTGAATATATTAATGAAATTGATAACTATTAATTTAAATTTAAAAAAAAGAAATGAATATAACAAAACTAACAGAATTAAACGTTTAGATACTCAACATATGATTTGAATTTCATGCTTTAGACTATGTTAAGTCACAAAAATTTCATCTCGTTATGTCTTTGTTTTCTTGAGTTATAATGATGACGGATGAATAGGTGGACGGACCGACGGACAGAACTAACGGACGGAAATAGACCAATTAAATGTTTCATTGAGCACATTTTCACTAATATTATATATACTCTGACATATTTTTTCCCATTTTCTTCATCTTTCTTTCCACGTTTTCCCGCTTTCGTTTTCCCCTTTTTAATTTTTTTGCCATTCACTACTGACCTATAGTTCAAGTTTCAAGTATCTTGCTCATTGGGAAGTTTAAAATCAATTACAGAATTCCACCATGCCAGACGACAAATTATACAAAAAACGAGTTATTAATAATAATAATAATAATGCGTATATATAGAAAAAAAATGTTAACTTGTTAAATGACATGAAAATTTCTATCAATTGACAAATTGTAATATTTAAAATTCATTCCATTTTTAATTAAGCCATGCGCGTTACTAGCGTGCTTCAACCAGACCACTTAGTTTTTCACTCCATTAAACGAAAATTAAGTATCTATTAAAACTGGCTCACTGGTATCAAACTTAATTCATCAAATGATATCTTGCTTATATTAATTGCGATTAATTAAATTCTCCAAATTTACATATTTTAAAAACTTTGAAATTTATTCGTTATCAAAATGTTATTTATTAAAATTTGGGTATTAGTTTCTTTAATTTTTTTTATCATTTATAAATGTCGTACATTCAATTTGTATTATTATTATCTGATCCTATACCATCATCAAAGCATTGAAATCATTCAAAACATAAAACATGCAAAAGATCAAAATAATGATTATACAATGATAATTTGCCACAATGACTGACACTTTCTGTGCAATGTCAATACTTATACTAACAAGTAGTAGTCATAATATTTAGAAATAATTTCAATATAAATAAATTATAGTCAATTACATTTATTTTTACAATAATTTTACTGATTATAATAAATTAACTATTATAATTGAAAATCTACAATTATATAAATAATAATAAAAAAGGTAAAAAGGAATCATCAAATCGGTGAAAAAAAGAAATAACAAATAAAAAAAACATGCCTTTAAACACAAATCAGTATAACGATATGTTATTATTAGTCTTTGACTGTACGTCATTGTACACTCAAAGCAAACAAAATGGACTTGTCTATAAATAATAATTTGTGAAATAGCATAACATTATTATACTGTGTGTAAGAAGGATTGTTCTAATGCATTTCATTTCATTGCGGTTCCATCATATTTATTTTTATATTATAAAATGTTATCCAAAAAAAAAAATCCATTTTTAATATCTGTTTTATCTTCTAATATCATACAGTTTTGAAGTTATACTTCTTTTGACGCGTTTGGATGAGAGTGAAATTGTGAACTGTGCGCGCACGATCCCATAAAAACGACATGATGAATTTGGCTTCAGAATAGAATTAATAATATATATTTCTTTAAATGACTAAGTTAACTTATAGGTATGGAAACTGAATATACAATACTTACTGTATATACTATAAGTATGGTACATAGTATATTCAGACTGAACGCAAGGTATCTAACAAAACGTGTTGTTATTTTTAAATTCAATGAGCCAGTTGATGTGAAATATATTATTCTATTAATAACCAATATATTATTAATAATCAATTCTGAATAATTATAAATATTTATTATATAAATTTGTCAAATGCAAAAACTGTGTAAAAACTTTGAGAGTGTTTTCAAATATTATTCTAATATCATAATTTTGTATTTAAAAATCAACTAGAGCATTTAAAACTAATATTTTGTTTATTATTGACTGTTGGATAAAGTTAAGACACTCCAAATAATAAAAATTTGCCATGTATCCTAATGATATTACAAATGAAATCAGACTCCCATATGGAGAAAACTTCGTAGAAAATTCATATATACTAAAAATTTTATTTGCATGCTGTTTGCACGCTGAAATTCAATACGTTTTAAAAAATCGTTTCCTACAAAAATTGAGATTTTTGTATAAGAAAAAACTATTAAATTTCTAATTTCATAATTTCATTCTATTAGATTCTATATTCGTGTGTACATTTCGAATTAGATACAATAAAAAAGTTGAAGTTCCTTTGAAGAAGTATAATACATATTTTTATTGATCATATATGAAGTTCAATACACATACAGAATTGATCGTAATGATGAAGAAGAAGATGCAACAAAACTAAATCTTCTCTATATGTGAATGTAGAAGAAGAATAAAAGTAAAAGATCTAACCAACCGGTCTCAATAAAAATCAACAACAAACAAACAAACAAACAAACAAACAAACATCATTGATCTGGTAAATTGTAATTTACATGTATCGTCGTCGTACAATTTACAATTTTACCATGAAGTTAAATATATTCTTGATTGTAAAACTGCACATATATTTATACAAACATAAACTATACGAAAACCTGTTGAAATTAATTATTGCTTATATCGGAAATATTGATTTTTATATAAAAAAATGTGTATGTATACTTATGTACACGCGTTAGAAGTTATGCTTATTTGGTGTATTAATAATTAACTCTCTAGTAATATTTCTAAATATAATACTTACAAAATTAACCTCTAATATTTGAAAACACTCTCAAAGTTTTTACACACAGTTTTTGCAACTAACAAATTTATATAATAAATATATATAATTATTCAGAATTGATTATTAATAATATATTGGTTATTAATAAAATAATATATTTTACATTAACTGGCTTATTGAATTTAAAAATAACAACACGTTTTGTTAGATACCTTGCGTTCAGTCTGAATATACTATGTACCATACTTATAGTATATACAGTAAGTATTGTATATTCAATTTCCATACCTATAAGTTAACTTAGTCATTTAAACAAATATATATTATTAATTCTATTCTATAGTGAACTTTATCGTGTCGTTTTTATGGGATCTTGCATGTGCAGGTCACAAATTCACTCTCATCCAAATGTGCCAACTAAGTATAACTTCAAAAATACATTTATTTATAATTCGTAGTTGAGTTAATTTGCTAACGTTTTGTACCAAATTAGCCGGACGGTATTGTACATACCATCACCAAATTAGCAACGAATAACATCACATTGGAGAATAAACGATTAACAACTCCACACTAATGGTGACTACATTGCAGTCGAAATAGGTATTTATAAAATACAAAAAATTTTGTACAAAAGAAAAGTGAGACAAAGATTGAAATGGATTCTTTGAACATTAGACAATGGATGTCGGATATGCCATTTAAGATGATTATATACACATATATAGATAGATACACTAAACTTCTACTTTTATATAAAAGTGTCATTTTATCTTTAAAAATCTTTAAGTAATTGAATCCACTTATTATAATCATTATAGAGAAATAATTATTGATACGACTTTTTAATTATTACAATAATTTTATTACAATCTGTTTTTTATTTCACAAAACAAATATTAAAACGACTCTACAAATGTCAATTAATTTTATTATATACGGTATCTTTTAATGTTTATTGGTTGGCTATTCAATATACAATGTGTTTAATAATTAGTAGAGAAGATATGTTAATTAATAATCATATTGAAATTTAGAATCACAAATTTGAATTTATACCAAAGACGATCATTTTTTTTATTTAAGAAATTTAAACGATTCATGAAATGTAATCATTCACGCTATTGTAATTTCATAACGAAGGAACGTTATTTTTTAAACTCAAAACGTGATTTAATATATATTCTAATGATTGTATTTGTGTATTTTGATCGAGAAAGTAAAATATAGCCAAAGTTATATGAATAAAAAGAAACAAATACACTTTAATAATGAAGAGAGTAAAGTATATAGCGTTAAAAATTTGTTTGAAAATAGACATACTGATTTTTCATGGACTGCCTAGATTTTGTAGGCGTGTCTTATAAACATCGAAGGAGCATACGTTTTTCGTTACTTGACGATTTTCCAGCCATTTCTCTTAACAGAAATCTCGTAAAAGATCTACGTTCTAAAAACGTGTGAAGATAACAGTTAACAGTGTTAATTATTTATATAATTAACATATAATTTATTACGAATTTTTTAGCTTTTTATAACTATTAACATTTCCAAAAACACACAATATAGTTATTGATAAATATACTTGTAAACATTTGTATATCGCTGAATTACGATTAGTGTAATCACTTTTTCCCCTACAAAAATTCTATTATAAAAAGTGACCCAAAAAAATATACAAAAACCAATTCACCAACCGATTTTCTAGAAAAATCGGAATTAATATTATTTAAATGACTATATTCGATAGGTATTTACACATAAATGTCGAAATTTCGTAAACCATTCATTGGTTTTTCATGAAATTTTGTATATAAATGAATGATGTAATCACGTCAGTAATTACAATTATGTTGAAACTGGTTATCCTGGGCAACAAATGATTGAAGAGCAAAAAATAATTTCAGAAAATCGCAAAAACTGCTTCGTTAATTTAATGGTAAAAAAAAATGTATTATTGTAAATCCTATTTTACGCCTTATATCCAAATTGCAACTCATTCGTTTAAGAAGTATCGGGTATAAAGCTATTTAAATAAGCAGTTTCATTAAATCACTAGAGAGTTTTGTGGCCATTTATTGGCAGTATATTTTTTATTTGAAATCATAAAAAATTATAAACACTTCTAGTTTAGGTAAGGTTATGAAATTTACGCTTCAATTATAACAACAAAATTCAATTAAGATTTTTATTTTTTAGTATGATATGCGCAGTATTTTTATTAGCATTTTTGAATTTTTCCATTTTTGCTTAATTATCCAAATAATAGTTGAAAAAAACATAAATAATAATTCGTTTTAAAACAAGCATTTTATCCGAAAAATTCAAACAAATGCTCCAATACAATTCTTGATAATTAATTTTGAAAACCGGCCGTAAAATTAATAAATAATGAACAGGTAAAACAAAAAAAATAGATGTGTTTAGAAACCCGCTATTATTATTTTTTGACAGTGGCAATAATTCATATTAACAAAATATAAATATTTTATGTTGCAATTCTTTGAAATGACAGATGTTTGAGTTATTATTTAGTTTTTAATATTTCTATGTTTTTTAAATTAGTTTTAACAAAACACCTTTACGATTTTTATGATAACAATTTTGTATCAACACTTCTATATTAGTCAGATTTTTTCGATCTAATTTAATTTGATATGGGAGTAGTAAATAAGGAAATCATACGGTTAATGGGTTTCTTTCGACAATCTGAAGTCGTAAACATCCTAGCTACAACTGTGAAATACGAAATATTAATATATACATACAAAACAAATTGTAAGCCGTCACGGGACGCCTGGCAGAATTAATTTTGTAGGTTATCCCTATATGTGTAACGTAGTAAATAACACTATATATACTATAGGTATGCGAGATCAGTGTGGCAAGTCAGATTGCGCACAGTCACTTCCGCATTACCTACGACTACGTATAGTGCATATATAGCATGAAGATGCGTCGCCACGGCATATATCGCCACGCCAACACTCAAGTTTACCTTCGCTCATAGATATTTCACATCAAAAACCAAATTAATTAAGATTTTTTACGTTATGCGGTAGAAATTATTATTTTAAATATGTATATAAAAGCTGATTTTGTATCTAATTACTACATATCTAATACTAAATTCAGATCATTGCGATGGAATACAACCAATATTAATAAGTATTATATTCCATTGAACTGTATTAATGATAAGACCGCAGTATTTATCTTAATTTCCTATTGTTGCCCACCGTTCTGTTCTGGATTTACATAACTTAATAGTCAGGTAAAAATGATTAGTACCTTCAATATTTGCTAATATTGAATTATAATAATATATTCTCAAACTAGTAATCAAATTTAGACTCAAAATAATATACTCTGCATCTTATTGTATATGATGAACATAATAAATATGTTGAAAATTGATATTAAAATTATTATGAAAAGTTAAAATTTCTACCTGTTTTAAAATATTCTAAAATAGTGTGCTATGTGGTACATAAGTTTATGTTCATATTAAAAATTTTGTGGTACTTAAACACAAAAGGTTAATAACTAAATATTTTCCACTAAAATGTCATTATTAATATAATGTTTCTTCTATTTTTTGTGTAAAATGCCATTTAAAAATATTGTGGTTTAATAATTTTGTTTCTTTTTATAATATTTTTATATCATTTTTATTATTATTATTATTTTTTTTAAATAATTAAAATTTTGAGAGCTGCTATTATTCGGCTTATATTTGTCGTAATGTCAAGTCAACGGTTTATTACTTACATTTTAATTTTATAAATTGTTTGTTTAGTGTTTTTTTCTTCTTCTAACAAATAAACACATTTTTTGGTCTCTAATCATTCTGGCGCCTTCCTTCGTACCAAAATAACTTTAATTATATTTAATATTCAATGTTTTTTTTATATATTTTTATTACGAATGTAATATGAGTACAAAATATACAATTTTATTGCTGACATTTATGATAACAGATAAAAAAATGTCTCTTTAACAAATCATTCAACTAAATTAAACAAAAAATTGATGTCAAAATACAAATTAAATATCTAAGTTAGTTTGGAGTAGGGAATATTGACTTTGGTTTCGATAACAAGATTTGGACCGAATTAACTAAGCGTGAAAGTTTAATAAAATTTATTTAACCAAATCTCAAAAAATTGCTCCCAAAATGCTATATCAGGATCCAAAATTTGCTCCAGTGATCAAAATTACAAAAACTGTTTTCCTTGTCTCTCAGCTAATTAATGCTTTTTTCGATATTCTTTTAATTCAATAAATTGCTCCCGATTTGCTCTTTCGATATTAATCCATTTGATTCAGCAATTACTTTTATTTATGCACAATTAATTAAAATTATTAATTACGATTTAAATAGCCACCGTAAATCGTAATTAATAATTTTGATTAATTATGCATTAACATGCAAAACGGGAGCATTTTTTCGCAAATCCAATTAATTTCTTACTAAGCTTCCTCTAGTACAACCTTAAGAATGAACACACAAAAATGTTGTCATTGATATTTTTTTTTTCCATTTATATATTTTGTCTGTCTGTCTGTATATGTGAGAAATAATTTTGATTTAACATTCATCATTAAAATATGTCGGAAATAAATTGATTGAAAATTAAAGAATACATTTTGTGTGTGTGTTTTGGTAGGTGAATGCACTACTGATCAATTGTATATCCATGTTTTGTATATATGTCCTTCAAATCATCATCATCTTCATCAACCATCTTCTTCACCAATTCAACACAATTTTGAACCAACAAAACATTCATCAACCACTATACTATAGTAAATGGGTGTACATATAACAAACAAACAGTACGATGAATGCGTTCATTATGCCTTCTTCGTTCACTTGGTAATAATATTACTATTACCATTATTATTATTACCACACCATCGGATAGGTCCATACAAACATATTATACCTTGTAGTTAAGTCATAAGTAATATAATTTATTACTTTATTTAATCTTACATTTAATATCACTTTATTCAAATATTTTATTGTCAATTATATATATATATATTTTTTTTAAATATATTTATTATATTCTTATTAATTTTACACTTGTTACAAAAAATTTTGATCTTTTTGAGATTCTTGAGAATGCATGAATCATACTAAGAAAAACAATCTTTGATCAGATCTAATGAAAAATAGTTCCATCTTAGAAAATAATATGGTTTAATATCTATTTGACTTTCCCGCTTTTGTAGGTTTATTTAGTCATTCAGTTTTAAGGTTTAAGTCTACCTCTGTAAAGGAAAGTAAAATTGCTTTTACGTATTTTTCACTTATTTTTATTTTACTAGTTTCGGCTTGTATGATTAATCCGTGAATGGTATTTCACTTATATATGTTTAGATATAGAATAATTTACATAATAGTTATTATTACTTAGCAGAGATGGCTTGTTAAAAATTGTCAAAAAGACGTTAATTTTTAAAAGTAATAAAAGTTTTTATGACTATTCAAATTTTATATGTTTCCTTAGTTATGCGTGGCATTAATTAGACATTGACATCAAATTGTTGTTGCTTGAGATTTCGACAGACAGAATAAATGTCACTTTTTCCAGTAATGATAACTGATACATAAATAATTGAAATAAAAACTAAAAGAGTCAATTGCTTCAATATTAAAATTTTCTTAAAAATAATTAAAGATGGGATACCACTTTTCGAGTTTTCGCCTATTTTTCGAGTTATTGACAGTTTTTTTTAGAAATTATCGTGTTTATGTCACATAATTATCACAATTTAAAACATTTTACAAGATTTAATTATTTTTTGTTAAATGACTATAATTTAAACACAAATAACGGAAATTTAATTCGTTTAAAAAAAATCAGTATATTTATAACTATTAAAAATACATGTACGCCATTTTCGACTGTTATAAACCCATGAATTTCTGGGGTCTTGTTTTCACGGGTCGGGTTGGTTTTTGGATCCTACGTTCAACCTGTGATTAAACTACTCATTGATTTGTGAGATGTAGTTTGCACGGTTCGGGTTGAATTTTGGCTTCTACGTTTAACCTATGATTAAACTACCCATGGATAACTCGAAAAATAGACGAAAACTTGAAAATTGGTAAGTTAACTTAGTCATTTAAAGATATTATTTATTAATTCTATTCTGTAGCCAACTTCATCATGTCGTTTTTATGGGATCTGACATCAAACGCTAAAGATTTTAACCTCTGTATAACCTTAAAAGTTCATCAGTATTTTTTTGTTTTATGTATTTACTAAAATGTAAAACTTTGCTAAAGGCATTATGGGATTTCTAAAGTAATCTCGAATAGATGATATACCATTTAAAATACTGTTAAATAAAATAATATAGATTATTAAAATGATACCATTATTATATTACACAAATATAATTGTTGTGTAATGTTGCCCTGTTCGTTATATGTAGTCGAGAGATCAATAAACCATATTGATATCCACTCAAAAATATACAATGGTGTAAAAGCTACAAACAACCTCTATATATAGGAAGTATGATTTCATATAATATGTTATTGAAATCTTTGACTCAAGTTCTTCGTAATGGTTGACAATTGTTAAAATAGTATAACATATATTTGATGTTTGTCATGTTGGAATATTAAAAAAAAAAAAAAACATTTGCAATCAAAAACTTTATTTATTGAACTTCGTAAACTTTCTAGTAAAGAAGATTAAACAAGTATGTCTCTGTTGAAATAAAATATTCAAATATATCTACAACTGAAATTCAAGACTGCAGACAAGAAAAAAATTTGTATAATTATTTTAAGTTTCAAGTCTGACAATGGCAAAAAAAACCTAAAAAAATGTCTACTTAAAGCTTAAACCTTAATTAGTTTGGTCCATTATGGACTACTCTTAAATTGAGTATAAAGGGGAATCGAGTGAAAATCTCACAAATAAGACAGTAAGCTTTAGTTACTGTAAAGCATTTCGTGCCTGGGAAAATTTTATATTAATTGAAGTATCGCAGCTAATTCATCAAAATGAATGACAGAGGACATTAAATTTTAATCAGAAGATTGGAAATATTTAAGGTACTAATAAAATTTCGGTATAGGTGTTCATAGAATCAACAAGTTTTTCCATTTCCGTTCGTATGTCTGTCCTTCCTCTTCAAAGATTCCTCGAAATATATCAAATCGGCCAATGGATCCATCTTTTAAACCATTAGAGGCAGAAGAAAAATTAACACACATGCAGATGTTTTACATCTGCCAGGCTTCCCGTGATGGCTCACAATTTTTTGGTTAATGATTAAAAATAGTACTGTTAGATGTTATACTAGGATATTCATAGTTTTTGCACCACAAATTTACAAATAATTAAAAATAATAAAAAGACAAACATTCCTCATAAAATTGTAATAAAAAAATGTCTGTTATGGTGTAAGCTACTCCATAGTATCGTATGTATATAGATGTTTTATATTCGATTTCCAATATATTATAAATAAATATATCGACTAAGCTTTGACTCAATAATATATAATTTAAAAATACAATGTTATCACAATAGGATCATTAGTTTTTTTTTATTTTTGATTCAAATTGTAAAAACGCTATTAGGAAATATTTCTAAAAACAATATAATATGTACCAACATTGAGAGAGATCTCACTCTGTGCTCTGCTGCGAAGCCGCCTGGTCTGATCACTGAATGGATAGTTTTATATATATGTATATAAGTATAAATAGATGATAAGACCACATGTTGGTTTGCGTGGGGTACCAAACATGGACCAATCTCCTAAATTTTCTATATGAATACTATTTGTATACAAATCTAAAACAGTAATAAATAAAATTATTTTTTTTTGTTTTGTTTCTCTTTTAATATTTGTAACTAATATAAATTATTTTTAATGATAAGAAGATTGGTTTGGTTCGTTTTTTAATTTTTGATTGGTCATTGTTCCTTGTTTTTTTTTTATATTATAAAATTATGTTTCCTACTTGTAAGTATAATTATTATGTTGTGTATAAAATATTTAAAAAAATTATTTTGTAATAGTTTAATTTATTATTATTCATTCAAGGTCCAGCGAGATCTGATCTGAGATATCAATTAATTGAGAAGAACTTTCAAGAATTATCAAGAGAATCGCAATGGATTCTGTTCAAGATTCTAGGTTCCAAAATACATTGGAAATGAGACAAATACATGAACAGTACGAAGCTTTGATGATTCAGAGCTGAATGTAAGCAATTAGTCTTATAATCAATGAAAATAGGAAAATTAAATGATAATGCAATAGAAGTCATTTTATGAATTACTTCATTTACTGTGGCATTTGCTAGAAAATATTGAACACACGAATCATTCAAAGAGTCCATTTCAAGATCGAAACTCTAAAAAGGAAAAGGTTGAAAGGTGAAATTTTGATGGCGTATTCTAGACTTAAGAAGACAGTTGTAGCTCGTTAATGAACGAGATTAAATTTTTTCTAGACCGGAATCGATATGGCGTTTGAATAATAGTTGATGTGATTCTACAAATAAATTTTACTCAAAAAATGAAAGAACATTTCATGCGATATCTGCATTTAATCATTTCAAAACAGGACTATCCAAAAATTCCCCATCCCTGTTTACTAAAAATATATAAATATCGGTGTGGCAGTTTATGAATAATATTACAAACCTGCCGCGTCACAAACTTTTTCTCAGTACCTCGTTAATAATTTAACTATAACTTATTACCTATGAAACAGCGCTTATGGCAGCCTCTTTTGTTTTGGAGATATTAAAATTGTAAAACTTTCAATATCAGCTAAAAAAACTTTAAGCGCCATTTAAAACTTGAAATTTCTAGTAATTTCTTGTAAAAATTTTTATTAACTAGCCAATTTAAGAATACAAATATATTTTTACTTACAAAATAAAAATTAGTAGCTGATTAGCTCGAATAAAATATAAGCAAATACCCAAATTACCTGAAACAAAAAAAGATGATTTAATATATTTGTTTCTAATTTATTTAAATAGTAAATTCTTTAAACATTTTTTAATGTACAGAAACATGTTAAGTTTATTAAGACCATTTGTGTTCTCATTTCGAATAAACGTTGTTCGAAAATGAACTATATCGTCTAGTATATTACTGCGCCAAAAGAAATATAACTTCAAGCAAAACTTATATTCTAAATCCAACTATTTTTTGCAGAGAAAAATTCGTTTTAATATTTACGAATATGAATCTAATTTTCTGCCTCTTAGTGCAATTTATTTATATAAACTCTTTAAAAATATTCTACCTGAACAGTAATATAAATATAAAATTATTGTATAAGTTAGTATTTGACAGGTTTTGTAACAAAAAAGTGTTTTCTGTACCTGCCAAAAAAAAAGTCTTATGTTACATATTATTAAGTACAATATTGTACTATATTTTATTATAACATTCCCTTCATTTATAAATTTTGAATAAAATTATTATTTTTGAAAAAAAAAATATTTTTACAAATGGATGCACACACCTTGCTTGGATTGCGTGTATATTTTTTTCTCTCTTATTTGTGTGTGTGTGTCAAACAGTTTTATTAACAAGGGTATAAATTACTTCATATTACATTTTTATTTCATTTTGGCGCGTCGGTCAGATACTATTTTAATATAACGAGTTGTGAACCATCACAAAACTACTTATTTTTATATACAGTTCATGATTGTCATATACAAACTGACCGTTTGCATTGACAGACAAATTTCATTCTATTATTTTTTGGGTTTATTTTTATACTTGACATATTTTAGTCTAAAGTTTGTAATGTTTGTAGAATCTTCTAAACGGACATTTCCCCCAGACTTACCCTAATATAAATTGAGTTTTTAAGAAACAAAAATTTTTTCGATTTGAATTTTTCCTATTCTTTTTCTATGATTTATATCAGACGGAAAAAGGAAAATGGACAAATTAGGATGCAAAACACGAACAATTGTTTGAGTTTTTTTTTTAATGAATACGCCATTTATGTAATCCTCAACATCCATGGTGTCTCATAAACTTTCAAATGAACTTAAATAGAATAAATATAATACTTACAAAAATATAATAGAAAGTAACATTATTAGAATGTATATTAAAGTCATAAAAATACAAACATTCGTTGTATCGTTGCGGTGAAAGCGTGAATGAACGATTGGTACACGTTAGTTATTTGTAACAATTTATAAAAGGTTGACACTGACTGGTGACAAACAGATGACAATAATGTTATGTCGATTTCTAATTTTATTGTTCTATATATTCTTCTCGTTTTGGTAATAATTATAAATTTAATAAGAGATTCACATACACAATATGTTTACATCTATAGACCAGGGTAGAAACCATACAAAAGTGGAAAAGTAGGATGAAGAATTGGAGACACAAGATAATATGATAAAAATGAAAGGAATAATTAAATTACGGGCGATCTGAGTTCGGGAAGTAGGAGGGGGTGAGTTTTTAAGGTTAAAACACGGTTTATTTCGATTTCCATCAAAACTGCAAGTCCTTTGGAAAAAAGTTAAATGACAAAGTTGTAGGTAATAAAAAAATCTACAACTTTTGTTTTATTATTTTTATTCGCAAATATGCGAATGTTTCTTCTTTTATTGGAAAAAAATAACATAATTAAAATAAAACTTTTTTCTTAACAGACGACCAAAGATATTTAATTGACTTTTTTACGTAGTTTGATTATGGATAAATTGGCGCTGTATTCTTCATTGCTTCTTAATAGAATACCAACAGTTTTTTTTTGAGTCAATTTTTTATTATTATTTTCAATTGTCGTATAAAATTTTCTTATTTACACTTTTCTATAAAATAAATACAATTGACATTTAAGTTAAATAAAAAAAAAAATCTTTTAGAACAAATAATAATTGTCATCTATATATACATAAAAAGCATAGTGACATTTTCAATTATACTATAAAAAAAATTAAAATACATATAATTTTATAAAATCCTACATACAAAACAAAAAACACAATTGTTTATTTTACACAATTAGAAATCACAGTATATAATTTATTGGATGTTATAAATATTTTTTTCAGCCACTGGCAGCGCTGTTGTGCTTCTAGAACATATAATATATAAGTCTTTCCAATGCTGTGCATAAGACCTTATATAAAAATATTATATAAAAAATTTTATAATAATTTTTTTGTGTTTTATTTCTCTTCACAAAACAATTGTTCTACTTTGGTGGTATTACACACTTAGTATAGTTTTTTTTTTGTAAGTGAAACTTGTATTTGTAGCAGCTTACTTAAGTAAGTGAGAGACTGTATGTTTACTATCTTGGCTGGTATTTAAGTCTATAGTGGTAGTATGTATATGTCAGAATCAATGTGAAGTGATCAATATAGAGAAACATTTTATAAATGCATTTCTGCATAATTAATTAGCAGTTATGTACTTCAATCCATACCTAACATTCTTGTTTTTTTATTTCGACTATATTATTGGAAAATATACATTTTTTTTTATTTTTTTTTCGTTTAAATTTTATAAAGATGAATATTAACATAATAATGGTTTGATTAACATAAGTTAATAGAAAAAAAATTAAATCAGTCTCCAATTGTAGTAAATTTAATTTTTTATAATTTTGCTCATGTAAAATATTTTTCTTGCGTACTAGTAGTGTAATTGAAAGCGGAAGCCTGTCAAATATGATTTAATTCTTTAATCATTACAGCTCATATTTACTCATTTCGTGGAATCAAAGGACAGATATTGCGTTATGAATCTCTAGAGAGAGTGTATCATCTGCTACGTCCCAATTTGTACCGTACTCTCTGCAGTCTGTTTGTGTTTACGGTTCTTTCCAGTATGCCAGATGTCACTTGCTCCGTTAGACGATATACTTGGCTTGTCTATAAACTGCTGTATCATTTTCTGCTCATAGACTTTTCCCCACATTTCAGTGCAGAAATAATCAACCATTTCGTAATTATCAAATGGAATTTCGATCTATGATTCGATATAGTCCTTCAAGATCATGTTCATAGATCGTTTTGCTTTTTTCGACTAGTCAGTGCTAAAATGAATCCAGGTTCCCATCCCAGTATCCCATATGTAATTATTATTTTATGATTGTTTTTATGTTTATATCTAATATTTACGTAGTCTTATTTATGCGAATCCTTAAGTGCAAAGTGATTTTATATATGAAAAATCATAAAATTTGGATTGGAGTTTACTCTTTACAAATCAATTTTGTAAGGAGTTATGTTTGAGGAGTGAAAACCGCTGAACGAATGACCTAGTTACGTTTTTGTGCGCATCATTCAGTTTAGATGATAATGATAAAATAATTGATTTTATACTATTTAATAGCAAAAATCGCACAGATTATTTCGCACTTTGAGTAGCGTATTATATGATGACAATACCATGTAATATAATAAATACTATAATCACTTTCATTCGTTTAATACTTGAATAAAAAAAAACTGGGTACTTAGTATCCTATTACTTGATTTTACTTTACCTAATAGAGAAAACAATAAAATACTTAAACTAAATGGAGGTAAGTATTCGCGATACGATTCGTTCAAATGTACAAGTAATCATAAAAAAAAAAACAACAAACATACAAGATCGGATCGATCGAGATATAAAGATGATATTTATTTATGAAGAATCTTTTGTTTAGACGCATATAATATTCATTGACATATGGTGACAAGATTGGATTCCACATATATTATGTATAACTTATATTATATTACTATAATATAAGTATAATATAATATAATATAACTATATTACTAAATGCTTACAATTCGATTTGGAGCATTCAACGAATCATATAACTACGTTTGTTCGAAAATTCTAACTGTTAGATTAGTAGGTAAAGGGGTTAATTAGCAGAGCTTTCCATCAAAATTCTAAGATTCATTTTGTTGCATTCTCATAAGTAACCTTTGCTTGTTTTATCCACTAGTTTATTGTTTTGGGTGAGTGAGTGCATCTTGAGTTCTAAGAAGTTCTGAAAAGGATTTAAATTTTTTTTATTTTGTTAGCCTTAATACAAAGATTCAACCAAATGGAAAACTAAGAAAAACACATCAGCCAAAAAATTAAAAAAATCGGTAATTTTGTATGAGAATACCTACTTTGGAGATAAAAGCCGTCGAATTCATTACGATACTCAAACAGTAGACGATGCAGCCAATATTATCGATATCAATGAAGAGATTGAAGGATGATTAAGATAGATAACCGCATATGAAGGGATAAAATCAAATTTTAGGTGATACGACGTTCTCTAAGTCGTATAATCTGTATATAAATTTAGTTAGTGAGAAATTTCTTTCAAAACGAAACAAATTTTAAAACGTTATGAAACCAAATCTTCATGATAGGAATAGAATTTTAAAGAAGTAAATCTCGTTCCTCTGAAATTTAACTAAACCTGTTCCTCTCTGAATCTGTTCCTCATAGCTATAAAGTAATATTATTTCAAAATTTGATGTTTACATGATAACAAATGATGGACCATTATTAAATGACAACAAGTTTATATTTATCTATTTTTAGTAAAGCTATAGTTAAAGATGATCGTTTGCAAGTACTTTGCTTCAATCGTATAATAGTTGTTTCATAAGTTTATAGTATCATTTTAACATATATATTATATATATAGATATATACCTGGTATACCTTTTAGTCTAAGATCCCGCTGCACGTTTAGTGCGCTCATTGGTTTTTTGCTTAAACCCAAATTTTTATGTTTATAATTAGGAGAATATATATTTACCAGGTTACCTATCAAAATTTGGTCGTCAGTATTTTTAATTAAATTATTTTTAATAAGGATTGCTGGCTGTTAAAACTAATACAAATTTAAGAGTGAAAGAGAGTTAGCGTGTAATATCATTTGTTAGACGAGAGAATAGCAATTGCTGGTTGAATGATGCTTTTAAGTCATTTTGCATGCGTCGAATGTTAGAGTTCTCAACTACGGGGGAGTAAAAGAGACGACTTATAATAAAAACTCCAAAAAAAAATCCGACAATCGCTATCTTCGCCTGACAAATGATGTTACGCGCTAACTCTCTTTCACTCTACCTTAAATATTTATTATTTTTTAACAGCCAGCAACCCTTATTAATAATAAATTGAAAAAACTGGCGGCCAAATTTTGACAGACAATTTGGTAAATATATATTCTCCTAATTATAAATAAACATTTGGTTTTAACCAAAAAACCGATAAGCGCAGTAATCCTGCAGCGAGATCTTAGACTATATATTGATCGTTTTAACATAGAGTTATAAATATTATATTCTTATAACAAACTATCTATATATATATATAACATGTCAGATTCTAGTAATCATAACTAATACTAATTGTTCAAAATGAATTTATTTCTAGATCACTACTTCAGTATTATAACCGGTCTAAATCTAGCTATCGATATTTATATACCATGTCTTTGTGATTTAATACACAACATTCAGGATTCCGTGACATTAAAAATATAATACTATTCTAATTTTTAACATTTTATTTAATTCTTATCATAAAATGATCGACAAAAAAAAAATGTGATAAATAAAATAAATAAATATTTAACTATAATATTTCTAAATAGAATACTTAGAAAATTAACCTCTAATATTTGAAAACACTCTAAAAGTTTTTACACAGTTTTTGCAACTGACAAATTTATATAACTAATATATATAATTATTCAGAATTGATTATTAATAATATATTGGTTATTAATAAAATAATATATTTCATATCAACTGGCTTATTGAATTTAAAAATAACAACACGTTTTGTTAGATACCTTGCGTTCAGTCTTAATATACTATGTACCATACTTATAATATATACAGTATATACAGTAAGTATTGTATATTCAGTTTTCATACCTATAAGGTAACTTAGTCATTTAAAGAAATATATATTATCAAATCTATTCTCTAGCCAATTTCATCATATCATTCTGTAGCCAAAAGAAGTAAAACTTCAAAACTTATTAAAATTTATCTACCATAAATACCATTGTAGGTAAAATTATTATTATTTTTTTTCGTTTTTAGAGAAAATTTACGTTAGAAACTTTAGAACTACAGCACCATACAATTTAAAAATACACACTTCCAGAGTTTTATTAAAAAGCTGTCGCTAGAAAAATGATTCAAAACCGATGTACAAATAATACGGCTATCAGCTGTGTATACTAAAAGCTAAAGCATAGTTTACACTATCATAAATGTTACGTACTGTATTTTGCATATATAAACTAAAAGTCGTATGGAAAAAAGAGTTAAATGGCAACGTTGTAGGTAATAAAAAGATCTACAACTTTTGTATTTACACTTGTTTCACATAAACTCAAAATTTTTCGATTAAAAAATTAGGGTGATTTTTCAATATTTATTCAAAATAAGATGAAAAAATAAATATTTTAAATCAAAAAAAATACAGTGTATTTGGAACATAAAAAGGTTTCACCAAATTTCGGAGAAAAAAAAATAAAAAACCAAAAACATGGTTATTTCAATTTTTCACATAAATTTTGAGGTTATTTAAAAAAAAAGTGTAAATACAAATGTTGTAGATCTTTTTCTTACCTACAACTACTTTGCCATTTAACTTTTTTCCATAGGACTTGTAGTTTTGTCGGAAATTCAGATAAACCGAATTTTACCCTTAAAAACTCACCCGCCTCCTACTTCCCGAACTCAGATCGCTCGTAATTTATTTTTCCTTTCATTTTTATCGTATTATCTTGCATTTCTAATTGGTTTCATCCAATTATAATTTTTTTTTGTTTTCAAAAATTATCAACCCTTGTAATAAATGTGGAATCACTGTAAATGATTCAAGTACAAAACTACCTTATTGCTCAAAATGGCAAACTAAAAGTCTTAAATGACAAATGTAAATTAAATTAGCACCAGCCCATTCAGAACAAATACTTAGGGGTATAGCTTTATTCAAAATGCATACCCAAATTGAAAAATAATTATCAAAAAGTTTTATAAATTAGAATTATTAAATAAAATCCTCTACAGTCTAAACTATGCCTTAATTATATTACAAGATTATGCTTATAAGATTATGATTACAAATATAAATATTATTAATTTCTTATTGGTTTGGTTGTATGTTAATATCGACATATGTATGATATTGCTTATTACCGTTTTTTACTATAAATGGAACGTGTTACACTTATTTGTAAAAAAAAAAAACAAAATGGTAGGCTACCTACCTCGGTAACAAGTACGCAGTAGTAATAAACATTTCTTTTTTATTTGCAAATGTTTGTACTGATTTTTTTAAGCTTATATTTCTCACATGTATCAATTACATCATATTTGATATTACGAATATATGGATTTGAAGTATTTCTAAATTTTAACAAAGACCACCTATGTCATTATTATGATTTATTGAACGTAAATTACACAAAAATTAAAATTCTTTATTAAATCGCATATTAAAAACTGTAAAAATAACTTTATATCAATAAAGTCTAATAACCAACATTAATGCATTTCATAGCAACGAATTTAATTCCATAGATAACTTCAACGCAATACACATTCATATGATACCACAACACGGCCCCATCTTTGACTGGACCGCAAGCTATACCACGGCTGGTCTTCTTCTCTAGCCTCACCTTCTGCACCTTGCACATTTCACAGTCTACCCTCACCTCCATATCCTTGACTCCCCAATCCATCCGCAAGTCGTTGGCGAAAATCTCCGTTTCCCAACCCAAACTTCCCGATTCGACATTGGCGGCAGTCCTCATATTTGCAGCTTTCAAGAAGATCCCATATTAGCGGTGTGCCCCTGCTTCCCACACAGCACATCACTTCCTCCATCACACTGCTTTATAATATCCAAAAGCCCTCTCAGAAGCCACACTTAATATGCCAAAATAGTTTGTGATTTATTGAACGTAAATTACACCAAAAATAAAATCCTTTTATGAACACAACATCGTTTCAAATCTATGACTAAATTTAATATACCCACATTTTTTTCCTGTATTTGTCGAGGTTAAAATTTTAAATGTAAAAAATTATGCAATTAAGAAACACAATAATTGGTAAAAATGACGTTAAGGTTGAAATAAGTTTTCATCGAGATACCAGCATATATATTAAGGTAAAAATAACCATAATATACTTCTATATGTTCTATATATTTTGAAGTTGATAACTAAAGATGTTTCTACCACTGAATAACAATGTTCATTGAATCAATGTTATTTGAATATTTTTTTCGCAATCAAACTCAATTAATTTAAATCAAAAATAACACAAAACCATGTATTGATTGTAATTTACATACCAAAGAAATTAAATCATTATGTAAATATTACACATATTAAATTACAATTGTAATAATATTCATTTCTTGTGGTTTACTTTATACTTAAATACTTATGATAATCCATTTGTAAAAATTATTTGCTTCATTCTATTTACAAATACCTATTAAATATATTCAGTACTGTTATGTGCTTAACTTCAGCTTAGAATCGATAAACTTTTTCCACTTGTACTTTTATCAAGTCTTAGTATTTAATAAAGCTTTTGCTTCATTTTTTAAATTACTTAATATTTTTGAAGTTATACTTCTTTTGGCGAAACGGAAAAAAAGACAAACAACATGATGAAGTTTGCTACAGAATAGAATTAATAATAGATATTTCTTTAAATGACTAAGTTAACTTATATACTTGTCCCTCACCAAATTTGCATCGGTAATATTTTTAGGATTGAATAATCTGTTGAAAAAAATAAATAAATTGTAAGAGTTTCAATTTCCCACAGTGTTGTTTCTTCGACAAGAACAAATACAAAATCAATTTGTTTCATTTTTTCTTTCAATGGTATTTTAAGTACAAACAAAAACACATTGTACCCACCATAAGTATATTTGCTGTATTGTAAAAAATATTTTTATGATATAAAACAATTTTTGTTTGTATAAAAGTACACACAATATAATAAAATATATTTCCACGTATTTTGTACAAACAAAGTTGCTTGCTTGCTGAACAACAATTCATGGAATGTTCAAGTCATAATTTGAATTAGACATGCGAGCCGGTGACATATATCATCGGCTATTACATACAGTTCAACTGCTTTCATTCATTCTAACTATATTTGTACCGTGCAAAAGGTACGTGGATGGGACTCTTTAAACGATTGTTGCAGCTAAAATTGGTTATAAATACATTCGCATTCTTAAAAAAATACAATGATTTTTTTAATTGTTTGCTTTGTATAGGAAATTCATGCTGAGATTTCAGCACCATAGTAGTAAAAATAATAACTATTCATAACACATAAATTAATTTCCAATTTTCCCCTAATTTCCTAGATCGAATTATTTTGTATTTTATAAATACGTATTTCGACTACAAAGTAGTCATCATCAGTATGAATTAGCTAGTTGTAATGATTCTCTTAGGAGATGTTACTCATTGCTAATTTGGTGACGGTTTGCACCAGGTGCAAACTCAATATTCAATAAAAACTAGGATTTGTTTGGAAGTACGTCTGCTGCCGTCTTTCGAAAAGAGTTTATTTCGACATAAGTCTAAAGTTATGTGAAAGACACTGCAGAAAGAGCATCCCAGTTAAAATAGAAAATCGATACACAAAAACTTCTGATTTCGCTGATTTAAATCAAAGACTTAATTTAAAATTTATAACAATAATATTAAAATATGTTTGCAACTGAGAATATACAACAAAGCCACATTAATTTAAATTATTTTTTTTATTTTTATTAGATATATTAAAAAATATCGACTATTTACATTAGACGTCCACAGCTCTGTAATGATGATGGTTTACTATCGTATTAATAATAAATAAATATATTTGCAAAAGTTGCCAACATTGAAACATAATAAATATGAAAAAGACGTTGCGTTGTTCGTCTTAACTATATTAAAAATATATTGTATTAAATGATGATGTACACACACACATGTCTATTGCAAACAAATAATAGTTGAAGTTTATTTATATATTGAATCCAATACATACAATAGTTTTTTTACGCTACATAAAATTTATCGAAGCTTAAAGGTGGAATACATTTTCTATAATGTCTAGTTAATTTCTTTGATCAAAACTATATCACTTGTTTTCCTTCAACAGTTAACAATACTGTATTGATTGCTAAGGCTGTCGTAAATGTATATTTTTTAATCGAAAACTTGGTAGAAATAATAACTAGCGTTGTCATGGAAATTTATAAAATTTTTACAGCATTATAAGATAATTAGACCAAAGTAGAAACAAATTATAAAAAGTGGAAGAAAATTACAGTAGGTAAAGTTAAAACCCATTAGAAACGCAAGATAAAAAATGAAAGGAAAAATAGATTACGGGAGATCTGAGTTCGGGAAGTGTGGAATGAGTAAGTTTTCAAGGATAAAACACGATTTATCTCGATTTCCGGTCAAACTAAACATCTTATGGAAAACAGTTAAATGACAACGTTGTAGGTAATAAAAAGATCTACAACTTTTGTAATAACTTTTTTCATATAAACTCTAAATCGATTGAAAATTAGGGTGCTTTTTCGATATTTATTCAAAATAAGATGAAAAAATAAATATTTTAAATCAAAAAAATTACAGTGTATTTGGAACATAAAAAGGTAAGTTTTCACCAAATTTCGGAGAAAAAAAATAAAAAACCAAAAACTTGGTTATTTCAATTTTTCACATAAATTTTGAGGTTATTTAAAAAAAGTGTAAATACAAATGTTGTAGATCTTTGCCTTACCTACTTATTTTCTAGATTTTACTTATTTTTAAAAATTTTCTTTAATCTTTTCAATAACTTCAGACCCACGTTCGTGAAGTAACGACGTTTCAATTGAAGTAATAAAAAAAATTAAGTCCGATCCGACCGCCTATTCTATATAGAAAATGATTCTACGGACGATCTGTATACAAGAAAATATTAATTTAACCTCAAATCATTGTCTTCGCATAGAACAACTTTTTGTTTGTTAATTTTAAATTTTCTAAACAAATGTTGTTATATTGCGGTTGTTTTAATTTCCAAAAGACTTCTAAAATTAAACGTATTGGAGACATTTTTGACTATTGAATATATCCAATTAAGTAATGATTGAATATTGAAGAAACTCTTTGTATAAAATGTGCATACATTTATATTATAGGTATATATATATTGTAGACAGAAGAAAATTCAAACCATGAACACGTATGTCCAGTTGCAATGAGTTGTCAGCTAATAATTAATGATGATATTAAGTGCTTCTGCATATTCATACCTACGCGCCATAATATTGTGTGTGTTTACTTTTTTTGCTCTTTGAAATTGTAGTTTTTTATTTCTCAATAGTTTATTTATAATGTAATTTTTATTATTAATATTAACATAGAGAGAGAGAGATACAGGACGGCTCATTAGATTGAAATTATTTATAATATTTCATAGGATAAATTATTGGACCATAGTATTATAAAATCATTTTATTAAATACTCTAAATATGCAGACTATACAGTTATAAATACAAATATATAATAATATTTATATAAAAGCTAAATTTGAATAAATTTCGATTTTTTCCCCAATTTCCTAGATCAAATTATTTTGTATTTTTATAAATACGTATTTCGACTACAAAGTAGTCATCATCAGTATGAATTAGCTAGTTGTAATGATTCTCTGAAAAGATGTTACTCGTTGCTAATTTGGTAACGGTTTACAAACCGTTTTGGTGACAAACCGTCACAAAATTAGCAACGAGTAACATCTTCTCAGAGAATCATTACAACTAGTCATTCATATTGATGATGACTACTTTGTAGTCGAAATACGTATTTATAAAAATACAAAATAATTTGTTCCAGGAAATTGGGAAAAATATCGAAATTTATTCGAAAAATCCTAGAGTTCGCATTAATAATTATAAAAAAAAAAGTTAAATTTGAGTCGAAATTGTGGTAAATTTATAAACAGATTACAAAAAAAAAAATTTCAAACAAAAGCTGTTTTATTTTTTATAAACATTAAAATTATACTTTTTTAAACATTTCTTCTATACCTTATGGTTGAACAGTTCATGGTCATGGATCAATTGGGCCCAATTGAACAAATTTTGCCATTCACGATCTTAAGCTCTCTTTTTACACCTTTTTTTCGATACTGATGAAAAAATTGTAAATAGTACCATTCGAGCAAGTATTTCGGTATATAAATATCGTGTTAAATGTTCAAACTCTACTAAACTAATCACAATACACAAACTAGAGCAAGGCTCACAAAAGGGGTATATTATATTCCTTGTAAAACATGACGAATTACATATGACACATATTTGAAAATTAATACTGTACACATGTAATGAAAATTAAATCATATGTAAAAAAAAATATGTATAATACAATACTTGTTGAATAAAACACTTGTTTTTGTGAGCGATGATACTTTAAAGGTGTCTTTTGTTACGTTCAACACCATTTGTGTAACAAATATAAAATGTACAACAGATTTAATGCGTAATAAAAATTTACAAATATAATATACACTGTAGAATGTATTACAATACATCTCTGGAGAAGGATAATTAACATACATTTATATTATGTATTATTGAAGAGAAAACTTCTAAAGGCGCGATGAATGATTTAAAGGCGATCATGGTATTTTTTAATAAACTATAAATAAAGATAGTTATAGTATAAGCAATTTATTAAGAGGGATTCGATTCCAATCCGATACATTCAATTTTATACTCAACATTAATATAATATGTCAGCGTAAATTAATTTTAGTCCAAGGTTTGTACCGCTAGAAAATATTAAAGTCTCAAACAAAATTTTAGCATTCATAGAACCACCCTAAATAGCCCATTTTTACATGCCTGTCAGCTCTTTGTGTGTCCGGCTGCCTGTTTGTCCGGCTGAGTTTATCTATAATCCCTATGCTGATAAGTAGCGTTGGATATTTTATGTGATTATGCGAATGATTTACAACTAGAGTGAAGATTGGCCAATATTTAGAGCCACTAATTATTTTAAATTCTTACACTTTCATGACACATTTTATGAATTTGCTTGATGCATGTCTCATTGAAAGTTGAATCGAACACAACGCTAAATAGCAATATTCAACTGATATTTATCAAAAACATACATTTAGCAGAAAGACAATCGGTATTTAATTATATAAAATGATAAAATTATATCTAATATCAGATAATTATTGATAATTTTTTAATAGAAACAAAATACCTAAAACGCGAATCATAATATAAATGCAGAAAGATTTTATATAATTTTATTTTGTAGGTGTAATCTTTTTTAACAATCTTCATAAGAAATATTTATATTCGGCACATAGATACAAAGATAACCCGTTAAATAATTTTCGAAAAATATTTTTGACTAATTATCAATAGAATAAAATATTTGAGTACCACCTAATCTATTAAATTTTCGTACTATATAGGTGCTTGACATTAATAAAATCAATTAAGTTAACGATTTAAGATTATCTATTCCTGCGTATATAAAAAATAATTAATTTGATTCGTGGAGATGTTAAACATAATCTAAAGCCTTTCTTTAACATATTTGTGTAGATTTTTATCAAAAATAATAACTTGTACATATATACTTTTTGTGATAGCTATAAATAAAAGATTTATTTAATATTTTATTTTATTTGTGTAATTTGTCATTAAAATAAATATTGCATGATATTTAATCCAATATGATTGATTGCAGTACCGCAGGGAAACAATTAAAATTTATACATAAAATAATGTAATCATTTTTGCTTTATTTAATAACCAATTAAATGAAATAATAATAAAATGAATTTGTAGAATATTGAAAAAATATTGTTATCACTGATTTTATATTATCCTACATAACATATATATGAACTGGAAAACAAACAGAGATAGCAAGCTAAAATTTTGGATGGCGTATTCTAGATCTAAAACTGAGTTTAAGCTCGTAAATGACCAATTTTCCGATCAATACTTTTTTTTTGCTTAGATTTTTCAAAATTACTTCTCGAATTGAGTGTATAAACATGTATAATTAAAATATATATCTTCATATATATATACCTCCGAAACGGCTTGAACGATGTTTATTAAATTTTTTGTATTCATTCGGTAGGTCTGAGAGCAAGGCGTAAGCTATTTTCAATATCCCTAAATTTAGGGACCCCCCCTCAATTTTTAATAGCAGTATTAGTACTGCAATAAACTTAAACTGTGAGTGGTCGATAATTGATCAATTATCAATCGATCAGTTTCCCCCGCCAGGCGTCTACCGTCCGTAAACTAAAAATGGACTAACCAAATATATTGTACACACCATTTCACTTCAACCTATTCCTAGACGTACCGAAAAAACACCAACAACTACATAAAAATCGGTCAAACCCTGTCTGAGGAGTCTGGTTACAAACACTGTCACGCAAGAGCTTTATATATATTCGGACGCCTGTAGTTTGTAAACAAATTATTCACGTGAACAACTGAATTCTACAATTTGATTGGTTGTTTAAATCATTTATAAATAATATTTCACTAATATTTATAGTATGCACTACGGCACATTATATATTAATAATATAATATGTTGAAAAAAAATGGAATCCATATAAAAAAAAGCCTTAATGTGATCGTGAACTAAATGTATGATCAGCGGGCACAGCAAAGTAACTCCAGTTAGATGATTTTTGCCATTCTAATAAAAAATTGATTGTGGTAGTCAAAATTTGTATTTTAATACATCTAGGGTCAATGTTGTACAGCTATTGTAAATTGATTACAATCCCGCATACCTACAGATTCCGATAGATGGCCATTTGCAAGTTGAATGGCTTTAATGTGAATTAAAAAATAAAATAAACTAATAGCATTGACTAGTTTGAAGTGATGAGTCGTGGATATTGATTATAATATTATTGTCCGTAAAACTTAACCTTTTCGTGTTATACAACAACATTGATTGCAAAACTAAAAAAAATAAAAGGTGAACAATATCATATTAAGATAGATGCGATATTTATTGATTTTATGAGTCATAAGAGGTACTCAACAGTCTATCTAAATGATCTTCACAAACATAAAAATTTATTTTCTTTTACCTATATTCGAACATCGCCATAAAAATAATAATAATAATAATATAAATGGTGAACTTTGGTGTATTTAAATAACATAATGTTTTTTTTTTATTAGTTGTCAATTTAAAATCATTAAACATTATTTTTACCTGTCTTTTTATTTAATTTTTGCTGAACTTTAATTAAGTATGAATTTTTATAAAACACTATACCTTTTTAATCGTAGATCGAAGAATTGTTTAACATCGTCAATATTGATACAATGTTTACATGTTTTGGTAACGATTATATGAAAATTAAGTATTAATCAGTGAAAATTCAGAAAATATTTTCAATATTAAACAATTGTTTTAAATTTGACTATATTTTCTGGTAAAAGTCAAATATTATTATAAGTGAAAATTTGGATGTTAAAAAGTATTCACATTTCGATCTGCGCTTACTATATTTAATAAAATCAAAGTTTTTAGATTCATGGATAATTCTAAATTTTTATTTTTTTTTTTTTATTTAAAAAAACTATAATATAATTAAATTATTATTTGATTGATAGAAAATTATTTTTAAATATATACTTCAATACATGAAATATAATTTGGTGAAATAATATAATATATATATATATAAATATATTTAAAATCGTCACCCAAGATATGTGTGAAAAATCATCAAGATAATTAAATTAAAAATGTGCATTTAAAACACTTTAATACTAAAACTAGATAAAGTTTTCATGATTTTTCGAATGGAAATTTTTTAATTTTAATTATCTATTCCTTTATTATTAGAAAAGTATTTAAAAAAATATATAATTTTTCTTCTAATAATATTTTTTTAATTGATCACATATCTTTGTTGACTATAAATTAGTTTTACTCACAATATCAATAGTGAATGACTCGTACAAAATTTAATAAAGATGCAAAATTACCTGAAACAAAAGAAGAATATTATTTAATACTATTGTCACTTTAATTTATTAACAAGATATACATAACATTAGTCTAGCCTTCTTATAAATTATTCAGTCAATTTTTTCTTTCTTTTCATAATATCGCAGGTTGCAAATCGTTATTGATTTTTTTGGTCAGAGCTTTCAAAAAAGATACAAACAAAAATGTGTAATAAATAACTGTATTATTATACATTACTATTCAAATCTAAACTCGCAACCCTTCTTTAAATCAATTTAGATGGAAAATTTCTATTTTTATCCCAACTACCGGAATATTAGTGTAACAAACATATAACTATAATTTATAATTTAAGAAATTTAGTCTCACAGTACACTAATAGTGATTTAACTTGACTGAAAAGTATTCTGAAATTATTGTCTATTAAATAGAAAAGTGATAAGTTAAAAGTTCTTTCAAATTCGGTATCATAAGATCAATAACTATTAAACAATCATTAAAGAAACATACTAATTAGAAACAAATAATGTATTTTTTTCTTTACTAAATAAAATCAATAATATAATAAGAAACGAACGAATAGAGAAACACATTGCACCTCAATGCAATACAACTGACTGTAAGTAAAGGTAGTATGGTGTAAATATAATATAAAATAATATTGGAATTATAAGTGACTGTAATTATTTCTTACATTATTAATTCATGCTGTTTTCACGCTGTTAATGTCATATCAATACATTAATTATTTATTATGTATTCGCACACATAACAAGCAATTGCTTATGTGTGTTACATTGCTTGCGCTTGTTCATACGTTCCAATACCCATACCTTCACCTTCTCAGCCGTTAGTTATATTATAAGTCTGTTTGTTTGTTTATTTGTTTCGTTTGTTATTGCACTAGGCACACGAACAAACTTTACAGAACAGTGTCTCAATATATACATATATATAATAAAAACGTATATATAACTTGTTGATACATCACATGCTATATAGTTTAAGGTTAGGTTGGGCTTAGCTCTAAGAGTCCATTCTCAAAGGAATATACCACCTAATACTAAGATGGTAGTATACTAGCTATAAACATGTGTGAATATAAATAAATAAATATAAATAGAATATTTATAAACGTTTAATATAATACTTACGAATACAGGATGAGTAAAGAACGAGGTAAATAATCAACAAAAATCACTATAGAACATTTACCTGTGATATTAAACTAGTGCTTCCCTAAGCGGCGAACTTCAATCACGGTAACATCGTCTTCTCTCCAAAAACAAAACATACGCGGCCCTTCCCGGCAATTAAGTAGGCGTAGAAGTTTAATAAAATTTATTTAACCAAATCTCAAAATTCAAAATGCTCCAGAATCTGTAACTGTTACAGGTAATTATTTGATTAATTATTTGCAATCAAAATTACAAAAACTGTTTTCCTTATATCTCAACTAATTAATGCTTTTTTCTATATTTTTTTAATTCAATAAATTGCTCCCGATTTGCTCTTTCTATTTTAATCCATTTGATTCAGCAATTAATTTTATTTATGCTTCAATTAAAATTATTAATTACGATTTCAATAGCCACCGTAAGACTATGATGATCTTGATTCTTATGGGACGACCATAAGATGTCATCATTAAAAATCAAACCCAATGGTCCGATTTTGCATATACACGAACTGAAACTCAGTATTTATGTTTAAAATATGTGACCAAAATTTCAACTCGATATTTTATTTTTGAGTTTATTTTTGACAGACGAATATGCGGAAATGGACAAATTAGGTGTTTCTATGAATACCTATACCAAAATTTTGTTTGTGTATGCAATATTTTCTAGCGTTACAAACTTTAGACTTAAATTATCATACTTTGTTGATTATAAAACGTTTGCAAACACGTAAATTGTTTTTCGATGATATGTGATAAAGAAATGTATGCACATTTTCTGGGTTGTAAATACTACATAAATCAATATGTAACTCTTAAGATTTTTAACGTAACTATTTTCTTTTCTCTGTTACTCTCTGTACACCATATAAAAGACATACAATAAATAAAAACCTTTTTTTTATTTTTGTAGTTATTTTTCGTATTCTATATTATACGTATATAAATAAATTAATTACATTTAAAAACACTTGTAAATTATCATCTTATACGTCCTTGCTTATTAATTCTTTTTCTTAAATTGTTTATTTATGTACTTACTTACATACAACTTATATCAATTACCTATATATATTTTTATTTTTTTATTCGCATTCGCATAGATATCATGTTTTGCTATTTCTAACGCAAAAAAAAGACAATAAACAAATTCATGTCTTTGCAACTTACTATAAACAAGCCGTATCCTGGTGGTCAATTGATGAAACTAACTAAGAGTCCTGTTCTTGTATGAAACAAATTTTTATAGTGAATCCTGGATGGCTAGGATATCAAGAGTTAAAGAGGCTTCTAATTTTATATTACTGAAAGAAGTTTACTCAGTTTTTTAAAAAAAAGCTATGATTAAATAAACAGATAATTTTCATATTACATTTGATATTAAGGAGTTGCTAAACTAAATTTGGTGTTCACATTTTTAATTAAGAAAATTGAGCCCTTAAGTTGCACTGTTGTGAAATTATGCAGAGCAATGTGAAAGTTTCAGAAATAGGAGCTCTTAAGGTGTGCCTACAATAAATCAACTTAATCAAAGTTACGAAAAAAATTTGTCCAACAAGAATCTCTGAAGGAAAAGTGTCAAGCCAGCTGTTGCAAAGAGTTTTTTGGGAAATTTGATTGATGTATTGAGGGCACTAAATAAAATCATCCAAAAAGCACCTAATTTAGTACTTCAGAATTACTCAGCCAGCATGATATCACGGCAACAGTGCATTTTAATGACTCAATTTTTTAAATTAAAAATTTGAGCACTTAAACAGCATCTAATTTTGAGTATATTTAAATTCAATTTTGAATACTTTACTTTGCTAGATTTGATTGTATCCCACTTTGTGCGTATAAAAAACATAAATTTTCTAGGCTCGTATTTCAAAAAGTGTCTTATCTATACAAGTTATTGAGTCTAAAAGTATCAACAATGAGCAATTTGGCTAAAAAATAAAAATATTAAAAAATTGTTGTAATATTAAGTTGTCGAATATGAAATTATCGTTTAATTAAATTCTTTCGAATAAAATAAACAAATTAAACTTTAACGTAAAAATGTAGGATGATAAATTTTAAAATATTTATGTTATTAATCAGATAAAGTTGTAATAAAATTAATAAACATATCAAATATTATAGCGTGGATGAAAACGCTTGTAAAAATGTTTATCATAACTTTTAGACAATTAAATTATTTTTATCGGAATACGAAAAAAAACGAAAGAAAAAATTTTACGCAGAATTGGACACAAGACAATATCTACGATTAAAAACGTTCTGGGGCGCCTCTTGTTCTGAAACGTTTGACGAAATTATAAAAATTTTAATTCAAAATGCTTTTTTATTGATACATATCGCCAAAAATGCACTAGAATTGGGATTCAGATCTCTACCCTTGATACTTCACCAGTTATTTTAGATTCGCGCTTGTATGAGATTGTATTACAAACAACGAATTCTATTAAAATGTACGACATATACTTCACCTTTGTCTGATTCCTATCAACAAGAATATATTAATAATATATTATTTAAGAAATATAATTTTGCAATATATGTGTGCAATATTATGATATGAAATGCTTACAGTTAAATTAAACGTTTGCACATTGCACACAAATCCAGACAAGAACGTGAACCCAACGCGAATGTACATTATGACAAATGAGATACGCCTTGCATTCAATAAAAATGGGAAGCACCGTATAATAATAATAATAATAACAAACATATTTAATTATTATATTGAACAGTGTACAGAACAAACAACACCATATTAATGTTGAAATCAATTGAGACGTTTATTTATTTTATTAAGACGGAAAGACCTGTTGAAAAATCAACGGTACCTACCTGTTGTCTTATAATAATATTTCTTTCAATTTAACAAGAATATATGAATACCTATAATGAATTAATATATAGTGAATTAACAAGCAATTTAATGTATGAGAAAGAATATTGTATCTTTTAATGCGGAAGGTTACAAATATGAAATGGTTTGCGAATCTCGTTTATATAAAATGTATATTTCTAAAATGAAAATATAATGGGTTATCTAAAACAATATATTCCGATTTTTGAGAGTGGATGGTGTTGATATCGGAAACTATCCGATTAAGCCAACTCAACACGCGTTTGAAAGGTGGCTTTTGAGGTTACATTTGTTTCAAGATAGTAATGTTAGTGTTTGAGTTAAAAATCATAAACGTTTAATAAATTCTTCGATCAGTCTTAAAATTTTCAATACAAAAAACTACAACAAATTATCATTTAGGTTAAAATAATTATATTTGTCTGACTATGAAAATTGAAAAATTGAGGCAGTTTTCCCATCCCAAACAATAAAAGTGAAAAATGGTCTTTCGGGGGTTTTAAGGGTCGCTGATCAGAAATCAGTGGTAAAAATGTTTCAACTCAATCAAAAGGACAGAGACAAAAACCTAATTTCATCTCGGAAGTCGTCTCTCGGAAGTTTTCTGGCCTGTGATCACAAATCTAATGTCTTAAAGTAACTGACGATGCTTGTGACCCCATTAAAACCACCCCCAGAAGTACCATGAAATAGAAAAATTTCTTTAAAATACAAACTTTCGTCTCAGAAATCGTCTTTCCAGGTCTTTTTGGGGCATTTGATCACGAATTAAAGGTTAAAGAGCAACTATACTTAATATTTAATACACCAGGAATTATTCACTGACAGTAAAACCAATTAATCAAATCAGTTTATTGAATTAAATTTATCGAATTAAATCATTAATTTCATTTATCTATATTTAAATTAAATCAAAAAACAATTTGGATATTTAATTTCTTTTGAAATTAAAACAATTGAGCAAATTTAACGAAAATAACAAAACCAAGTGTTTAAATTCTTACAATTATTTCAACGTGTATTAATATTATAATACTCCTTATAATAAAAATATACGGCTTCTATGCTAATTATTAATCAGTATACATAAATCAATCAGTGCTTGTTGAATGATTTGCATAAATGTTAACCTAAATATGACTACAAACTAGACTATGTCATTCAAAAATTATTGCATTCTATCGATAAGACAATCACAATTGTATATGTTATATGAACGTTAATGCACTTAGTTAAAGTAATAACTAAATAAATTGACAAATATTAATCGTATATTATTGATAATGTCATTTTATTTATATTAAGTATTTTATGAAATAACTAATATTTAAATACTAAATAATATATCTATACATATAGATTGAGTGTAATTAATGGTAATGATATAATTAGTAATACTAATCAATCTTAATAAACAAAATTAAAAATGCATATTGTAACATAAATGATTATAATTTATTAATTAAAAAAAAATATACAGGCTGATTTAAAAATCAATATTACTTACTCTTGTTTAGATATAAGAATAAAAAAAGTATTATTATGAAGAATACATCACATTGGGTCATTTATACCTGTTGTATTATTATTTCGATTTCTGATTATGATCCAATTTTGTTACACATGTTTTTCACTTTTTAGAAATTTTCAAGGCCTCCTTAGGAAAAATCCTCAAAAAACCAACTTTCAATAAACTCTACAAAAATGCCATATATTGTAATTTAAGTGGAATGAAATAAGTAGGGGAATAACAAAATTTAATTTTATTATCAAGATTGCAATTAAACATTAAAAGTTACACTTTTATATCATCAAAAGTTATAAAACGGTTCAATGATTGTCACTCTTTTGGTAAAACGTTCCTTACTACTAAAGTGTAGACACCAGCGGCTTCGAATTTATTTCATTAAGATTATACCACCATTTTTGCGTAGAGAAATTTTGTTCAAAAAATAATTTAGGATTGAAATTTTGAATGTGGGCATTATATCCTGGTTTTTATTTTGCTTTGGATACCTCAAATCAATTTTAATATAATCATACTGTATATTAAATGTTATTCATATAAATACATAAATAGATTTGTACATTTATCTGTAAATAAATGCTAAAAACTACATTACATCACGAAAAACATGTGGTAATTGCAATGATATAAAATAAATTAAGATATTATTTGCAAGTTAATTATTATTCCTCTCTCTTAATGTAAAATGTCTATCTTTCTACCTTTTAATATAATAAGGTGTGTCTTTTCATTATTACAATTTAATAAGATTTAAACTTTTTAAAATTTACTTATAATGATATTATTTGTAACTACAAGGAAAACACGTTGAAGAATTAACTACAACTTTAATTAAATTGAATTTTTTCTAAATTTTTTTTGTTAAAAAATATCAGTTTCATAAGAACAAGACAGTTAGTTTTTTTGTATAATAATTGCTCTAAAATAAATTTTGTGTAACCGGTACTAAGAGTCTTGAAAAAAAACCAAAAACTTGGTTATTTCAATTTTTTACATAAATTTTGAGGTAATTTAAAAAAAGTGTAAATACAAATGTTGTAGATCGTTTTCTTTCCTAAAACTTTGCCATTTAACTTTTTTCCATAGGACTTGTAGTTTTGCCTGAAATTCAGATAAACCGAATTTTACCCTTAAAAACTCACCCCCCGAACTCAGATCGCCCGTAATTTATTTTTCCTTTCATTTTTATCATATTATCTTTAATTTCTAATGGATGAAACCCTACTATAATTTTTTTTGTATTCAAAAATTATCTACCCTGGTAAGTTTGAAAATTATATTGCATATACTGTGCGGGATGTCGTAGAAAATGTATATTCGTCATAAGGGGGTAGATTGCTTTAGCCATAGTAGATTTGTGTTTTGTATTTTGATTCCAAGACCTTTTTTCTAGTTTGACCAACAAACATCTTACTCGGATATTTAAAGAAACTATATGTAACGATTTGTGTTTTTAATTCAAACTTCAAGAACAACTTTTTCATTCTAGGATCAAAATAAAATTGCGATCGAAACGAAATAAAATAAAAACAAAAACACCTCTCTAATGACTGACAATCAAAGTTAATATTCACATACTTGTAAAAACTAAGTATTATATAATTGCATAATAATTTAATCATATACAAGATATAGAGGTGTAATTCTTTTTATAATTTATATATATGAAATGAAACTCATTGAAGAATCAATTGTATATATAATCACATATATTTTAATATTAATAACTCCATGAGCAGTTGCCTACAACTGAAACATACTTTGATCTCAACAAGAAAAAAACATAGATAATCTCGTTGACTCTAAATTGATTAAATATTCCACTATCTACAATTAGATTACAGACTTTAGTATATTGCAAGAGAGAATGTTTTTGGAAATTACTATGGCCCTACAAGGCCTAAAATTCAACCTATCAAATTTTATCAAAACCGGGCTACACGTTCGAAAGTTACAACTGGGAACAAAAATCCATACATACACAGATACAATTAACAAAGGCTTTCGTATCAATAAATTACCTTTACCATTGTAATATTTGATCATTTTATGTACGAAATTTTAAATCATTATCGATATTCCATGTATAAAATTTTATTCTAAATTAAACTCTATTTTTTAGTTTAAACTTCGAAACTAAATTCGGTTTCGTTGTTTTAACAATTATATTAATAATTGCTGTCCAACGCCAATCTTACTCAAAAATCTGTGCTAAAAATGAAAAACTATCCATTAATTTAATTTCAATAGAACCTAAATAATTTGGGTGTTATTCTGACAAAAAACAAGTGTGGTTAGGGACTCTTGGTAATAAATAATAATCACATTATATGCAACATTTATTTTGAGATAATTTTATGTTAAGGAAGTGATAGATAATAATCGTATTGATTATAATCAATTGAATCAATAAATTTCCAACGTTGTGTTTTTATGAGAAAGTAGTAGAAAGAAACATGTTTTAGTACAAAGTCAATAGATTTTCTCATAAAAAATGGCAATGTATTTTAAAACATGTCGTGTAATATAATTTTTAAATATTATGAATTCCTTGAAGAGAAAATCTATTTGTATGGTGTAGTTAAATATTCAACTCACATAAAACAATAAACAATAATAATGATAAAAGTTTTAAGAATAAAATAACTGGTCGACGAGGAAATCGGAATACTATAATCGCACTAAAATTATCTAACTTGTCTTTAGAATAAATATAAAACATCGATTAGAAAACAGTAGGAAAAGGAAAATACTTGAAATATGTCTCGAGTCAAGGGAGAAGGGAGAGTTGAAAATATATTAACAAAATTAAAATGAAATTAAAATATAATTTAGACTATATAGTTAATGATTAATTGTAATATTTAAGTTTTAGGTTATGTAATAAAGATAATATTTTGAATTTTAATCAAATACTAAGAAATATTAGTAAGAAAGTTAACTAAAAACGCTAAATGTAAATTTATAATATTATCGAATCATTCATCAAATTTGCAATACAAAATATTAAAATAAAATTTAAACAATTTAGCCCATAATTTTGCGGAAGTTTTTGATGATAGAAAATTTACATACAATTAATAAAAAAATATTTAAATTTTATTTTGAAAGTATCAGATATACAAATTATAATATCCGTTTCGAAATCTTAGATGGGGCAATTATAAGAAAATTAATATAAAAAAAAAATAAAAATAATTAAATAATAATGATAATAAATTTACTGTTAAAAAAAGTTAAATAATGTACAGAGAGAGGACAGTTATTACTTCAAATCTGTATTTTTTTTTTCAAATTTTAGTAATTATTATTTATTTTCTTAATAAATTTAACTGAATAAAGTAAATAATTTGTATATCTTAAACACACATTAAATAATAAACTGACTGACTAATATATCACCAGCATAGCCCCAAACTATTGCGTTTAGAGACTTCAAAAATTATTTACAGGGATTTCTGTTATACAACAGATCAAAATGATTTTTGAAAATGAAACACCATGATAAAATGGTAAAATGAAGCTTCAAATGAAGCTATCTTTTTATGATATGGGCGAGCATTAAGAGTTTTCTAGGAATTTAAATAAAAAAACTGCAATTCAATATGGGAACGAGGAAGTGAAGCTTGCATTTTGAGACACCAACAACAACAAATTTTTGAGTAAATTGATTTTTCCCTAAGTTAACATACATTTATATAAAATGCATTTGTTTTTTACGATTAATCAAGCTAGCTGTTTTTAATTTTTCCAGCTTGAAAATTGCAAATAATTCTAAAAACGATTTTTTTTATTCGATTCTTTTTGAGCAATTTTAACCCAACAACCACCGCAAATGTTTGTGGTAATAATTTTTACTTTTTAGAAAAAAATAAAAATTGTTGCCTGCGTAAAACAGGCTGTAATGGCCTGGTGTAATGATAAAAAAGTTGACTTAAAAGAAAAATTATTTTTCTTTATTCTTTTGGGGCGGTGTCAATACAAATTATTCTATGATATGGGCTCAGTCGCTATGATGCTACGTAAAATTGGCTATGTGAGTAACAGCCCTTATATTTAACAATAGCGTAATATATTTATATGTATGTATACAAATTGTAATATTCTATATTTATTTAAACATTTTTTTTTATACCAATGTAAACGAAAACCTATCTGTATACAAATACATTTTTTGGATAATTATTATTTTTTTATATTTATTACTCTAATAAATTTTTAGTATTTTTTAAATATTATCTATTATATAAATGATTTAATATTTTAAATGTACAGAGTGGTCTTATAATAATATAAAGGTAAGGAATTAAATTTTTTATAAAAACCTAAAAATATATTAGATTAATACATAAATTTATTTGATTAGTACCAAATAGTTTTTTGGATATAATCGCAATTTTTCCAAATTATTCATCATAATTGAGTTTCGTATTATATTTCCTAATTTTATCATAAAATCAAGATCAAACACTGAGGATCAATTATTATATTCATATTTCTATAGCAAACAAGATATATATACAAAATATGTCAGAGTATAATAATTTTAGACTAAAGTTTATATCGATCGAAAATATTGAAGGTACAAGCAAAATATTGGTATAGGTGTTGATTGAATCACCTAATCGGTCCGTCCGTCAGTCCGTCCTCCCGTCACCAAGATAGCTCAAAAACAAAACGAGACAGCAAGTTGAAAATAATGTATTATTGAGTTTAAGTTTGTTATAAAGCAAAATCGTTTCATCGGGTCCAATGAATACATGAGTAAACTTTTAAACAATAAACATAGAAGAAAAGCTAAAAAACAAAAGAAAATGCTTTTTTTTAAAGAAATAACATTTGCTTGGAAACATTTTTTCATTTAGTGTTTGTATTCGTCACAATTTTTGGCCAAATTAAACTAATTAACGCATTATGCAGTTACAATACATATTATTAGTTATATTAATCCAAAATTAATCATTGATACTTAACCATATGTCGAGTATCCAAACAAATAACTCTGTTAGTTTTTACTTGTTTTCTTACAGTTTAAATACTCAAAATATTTTAAAGCTAAAGTATATGACTCCCAGTACTAACGTGCCTGATTTTTAAGAATATGTATTTTTATTTATTTCTAAAAATATAGAAAAATGTTTGAAAAAAAAAAACTAATATTAAATCTTTTTTAATTACAATTTATTATTGTGATAAATTTTCAAAATACAAAAAAAAATCTTAAAATTTAATGTTTATTGTATTTGATCATGAATTTATTTTCATAAATAAAATTGATATTTTAAATGTACCTCTATCTTGTATTGAACTGCTCAGTAAGAAGGTTTTTTTGGTTAGTAACTATTAGGTTTCTATACATTCAAATAATTTGCCTTAAATTTTTAAAGTTTATAAATTCGGTACAAAAGAGTTTTTCATTAGAGTTTTCAGGAAAATTCCATTTTTTACACGTGTAACATCCCTTATGTCGATGTGTTACATCCTTGCGACTATTTCTAAATACGGAGGTCCTATGACGCTCGTAACATATTTTGTTTGTTAGTTATTGTAGATATGAATATTTTTTGTTTATTATTTATAAATAAAAATAAGATATTTATTCAGTTTAAGTTTTAGAAAAAATTTATTAGAATTTTTATGAAAATTAAGATGATTTAAGCGTAAATAAATATATTTTATGTAGTATGTTTAAAATCACATAAACCATTTTGATATTCATTATTAATCGGGGAGTTTTTTTGAATAAATTATTTTAGTGAATAAATTGGTCTCAGAGTTTGATAAACAAAATTATGGAAATCTGATCAGTTGACATGGCAAGCGAACATAAAGATTTATATGGAAATCAATGTAGTAAAAAGTATTTACAAAATAAATTTAAATAGTAAAAAGTTCGATATATGAATTTATAAAATTTTTTTCGTATAAAGAGTAATTTTACATTTTCTTTTGAAGTTTTTCAGGCGCTTTAAATAGATAATAAATTATCAAGAGAATATTTTTACAAACTAAAATAAAATGCTCAAGGCAGAATACCCAATACACGTATGCAAAAACAACAAATACGCTATGAATTTTATCAATGAAGATTATAGGATTTGTCGAATAAATTTATTGCCCCAATATCTTAGACCAAATTTTTTTTGTATTTCATAAACGCGTATTTCGACATCAAAGTATTTTCATCATCAGTATGAATTAAATAATCGTAATAATTCTCTGAACAGATGTAAAATGATACTAATTTGGTGACGATTTGCACAGCTAATTCATACTGATGATATCTTCCATTATAGTCGAATTCACTTACATATTTTATTATCAATAAAATTCTATAAATCCAGAAAAGCAAACTGGAGAGTTTCAAAATTTACGAGAAAATCTAATCATTCATTTTGTTTAAGCTCGCCACGAACGTAGGCAGGACGAGAATGAAGAATATTGTATTGTATCGAAAGGTTTTCTAAAATTCATTTCACACAGTTTCAAATATTTTCTAATAATATACATTTTCGAAATCAATTAATTTACGTGCGTCCCGCAAGGTCTGAACAACGAACTGCACAATGAGGTGAATTAAAAATTAATAATTTGTTTACTATTAAACGGCTTACCAATTATGCTGAAAATTTAATTTTAAGTTATTTATTTACGCGTTGAATGAATGTTGTTTCACGTCAATATCATTATTTGTTCTCGAGATAAATGCGACAAAATAGCAGAACGCATATCGTACTCACGTACTTACACATATGCACACACAGTCATCCCTCTAAAAACGTTAGATTTAGGCTCTAGGGACCTTGTAACGTAAAGAAATATGAAAAGTAAAGATTCACAAAATCGACCTTATTAGAGTTATTTTCCATTGAAAAGTTAATAAGTATTCAGTTACTTCGAGCAATAAATGCAACGAAACTAAATTAATTTCTGTCAGATAAAAGAATTCTAATTTTCTATTCACCTTTCGTTGACTAATTCACGACTTGTTTTTTTAGATAATGTTGCTCCAATATTTTACCCAGCAAAAGAGTTAAGAAAATGACCTTATGTCAAGGATCTCGTTTTTCGAAAATATTGCACAAAAAATATTCATAGAGATGGTTTCTAAACGAATATACAAACTTGAGTGAGTGAGTATTAAAAAGTTTGTTTAATTTCAATGTCAAATATTTCTATGCAAGAGGTCGTGAAAGCCTTGGGACATATTTTAGACAAGAATAAAACAGTACACACAGTAACAACTTCACAATGTATGAAACGAAAAAGCAACGGGAATATATATTTAATAATAATTATTATTATTTGTAAGCAAGCGAATAGCTAGCTCTAGCTAACTATAACTATATGGTTTGTGTTTGTTAAGAGAACTGTGTTGTTCTATAGCAGAAAACACAACAAGCCATGTGCGTATGGCTTTTAGAAGCAAGGCGAATAACCATCTGATACATAAAACTTTCATTCATTCCAAAAGGAAAGTAGATAATCGGAGGTGAATTTGAATCGATTTAATTCTAAGTATATTTTTGAAAATGGAAGTTTAAAAATTTTAAAAGTTCTCATCGTTTATTCAAATTCTCAAAAACAAATTTAAGGTGGTACATTGAGCATTTTTAAAGTTACAGTAGATTCTGTTGAGATTTTTGGCTATGGAAAACAATTGAGTTTCATATATCATTTTTGTATTGTACGCTTATTGTAGCTAAGTCGAAAACCGAGAAAAACTGTGGACCGAAAAATTCAGTCGAGTAACTTAAGATTTAATTCCAGGAAGATAGGTAAAATTAAATAAAAGTTTGTAAAACATGTGAATATATTTATATAAAATTAAAGTAAACATTTGTAAATTTGTGTTTACTCTTAAACTGAAAACCTCCGTCCCTTGGACTCCTCAGGATGGGCAATCGAAGAATATAGATGATTAGACTTTGTTGATTACTTTTTGTTATTTGATAGTTAAATGATTAAATCCAAAAAACATCACTAGATTTTTATAGCGTTTCTTTCAAAACTACGGTTATCTTTCCGGACTTATACGATTTTCAGGACGTTATTATAAAAGAAATGAATGATTTTCAATCAATCGGTTTTCGAGATGCAAACAATAACTTCCTAGCAAGCAGTTTAAAACAAACAAAAAAAAAAAAAAGAGATCCGTGTAGAAAGATGATAGATATTTATTTCTTATAAACTATAGTTTTATTAGATGTATATTCATGATTCTTGTACCTTTATAGCATCATGCTATTTATAAAATTAAAATAAATAAATATTTTGAAATAAAATCAACAACAAAAACAAAACAAAACAAAAAAAAAGATTTTACAAAACGTTTTGTTAACAATTTATCTACTAGGTTTTATTATAATTTGAATTCAATTTTTTGTAGATAAAATGGTGCTCTACTAAAATGAATTGAGTGGGAACTGTTTAAATTCATCTTGAATCGAAACCAACACAGATAAGTATAATCTAATTTTGAAATCTAACTGGGTCATATGTCATGCATCTTACAAAATGCAAATATATCTTTAGCCATCCACTGCATAATTGGAACGGTTTCTGTTGATTTAAGATAATTGAATGATTAAAATTTGTGGTAAAGTCGGTAATTGAAAATTCTAGCAAACAACGAGAATCAATTCAAGATTAGAAAGTTTAACTTCGGTTAAACTCATGTGCAAAAAGTTTGAAACGCGAATAGTTTACAAAAATGCTTATTAAAGTAAATAGAAAACTTAATGCGCCAAATTTTCAAGCAAAAATTATAATTTCTCTGTCAAAAATGATATATTAAATGAGTCAGGATTATAATTTCAACGCCACTAATTTTTATTACTAAATTTGCTATATTTTTCATAGCATGAAACAAAATTCAAAGTTACCTTAAACTCGAAAAATTATTTAGAATTGATTCAAAATCAAAGAATATAGACCCCCACTGACGTAACGTAATTACTAATAATAACCGATAAACAAAGTTAAGCAACATTAGACACAGTTAGTACTTGATCACCCACCACATAGAATTGTTGTGTGCTGTTGTTCAGTTTCAGTGGTAGATTTACACATTTTCCACCAGGAACCTATTTAAATTTTTTCGAACCAATCGATCTCTTCAGTTCGACAGTCTACAACACAGTAGTTACGAGTTGTATATCAACTTTCAATGTATACCAATCCAAAAATGTACTTTAGACTAAATAATTATATTAAGACTATTATATTAATTTTATATTTCGAACTAGGACATAAATGAATATTATTGGAGCGGACTTGGTTCTTAAAACAAATCTCAATAGTTCATGCGAGTAGCGTTCTCCATAAAAAAAGACTTTGAGAATTGTGTTAAATGTTGAGTTTAAAAACGTATTTATATTGTAACCTTAGAGAAAACAAATTTTTTTGGCCGAATTATACTAATAAATAGAATTGTAAATTAAAATAATTACTTATTAACAAATATACATGCTTGTAATATATTTAACTAATCATATTTTTGTTTTCGAGCAATACTCTTTTCTGAATTATTAGAAATTATTACCTACTTATTTTGAAAAAAAAAATATATTTATATATATATATATATTTTTTTCTGTAAAGTATGCCTTATTATTTTTGATTAAAGTAAATACTTGTGTATGTTACGTCGTATACGAAATAGTGTACTGACACATAAATAAAACTAATTATTCAACAACCTCAAGTTATTCGTGTTTAATAAAATATATTTTATAATGGTAATTTTTTCTTTTTCTTAGAAATAATTTTCTGCTTCGTACATGTTCACCCTCAAGTAACATAAACAGCTATCCTTCTAGATTTCTTGTTCAATTTATAATAAATTTTTTAGAACACATACTATATATAAAAATAAAAATATAGATCTCAAATTTTTAGATCTCACATACCTTTTTCGCATTTACTGTGGTATAAGCGATTTACCAGATCTTCGCTGAGACATGTTAAATCTAAACGCTAATAATACGTAGTCTAATTATAATTGAAAAATATTTCAACGTATAAAATAACAACGCTTATTTTCTACTTTTGGAAAATAATGCTCAAAAACAAACGTTGCAGTAACTTCTTTCAATTTTAAAATAAATCTCAAGGATTGCTATTTAAATGTTTGAATAATTATTTGATAAAAAGTGTCATAAATTGGTAAATATAGTTAAGATATTCATGAATTTTACACAGAAACAACCCTTAAAAATTCTTGTTTTAGCGATGGGAATAGAAACAAAATCCATTATCAATTTCTCAAGATAAATGAGAACACACAGATCAACAGAGATTTAACGATTTTAATTTTCAGCGAAAACAAGTGACCGCAGTAAAATATCCTATGAAAGAATACCTCAAAAATTTTTCCACATCTCATTCGTCTATTATTGGCTAATACAATTTACCAATAAAAATGATTGAAATCAAAGACCATTTACCGATTACTTTAAAAAAATTTTAAATGAACCATTTTAATAAATTTCGATTGATTCCATTAGCAAAATGAAATTGATAGTCAATTAACAATTTTTTAAATCTATTTTTAAGTTAAGCATTCATTTAAACATTAATGGAAGTATAGATACAAAAGACACAAATAAATTTCCATTTAAAGTTATTTTGATGTCAATTGATTAATGTTCGTTTTTATTTTCTGATAATTAAGTAATTTATTATAACATTATATAAAATGTAATTAAACTAATAGTAAAAAAAAAATTGTAATTAATTACAGAGTATGTTTTTTTTAAAAAAAAAAACTCTTACATTATTTTATGTAAATAATGTAATAATTATTTTAACTTCCAAAGAAAAAAGTTTTATTTTTCTGTATTATAAATTTGTATATCTGTATATTTAAATTAGATATTTTACAAACGAATATTTATTTAAAAAATTGTGTTTTTTTTTTTTTAAAAAAGAATACAGATAGTATATTATAACATAGACAGACATAGACCACCTATGCATCTGTGTTGTAGCTGGTAGCACATTGGATGGTGCCGGATTCGATCTCCAACAAACGCATGATGTTTTCAATTCTTGCTACATTTCAATGAAATTCCTGGTTACTATAATGAAATTCCTGCGAGACCATCATCTAATAATTGATTCAGTTCTAGTTTAAATTATTTATTTTTTTATGTTCGCATTTGAACCCAGGAAAATTGCAAAGTTTAAGTTAGCAATTTTACACAGATAAATTAGTTTTATTCAAATAGAAAACCGATCTCGAACTAGTATCTATCAAAAACGTCCAGCTCAGAAGTATTCTGCCTAATAAATTATATATATATCTGAAATACAAATGCCTTCCTTCATCCACATGATAATATTTAACCTGTACATTATGAACCTTACTAATTTGCTTTTGACTACATTCACCACCAGCGCAACGCAATGACAAAGATATGAATGCTTACGAGTACACATTATTTGTGTAGGTAGAGATTCTGATTGTTTGGAAACAAGATTTTTTGTCGTTTGACTTTTTTTTTTTTTTCGTCTTATTTTTAAACAAGTTTTTATTTATTATAACATAGAGAGTAAGTTAAAAGTATAAATATATTTTTTTTTATAAATATATTTTTGTATCTATATGAATGATTAATTATTATTACTAACAAATGAGATAATAATGATACATTTTTACAATTTAATATTCTGCTTAAGTTTAATATTGTTTACCTTTTATATTAAATTTGCATTGTTTAGATATTTCATTTGATTTAATTACTTTGCCATTAAAATTAAATGCGTTTGTTTTTATTCTAATGGCACTTTAATGATTTTCTATTATAATTTTTTTTAAGAATAGATTAATTACATCCGAATGTCCTACACAGTTTTTAATCTTATGAGAATAGATTATATATTCTCCAAAGTCTGAACAAATATGTACATGTGACAAAATTACAAAATTCTTTTATTCTGGTTTATTTACGATTTTATTTGTTAGGCTAAGCAAAAAAAGGGAAGGCTTAACTGTTTAGCCTATTGCTATGGTCTTCCGTTTGGCCGGGTAGACAAGGGACAGTTCCAAAACACGTAGGAAATTTTATATGCGATAAAATGAACTGGCATTTTCTATTTTATTGAATTGAAAGATATTTTATAATTTTTTCAGTTTAAAATGAATGTTTTAGATGGCAAAATAAAATTAGTTCTGATAAACAACTCAACACAACATAAGAATCGGGTATATTTTGAAACCGGTATAAAAATCAAAAACATTGTTGCATTTTTCAAGAGTAGGTATCAAAGTATCAATGTATTTATTGATATAGAATTGGCCTAAACATATTAATAATAAATAGTTTTTATAAATATTAGAAGTTCGTGACGTTGTATCATCTATACACAACCAATAATAAATATATTGTACTTAAAGTCAATGTTGTAAATAATGCTCCTGTGTACTTATTATTATTATTATTATTATTATTATTATTATTATTATTATTATTAATAATAAATATAATAATGAATTGAAAGAATGTGACCCCATGTTTCTTCATCATTTCTTCCTTCTTTTATGTACAATAAATACAATATATATGGTTTATCATCATATTTTATTGTACAGTATGTTGATTACAAGTGAATCAATTAGTTCAGAATCATCAATTTACCCAAGAAAAAATTTAAAAAAGGTATTCTGTTTTATAGTGATCATAAAATATTTAGCGTAGAGTTGAAGGAAATTCTATTTATTTAAGCCGCATACACACGTAAAACATTCGTATGTAACGTAACATCGGAAGACACCTTTCACGCAAAGATTTTTAGTTTCAATACGAAATACACTCCGGTAGTTCTCCGACCAAAATTTTACATTTTTTACGTCACACGTTGATAATATCTGTGTTTCGAAAGTATATAAACATGAATGGCATCCAAATATGATGTCATCAATATTGTTAATTTATTGTATATATAATGGATGAAGTTTTGAGTAGAAAAAAAAAACTTCGAGCACACCTCATTACTAGCACACTGTATAAAATAGACTCGTGTTCATATTTATAAAATAGTTAAGATAGATAAACTTAAACTTATGAAACAAACAGCAGTATTGAATATTATATACACTGATTCTATAGTATATACAGCAACTACTTTTTTGAATACAAAAATTATTATAATATTTGTTTCCTATAGGTTACTTTGCTTTGTATACTTTTTTTATTTAAGATATTATAGGTCTTCATATGTTTTTTTTTTTTAATACATGTATACTTATAAGATTATAATATTTTTAATTGTATAGTTCGTTTAGGAACCCTAGAGCCTTCTTTCGATCTGATATTCATTGCATTATGTAAAAATTTATGTATATTTCGATTCAAATTTAATCATACAAAATGTATAATATGAAAATGTGTTATGTAGTTAGTTACAAAACCTCAAATATATATTGAATGTAGAGTAAGGCCGGGATTTATGGCCAAAGTTTTAAGGTGATGATATAACAATCAAACTAGTGTAAACCAATATTTTTTATCATTTAACTATAACACAAAGTAATCAACAAAATCTTAGATGCAAATAATTAAAAATAAAACTTTTCTATATATCTCAACTGGCCATCTCTCCTCATTTCCCTTTCTATACCCATTTTTCCATGCTTCTTACGCTATTTGACGTGATTTTAGATTTTGATGAAATTCGTTAGGTACATCTATCAAATTCAGTACCTTCATTCTCCTAGAAATTTTTTTTGAAATTGTAAATTAAAGTAGCTGCTAAAGAATGTTATTCCTGTTCCATTTTAAATTTACTATATAAACAGGAAGTCCTTTGAAACTATTCAAAATACTGTTAAGAAAATATAAAACTATTGTGATTGTTTGCTTATTCACACCGGGATACGAATTCTAGTGTCCTACAAGTAGAGTTTATCTCTAGTGCATAGTATATCTATTGTGTAAATAAATATACAGTTATTTAATGCATCTATCTGAAGTTATATACAGTTCAACTGAACAGTCAAATACTTATAATAATAATAAATTTTATTATATTCAAAAGTACTTTATGACAAAAATACGACACAAATCAAAATCAATACACGAAATTTGTGTAAGAAGTTATGGAATCGTGCTTGTTTATTTTTCTAGGGATGAAGTATTTAGTCAATAAAATGTCGAAAAATAGAATAAAAAATTTGGAACACATAATGTTAATATATTTGACACTTACCGAATAATTGGACTTCCGGTTTGACATTTTTGCTATGATTTTAATTTATGATAATGTATTTAAGAATATTTATAAAACACATATTTTGTCATGGTTACAAACAAAATATAATTAACAAGAATAGGATAGGTTTTAGGTCCATTATCTTTAAGGGGGTGAAAAATAGGGGAATGTTTTTTTATTAAGATCTCACTTGAAGTATGTTACAAATTCTATTGGCATCGTTTACATCGAAACCAAAATCTAAATTTTAAATTCAAAATAAAATCGAATTATCTCTTCTCAATAGCAGTTTGTTGAACTATATATAGTGTTTATATCGCATCGTTCAAGTATCATCGAAACCATTCGTGATTCTGGAGGTCCATATCTTTTTTATCAAGTATATGACTTCCACAGCACGAAGTACCGTGTGCCACAACCAAGGATGATATATGGGGTCAAGGGAGCCGAGGTAATGGGTGCTCACACCAAATACAGGGTGGCTACTCCAAATAAAGGAGGTAAAAAACGAAGGAATTTTATATACGTTTTTCAGTAGACAGTTTCAGCAATGCGTGAACGGGTGTGCTAGTAGTTAATAATTTGCTAGAAATGTCTTAAAAAAATATTACATTAATATATTTTCAAATGCGTAATATACTAAAATAATTTCAGGCTCTATCGGGCAAATTATTTCTAATTTCTTAGTGCTCGTCTAGGCTACAATAGGAACACTCAGATATAATTTCACTTTAATGACTAATCAATTTGGAGGATTAAAAAGCGATGAATTAGAGATTATTTATTCTTGTTAATATATAGAGATAAATATTATTCAGTTTCACTGTAATGAACTTGAATATTTGTAGTAGTTTGCAATCAAATGCAATGAACTATACCAAGTTTTGAATAAATGAATATATTAAATCATATTTATATTGAAATCAATTTTTTACACCTTCAATGCAACTCATATATATATATATATATATATATAGGTACTTAAAATATAATAAATACAAACATTTATTAATAATATCTTGTGTATTTTATATGGAAAGAAAATGACATTTTTAAAAGTAACCCAACACAAGACTAAAAAAAAACTTTTGAAATGAATAATCTTCCTGATTTAGTAACAGTTAAGAATTTATTCCTTTTGTAAGTCTTTTTTAATTCTCAAGAGGTCAGAATTTTGAGCTCTATCGAAAGTAATTTTATGAGTTCCATAAGAAGTCGGAAATGATGAGCTCTGTATAGAGTATTTTTCCTGAGTTCCGAATATCATTAGAAGTGTCTTTTCATGTAATTAATGATAGAAAATACATTTATCTGAACTTTTTATGATACTTAATAAATTTTTGTACACTTACACACAGTTGAGTATTTCGCATCAAAAAATTTAATTACCTAGAAACAAAAGAAAACAAAATTAGTAAATAAGTTTAATAATATAAATATAGGTAATTAAATTCTCTATTGGGTTAATTTTTACCAAAAAAATGACAAATAATGATTAAAAAAAGAAAAATATTAGAATTTTTTGTAAAATAAGATTCATTTACGTCTATAGTTTAAAGATAACAAATTTTTAAACTTAAACGTGAATACGTATACAAAACTTGAAATACTGAAATAAATATTAATTATAGGCGACTACAAATCCATGGGTAGTTTAATCACAGGTTTAACGTAGGGGCTAAAAACCAAACCCGACCCGTGCAAACTACACCCCATAAATCCATGGATTAATAACAGTCGAAAATGGCAAGTGTTGATTTATTTTAAACGAATTATATTTCGATTAATTGTGCTTAAATTGTGTTTAAATTATAGACATTTAACAAAAAATAATATTTAAATATTGTCACATGTTTTAAATTGTGGTATTTATGTGACAAAAACACGATAATTTCTAAAAAAAAGTGTCGATAACTCGGTAAATAGACGAAAACTCGAAAATTAGAATTCTTCATTTGCATTACAATTCTTCGTTACAGATATCGTAATCTCCTCGATTTTTGAATACCTGTATCCAAATAAACTAAATTCACTATTTTTATTACAGGACAGGTAGCAACTTCCAACATACATTTTGAATAGGTACGAATATTTAAAAATAAATTGCATAATGTTTAACACCTAACTTAGACACATAAAAGTATAAAGTTCTTATCAAGTAACATTATAGAATAAGTACAGTGTTTATTATTACTAGTAGTAAATGTCTAATATTACAGATAAATATGACCTAATAGTTAAAACCTTAACGTTACTAGTGTTTACTATAACTGTATTTTATGTTATCGATATGTATATATATTGTGTAATTGTGTATAATACCTATATGATATGATTAATTTTGTTGTCCGTTGCGGAATGCATGTTTCAAAATAGAACAGTTTTCTTGCAATCGCAACCGTGCATACAATTATTTTCAGGAGCAACCTATTCAAATACCGTCAATAAAATTCTCATGAATGTTTTTTATGTTATTACGAAATTATATTTATTTACATTAAATTACTGTAGCTATTTCTTCCCTTATTATTAAGAATTTTCAATATAAAATATTTTTTAGTTATTTGCTAAGCAATTGATAAGAGAATGGTTTTCAGATTAATTTTTTTTTTATGTTTAACGTTTAAAAAAAAAAAAAATTTATTTTACATGTTATATAGTCGCATAGATACAATAGAAGGCTCTTACAAGTCCAATAATAATCTTCTTAGAATAAAGTACGTAAATATGCGGCTGATTTTGTTCTTTACACTATAAATATATAAATATAATACTTTTACAGATATTGTCATATTATAAAATATTTATTACTAAATTTGTTTATTTCTTGCTAACTGTTTTTATTCCACTTAACAACAAATAACATGATTTTAATGTACCATTTCATATTTTATTCAAATGCGTTTATATTACATTTGTGTGTGTGTGTGTGTGTGTGTCATAATTCATAGATCGTTGCAAGAGTAACATCGTAAGGATTCAGTTTGCATAAGTGGTCGTATATTTAATAGATATAGTTTCATATTTTGTTCAAAGGAGCGCAATATTATACACTTTTTTTTTATTTATTCCAAAAAACAGATCATTTGTAAAATAGGATGTGTGTCACTCATTGAAATTTTTGATTCGTTAAAAGAATTTGCGTATTTTTCTCTTACTATCTTTAAAGAAATCGTTGAATTTTCGAAAGTTTCGGTTATAGTTCTATATTTCTGTTCTGGGACAAGGATTGGTTAAAATTAATATATTCTCTTTAACTTGTTGTGTACTTTCCAGGATAATAAATAGGCCGACATGTATCAAAAAAGCTATGTGGTGGGGTTATAATATTCTTTGGTAGCTGTTTTGTACTACTAAACCGTAATGTCTCGAAGCACTATTGTTTTAAGATGGTTTATATTAATTATTTTGATAAAAATTGAATGATAAATAAAAATTAATTCAACTAAACCAAAAATTATATTATAAACCATAATAAATTAAAGAGACTAAACAATTTCAATTTCTAAACAAGACACACAGATTTTCATACGATTGCAATTCGACCACTTTACGAACTCTGTAGTACAATAAGTCAAACTTAAAATATTAATAAATATACCTTTTTTATCTCTCGTTCCCCAAAAAACTGTGAATGATTTAATATAAGCCGAAATAAAAAGAAGGCTGTAGTAAATCTTGAAAAGCCTTGTATTTTTAACTAAAAAGTAAATGAAATATTAGTTGAAAAAAAAAACGGAAAAAATATTCAGGCACACAAAACAATATTTATTGGCTATTTAAATATTATTTATTTGATTTGGGTGTTACAACACGTGTGGTTGTCTTTGTAGGTGGTGAACATGCAAAATATTATTTACATACATAAAAAAATATTACTTATGGATTTTAATGAAAATATTTATTAATTGGAAACACATAAATAACTTAAAATTATATTAAATTAATAATAATATCGCGTGTTTAGACTTATGAATTTGATTTTTATTTATTATTATTATTTATAAATACAACAAAAGAAATAACCAACACACATTTATTGCTATAACAAATATTTCATTGCCAAAATTGTTCAATAAAACACATAAATTATATTCAACAAAAATATTTTTAATTAGTATAGAGAATAATTTAACAAGAAAATACGCGGGCTTTTATTCATGGGAGTTATTAATTTTTCATTATTTTCATCATTTACTTTAAAAAAATAAGACAAAAATATATTTCAATTTTTTATTTTGCTACTTAAATATTTGCCAAATTTATAACTTTCATTTATTTCTGATATAATATTTTTCTTCTTTACAAGGACTATATACTTTTTTAGAATTGTCCTTTACACGAAGTTTCCTTTCAAAGAAATTTACATTGCAAGTACAGTTCTACTTTTGCATATTTCTACTCTGATATTCCATTCAATTTTTGAGACACATATTACATAGGGTACCACGAAAAAACTGGAGGTATGTTCAAAAAGTACTCTTCAAATATTTAGATTTATCTTTAATAAGTATGTTTTTACGCTTATAAACACTTATAAAATTGTAATAAATAAATCGTTCAAAATCATAATTATTAAAAGTCGCGTGTGTTTTTTGACATTGTAAATATATTTGAAAACAAATTAATGATAATTAAATATCCAATATTAAGTAAAGTGGAAGTATTATGTAAAAATGCAAAATTGTCTTTTTGCCAAGAAGACATATAGAATGTCGGCATACAAGAAAAATGTGTGTACAAAACTTTTGAATTTTTTTGAAAATATAATTTTTACCCATTTTTATATAACTAAATAAAACAAAAATTGATTTATTATTAAAATTAATAATTTATTTGAAAAAAAAAATAGAATTAAAAATTGATATTCAACAAATAGTTCATATTAAATTATTTAAATAATTTAAAATTAAGAAAAGCTTAATGAATGTTTGAAAATTATTTTTTTTATAAATTCTTTATTTATAATTAATTATTTGATATTTATTTGATAATCACTAGTATTTAGTATTTATAATACTAAGTAAATAATATTTCACCGTTTTACCATTTAGACTAGAATATAGTAACATATGCATTTTGAAAACTAAGAGATGTATTTAAACTATAAATGGAAATAACGTAAATGATTCCGATCCTTTCAGAGGAAAAGAAAATAGATTTAACTAGTTTCGGGAAAATTCTAGATTTGAAAGCGTTTGTGTAACCTGCAGACAAATGTTATGAATTAACTAATAGACCTATTTCAAATTTAGAGTTAAATTTTGAATAATTATTGTCAGTTTATTGCCTCTTTTTAGAAAGCGAATAATTAACTAATTGATCCTTCTTGCCCTTTTATTATTTATATCGTAATTTATATCGTGTTTACACAACTGTTTAAACAATATTCTAACCAAGTTGAACATATTACGACAAACTATAACCGATACATTCCACGAAAATTTCAATCTGTCGAATTAATGACCGCGCATGAATACGACTGCCGAATATGTAGAACGAGCTTAACAGAAAATTAAAAATAAAATAATTCCAAACTTATATAACAATACTTCCTAAGCTATGAATACTTACGCTACAGGTTAAATAACGTAAATATTATAGTGAAAAGACAGTAGAGGATTAATAATAACATTGTGGATTAATAAATAAATACTACTATATGCATTTATTTAATACTTGTTAGTGTGGTTTTATAAACTAAGGCTTCTTCATCTGGACCTAGTTTGACAACTCCAACTACAACTACTTAGTTATAGTTAGTTATCGGATAGGTCTTTAAAACAAATACCAAAATATCAAATATAAAATTCATTGATATTATAGAAGCAGACCAAAGTTGTGGTGCAGAATGCAATATTTCAGCTTGATTGGTAATTATAATAATTATAAAGTTGCAATTTAAATATTTAAACAAATTTTGAGATTTCCAATTCCTAACATTGTTTTAATTTGCCCCAGAGAGCCCAAAGGAAAAATAAATATTATCTTGAAAGAATCACTAATGCAAGTTTAATGTTTAGTGAAAGATTATCCACAGATGAGGTAATACTTAGAAAAAGGGTGAAAATTTTTAGTGTCACGAGTGTTTAACTCATTTATGCAAAGTAAGCTGCCTAGATCATCATTTGGCATCTTTGATAAGCTCAAAAACCTTGCAATAATAAAGTTGTTGTGTTCGATATGGAATTTCAAAAGTTACATTTAATTTACTTATAAAGACATTTAATCAAATTTTTTTGTTTATATTTTAAATCTTTCTCCCAGTTATCTTTACCATTTTCTATGTAGACTGTAAACGCACTGACAAATCGCAGTAAAATGGTTTGGAATCCTAACTATACATAGATTATAGTAAAAAAATAAAATTGACTAAATAATATATAATATGAAATAGTTTTAATCTTTAAAGACGCTTATTATAGCTTTGCATAAAATATAAACAAATACTAAATATAATTCTTTTATTAATGAGTAGTATTATATAAATAACTGACTGAAAGATTCTTAGAATATACTACAAGAGTTCATTCATAGACGAAACAGAGCATTCTAGTTTCAAGTTTGATTTGTTTATAGATACTGAAAAAAGAATCATGATATTTTTTTGAAAATAATTTATTTGAAAGACCTTATTTTCAAATTTCTTTAAAATTGAAAACATGTGGTCCACAATGAAACAATGGGTTGCTACTCGGATTATTTATTTTATTAAAATTATTAATACGTTCTTAAAAAGCCAGAAATATGAAAAGGCAGGCGGTTTATTTTTCAACTGGTTGTCGATTTGGATTACAAACTTATAAACTTGAATATCATAATAGCCTTTGCTATTTCTGTATCATTTAGTTTACTTCATGTGTATTTTTGTATACGTAATAAAGCCAATAGGCTTATTATCATTAAAATCATTACAGATTATTATATTTCTATGAATATTTTATGAATCTCTGACTACTAATCTCTATATATGAGAATAGCTGAAATTTAAGGCGCGGAATTTAAACAATAACCCTCCCAGTTTGTTTCACTTTATTTTAGATTTGAATTTGCTGTGTCAAAATTAACGATATTTAACCCTTCATTATTATTTGTGGGTAAATATTATTAAGCAAGATATTTGTTACATCAGACTAACTCATTACTCCCTTATCTAATAAGTTTTCTGCAGGCCACTCTCTACGATTCTGGGTAGAAAGCTCTCTATGATTCTGGGTAAAAAATTGATGCAGTATAATAAATAAACATTAAAAATAATGATGTGACCCCTGTTTTTTGTGTAATTGCAAATATATGAGATTGCAATATAAAAGATACATTAAAAAACATTATCATACAGTGTATAAACTTTTGGTTTAAAAGATTCATTACCTTTTGTAAGAATTTAACCCGATGGACATTTTTTAGGAATTTTTTCAGTAATAAAATATGCAAAAATAAAAATATATATTTAATGTATTGAAATAGTTCTTAGTAAAAATATAAAAATGAAGTGTTTTAGCTACTTTATAACAAAAAATAATTACAAAAATTTATTTAATTATATAACAGTATTGTTACTTTCTTGTAATACATTATTTAGAACGTGTATATATTTAATCATTTAAATGAACAATAAATAAATTAAGTGTAATTTTTTGTAATGTTCTTATCTTTTTCAATAAGTTCTGGCTCATTGAATCAAAACACACATTTTTTTTTATTTAAGTTAAAAATAAAAATTACTATTAATGTCTACTAGGAAATATTTATTATAATTGTAATTTATTATGAAAATATATTAGATATTTTATTTAGAAGTTAATTAATTATATATATATATATATATATATATATATATATATATATATATATATATATATATATATATATATATATATATATATATATAATGTTTTTACTCTATGGCCGTGTGAAAAGTGTTTTGGTACAATATATTTTGGGAACTTTTTAAGTTTTTTCTACATTAAAGATTTTAATTGTGAATTGGTTTAAATTCACAATTCACCAAAAATATTGTGGTATGTTTAAATTTACTACATGGAATTTTATCAGTCAACAAAAGGCTATTTGACTAAGTTTTACGTAATGACTGACTTTTAGAAATAGAGTGGAAAAGGTAGCAGGAGTGAAAAGTACTCAGAATTTTGATTGAAAATTTTATAATACATTAAACACATTAAAATTAACTATATATAATTTATTGATTTTAGAAGCATTTAAATAAAACTATTAAATAATTGGGAAATTTTGATGAGGATCTACACTTATCAAAATTTAAAAAAAGTATTTAAATATTCATCCATTTATCGATATTTCTAATATTGAAAACATATCTCAAAGAATTTAAATAAAAAACTAATAAAATTTTTAAACGTGGGTGTGAGAGTGACGGCTCACTAAAAAATACACCATATTTAAATTAAAACCAAATCAAATTAAAAATTCTATAAACTTAACGAGATTAATGGATACTTTTATTTCGTCATTACAACGTGATACAATACTTTGAATGAATCTCATAAAATTAAACTGGCATGGACGCAATACAATAGGACTCGAATTGCAGTACGGCTTACCCAACTGACTTAGAATCGACTTATACCAGTCTCTGCGTGATATATTTGCCGGAAGTAGCATAATACTGAATAAAATTCATGAAAAAATATATCTTTGAGGGATTATTTAAATTTTATTGACCGCCATTATTTATCTTTAATAATATTTTCACAACCATTTAAAAATAGTTAAAAAATAATGGTAGAAAAAGTTGTACATCGACAATCTACCTATTCTTAAGGATATTCGTCTCAAGTATATTAAAAACTTAATTAATTATATATAATAACTTCTGTGGGAATTAACTAAAGCTTTGAATAATTTTTTATTGTACATTTTTTATAATTAAAATGAAAGTTTACATAAATTCTGTTTGAAGAACGTAGATAGTTAATAAGTAATAATATGAAATTAATGGACTCCTAAAACACTTATTATAAATAATTCCATGACCAAGATCATAAATTTGACATCATCACACAAATACAATTTAAATCATTATGCAGAGAGAAGAGAAAAGAATGAACGAACAAGTAACAACCACATCACAGAGAATGAAAAAGATAAAATAATAGTTTACGCTAAATTTTTATAAAAGATATAAATAATATGATTGTTATAATAAATACTAATGCAATTAGTCTCGAGAGAATATGATTTATTACTCCGAAAAAAATTCAAAACAATGCTTTGTATTTTATTATTGAGTATACCTATATTATATGAGAAGAAAGAATGAAGAAGATACGAGCGATGCACATTCTACAAGTTTTCTGTGTTAATTCATAAAAAGATATACCAAACTTATAAAAATTTTTATTATTATAAATAATGCAAAAATAATTTTGTATTTTATACTAGATAATACTAGTTGAAAAATTTATGATATACCCTTGATAGTTTGTTAATAAAATATATTATTTCTTAGAACTTATGTTTTTATTCCATTTGTTAAATTAATTTAAGCCCTCTTTAAACTTATTTATAATATTGATTTTCTCAAAACGTATGCATTTATTGAATTGTCTAACATCCTATTAAAATAGCAAATATTGCGTAGTGGAAAATTTTACAAGAATTTTTTTTTGTAAAGCCAAGCATAATTAATTATTAAGGATTTATTTAAATTATATGCCTATCTAGAATTGATGTCAAAATTATCAAATATTTCCTACAGATATTTAATCTACCTCTAAAACTGTTTTTAATAATGAATAGATTTGCCCACAATTATCTTCATAGAAATAAATTTTTCAATTTCCTTTATTTTTGTATCATTCTCAGTTTGATATATTCATTATATTTGCATAGAAACTCAAATTTATAATAGAATTATTTCTATATCAAACAAATCGGAAAACTTTAAAAAAATAAAACAATTTATTTAAATAGGTTTGCATTGTGTACATGCATTGAAGTCTCGGAGATATCAATGCGTGTATAAGACACATAGATGTATATATGATACATAGATTTATAAGTTACTGCTTTTCGAACAATATATTGATAAAATTTAAATGCATAAATTTGGAAGAAAGTTTATTTTAAAAATAAAGCATGATACTAATCTAGTGTGAAAAATTGTGTTACTTTTGACAAAAATGTCAATGGCACATCGAACATTCAACACCATTAGATCCATATGTATAATATATATATGATAATGTAAAAGTAATTTTATATTGTATATGCATATGGAATGGAAGTAGATGGACATTGATGACGTTATAAAAATAATGATGCGCTCTGGCTACCGAAGCGGTGATAATCAGTATTCATTTATCATAGTAGTATGACATCAGTGGAGTGCTTGCTTGTTGCACATATGTTGCTAATATCCTTTTCTAAGTTTGGAATTTTTGTTTTATTATGTTCTTCAAACATTACAAAAAAAAAAATAATTCTTCTTTTTTTTTTGTCTGCAAAGAAGCATCTTCAAAATAAATGATAATTTTTATTTAATATTTACAGAGATATTAATTTCATGCAGATCAGTTGTAATTTTTTAAATGCCAGTAGTTTACTGATCTATGCTTGGTAATTCTTAGTGAGCTTAGTATAAAAAAAAAGTCTTTTACGATAAAAGGCGTAATATGTCTTTAGCACATCAAGTTTTAGGGATTCCTATCAGGAACGAAGATTATTTTTGAAACTCTAAATGTAATTTAAAAGGTATTCTATTGATTATATTAGTATATTTTGATGGAGTTAGCATAAAGCACTCACATATACAGGTAAATAATTTGTTTAAAAATAGACAAATTAATTTTTAATGGCACACCATATTCATAAATAAAAGATTGAGATATATTCGAAAATAATTTGTTTAAAAATATACAAATTAATTATTAATGACACACCTAAATTTTGTAGGCGTATCTTATTAAAAGAGTATTATATATATATATATATATATATATATATATATATATATATATATATATATATATATATATATATATATATATATATATATATATATAGATGTTCCGGATATCCGTATTCGTATCCATACCGACGGATCTGCAGGAAAAAAAGATCCACATCGGTATCCGTATGCGTTTCCTTGCAACCGATCTTAAACGGATCTTTTGCATTATTAAACTTCAAGGCGTATGTGAATTTATAAGTTAAGATATCAATAAAATACTGTTAAATCCTATTAAAATATATTTTTACTTGTTAAAAGTGATATCACAAATCCATACAAATTTAAATCAATCGCATTTTAAGTAAATTAAAAAAATGCATATCGACTGATTATGTTATGACCAATCGGTCAAGACATCTCTGGTAATGTTTCTATTTAATTAGGTAAACATATTCAAACATTCTGTGGAAGTTTTGTCTCCATTATTGGCAGTGTATTTTTATGAATTTTCTTTGAAAACTATTTTGTACATTAAAAACGTAATTGTTATTATTATAATGGAAATATACAAAGTGTTATTTAAAAAAAAAAAATAAAAAATATTATATACTAAAAAAAAAGTTGAAGTTTAAAAAAAAAAAAATGAAAAATAAAATAATAATGATAATAATAAAACGATAACAACTTGAACCATATCAAATCCATAAATATATCCTACATCACATAATATAATTTAAAATAATAATAATTTATTATACATACAATGTATTATAAACACATATATATAAGTGTAATATATTGGGTGATTTTTTAAACATTGCAAATATACATATTGCTAATAAAGGACTCAGAAGTTCCTCGTGATGGTTACTTCATGTTTACTGCTTCACCAAATCAGTTCAAATTGAGATATTACATGGTATACCCGTTTAGTACATTTTAAACAGTACGCTTACGTTATTTTTTCAAAAGTTTAATTTCGGTTTTGATTTTTCTTAAATAACACATTATATTTCAAGGCGATTTAAATCAACATATATGTAAACATATAATACAAATGTACATGCAAAATTACTTGGAAATTGTATAAACGATTCAAGAGACATTGCCAATTGAATGAATACAAATCGATCATTTTCGAGCACTGTATCTTTGAGCTGTAATTTTTAAAATCGAACCATTCCGAACACCACTATTGTATATCATAAATTTATAAATAATTGTTTAATATCTTTGGAGCTATATCTGTTTGACTGAATGACCAAGAAACAGCATTGTGTTAACGGACGCAAAGACAAACAGACATGGAACTAAATTCTACATTTTATTAGGAAATTGCAAAACGCCAATTTATGATATTGGAAAAACGAAATTTTCTGTTACAAAATTATTTTAAATAAATTATATGAAAGGCTCAATTAGTCTCAAGTGCACATTTATTATTAGGCGGATAGGGGTTCTATGTGTAATCAGGAATTATTTCTATATTTTTTTAAGAGTAGATTCGTATTTTAATGAAGAAAGTATGAAACTGGAAACTAAAATCGGAGTATAGTTAATAAATAGTTAACAGAAATGTCTAATAAGATTTTTATCCAAAACTTAGATCCTTTTACGAAAATTTTCATTGAAATTTGAGATTACTTGCAACTCATTAAATATGTAATTTTCTTCATTAAATAAAGCCTACTCTAAATGAAAAGGTAATATTTTTTTAATAATATTTATACCATGGTTTCTCCTACTATTTTTTCTCGAAAAAATGAAAATGAAGAAAGTATTGAAACAAATGGGAAAAGTTCTCCAAAATTCCTTATTACTTTCCATGCAATATTTAACATATAAATTATTAATTTGATCTGAGATCTTAAAAACTGTATTATATAAGCAATTTGTTTAATGTATAAGTTAAAACTGCCGTCTATAAAATGTCAATTAGGACCAAAATATATTTTCAGATAATTTTATTTACCAAAATTAATTTAATCTATAATCTAGAATCCGTACACTTCAAAATGAGATTAAACGAGTAATAATATTCTCTATTCAACACTTTATTTCAACTTTTTTGCATATATCATGTTCAAAAAAAATCATCCTATATATGAATATACATTGGTTAGAATATGTAGTCGAATTGTGTTAACATCTTTCACATACAAAACAATATGCTAAAAAAATGTGGGTTTCTTCACATACTTCATAATACAAGTCGGCAAAATCATCTACAACTATCTATCTGTCTAAATAAAAACAAAAATTACTTTTCTACAATTCTAGAAAATAAATATGGTCAAGTCTATGAATAGAACTTTGTACGTTTATCATAAAATACAAGACTGAATAGAAAATGTACTGTAAGTCTCTAATTCCTATGGTGTACGCAAAAATTGAAATTATCAGCTGCGTAGCTTACAAAACTATTTTAAGTTATCAGCTGCGTTGACCATAGGAATTAGAGACTTAGAGACTTAGAGACTTCATAAAAAGAAAATCTGTTGAAAATTAATTGTCATTGAAATATAATTCGTTAACGTACTTAAGGTAGATTGATTTGAAAAATTAGTCAGACAATAAATTGTTGTACAAGTTAAAATTGATAACTTTGCTTTTAAAATAAATAAACGAAATATCACCTTTGAAGCAAAAAAATGGAAGTCAGTTTCTAAAGCTGTATCCCTGGAACGGTAGTATATAGATAAGATTAAAATGGAACACCTCTACTATTGTTTTTCCCATATTTATAAATATTGGTGAAGTAGTCTTTTGAGTTTCACAAACCGACAGATTGACGGACACATTTTTGTTCAAAAAGTTCTAGAACGTCGATATATATAATTAAATATGAAATCGGAGCAAAAATTGTTTTTTTAAATCACGAACACAATACTCCCGATATCATAGATCAAACTCGGAAGTAAAATCAATTTATTTACTTCTATTATAATGAAACAAATGGATATTGATCGATGATGATCCATCGATCAGTAATTTTTTTTGCATTCGTAGCATCTTATCAGTGTAAATGATTGTTCAAGTCGGCATATAAAATAAATAATCGCGTGCAATCAAGTAAATATTGAAATTCCACGAACAAAATACAAAAAAAAAATGTTGAATGTATTTATAAATAACTGTTTTGTTAATGGTTGACCAGGCAGGTACCATGGTGCTGATATATATACAATAAATAATATTAAATAATAATAATAATACTAAACTAATTAATTTTAATAAATTCAATGATGCTTTACTTGTTTGTGGTTGTCAATTATATTTACTTAGTAAGCAAATCTGTTTTACATTTAAGCTGACTTTTTATAATATTGATACTGATTTCATATTTTTATTTTTTTTTTATTTTTTTTTTTATTGATGATTATTTAAAAAACCACAAAACCACCGATCATCATAATTCAATAATGACACAACTATCCATCCATTCAAAATACCACCAATAAATAAATATGATTTTTTTATTTGTTATATTTTGTTTTTTTATGATAACATAAAGTAGACATTAATGGTATTTTATAAATTTTACCTATTTTTAGGGGAATATATTTAGGTTCACGTTAGTCGTAAAATTATTTTTACATTATGTTTTTTCTGATTTATTTTCGGTAAATTTATTCGCAGTGAAAATACTCGCTTATTTGTCATATGAATAAAAATTGGTCTCTTGATATTAATTCATGTGATTAAACGCGAAATTAGTCTCATGGCAAAACAAATTTATGAGTGTATCTAAATTATTAAAAGTGTTATCAAGTAGGGCCCTTACGGGCCTCTTCTCAGCAGCCCATCACAACAAATAACCTTTGTGCAGACTCGGTAAACGGCGTACATTGCAGTTGACTGATTGAGTAAAAATAATCACAGAAAGAAAAAATACACTTTATAAGAAAAACAATTATAATTGAATTACTAGTGTAATATCACTTCTTTAATCAAAGCTGGTATATATAGTCTGTGGAGGATACATTATTTCGAATTGAAAATTTGTTAATATTTATTACAAATACGCACAATTGTTTGTATTTAAAAAAATATTATGGTATGCATTCACTTATGATTCCAATTGTCAACGCGATAACTACAACTAAATGTCATTTTTTGTAATTTAAAAATAGTTTTTTAATATATCTTACAAATAAAATTACCTAAAAATAATTATATTTTCTAAATTTAATAATTTTATAAGATTTTAATATATATTTTAGCTTCTCGTAGAGTTTTATAATAAATTTAATTTGGCACTCACTCATTTTTCATTGACTCCAATGTAGTAAAATATGTGTTTACCTGTAACAAAAAAAAGAAAAAATTAGCAAATATGAAATATTAATAAAAGATACAAAAAAATCGATTCAACTACATTATTTATAACCTTCAGAAATTTATTGCATTTAATTGGTAATTTGAGGAGTGCGGAGTAACCGAAAGGTATCCAAATAATGATTCATAAAAATAAAAAATTCTAATCTTTTTTTAACCCATAACTTATTATTAAATTAAAAAATAATGAAAAAAAAAATAATAAAAACTTAAAAATAAAAACGATTTTTGACATAAATAAATAAAGTTTATATGTGTGTTTTATTTGCATGCAGCCTAGCTAGCTGAATTTGGTGACATTGTTGTTATCTTATACACCTAATGTGAAAAACATGTAGGCCATATATTATAACTTCACAGAGGCATCTAAATTTTTTTGTTTGTTTATTTTTAATAAAGTGAGATGCAGATATAAACATTCAATATAATAATATATGCAGGTATGATTCTACAGTATGTTTCAATCAATAAATAATATTTTGTATTAGATATGAATTTTATAAAGAGTGTCTAATGAACAGTAATAAATGTTTTAAAAAATGTACACTTTGTAATTTCAATGTATAAAATTAATCGACCTGTTTAGATACTAACTGCATACATTATCTATTAATGAATATCGAGCTAAAATTATGGTGAATCTTAAGAGTGTATAACAATGGACGTGGATAACCTTGAGCTTAAAAGATGAGTTATGGACCTTTATGATCTATTGACCGTTTAAAATTTTGAAATACGCTATCTGTTGTATTAAAAAGATATTCAAATGACATAAAAACGGAAGATAGTGGTAATTTCATAAAATATTAATCCGGGTAAAAGATGTATATATAAAAAAAGGGAAAATATACGAAATAGTAGAGTTAATCGTTTAAATACTAAGCATATGGTTGAGTATTAATTTTAAAATTATTGAGCATTATTTACATTATAATAATATAATTATTTATGTGTTAATTAGCTAATTTCGATCTGGAATTGTAGCGTTTGGCACACTCAGAAAAAAATTAATTTGTTGTAAAAGGTATTAATGTAAAATAATTGTTTGTATTTAAGAGATAGATCATGAATTCATGGGATCCAATTGTCCCATCTCATTGACAAACAAAATCTGACTTTTTCAGCCTTGAATACGTGATCAAAATTTCAAGTTCCTTTAATATTTTCTATTTCAATAATTTTGTTTCTTTCGGGTAGATAATTATTTTCGAAAATCTTGGAAGATTCAGTAACATACAGCCATTACAAAAAATTCAAATAAAAAACAAGTATATTATTTTATTGCGGTTGTAAACATAAAACAGTGGTTTTGTTTTGTTTTAATTATTCTTAAAGTCTGTCAGATCTACTTTTAATTTAATATAATTTTTATTATTAATTTAAATAAAAATTTTACAAGAAATCACATAAATATTTTCTAAAAGGACAAAACAGTAATATTATATTTTACAAGTAATTAGGCTTCGACAACAGTGAATACTCTTATGTGGAAGCCGTTAATCAAATAATAGTATCTTAGAAAATTGGTAAACAGCAAAATGAACCAAGATAACTAAGTAGTTTAACACGTCTAAGCGTAAACCTTAGACTTCACTTAATATTCTTTCGTGAGTCCTCTACCTATTTCATGAATTTTATGTGACGTATATAAGTATATAAAAAAGAAAATATTAGAAATAATGAATAGAAACTTCTATGTCTGAGAAGCAGAGGTAAAACTCCAGTATTATTAATTATTATCAATATTCTTACTATCGGTTAAAATTGCTATGAAAGATTTTTACATTAAATACTTTTTCGAAACATAAGAAGATAAGGCCCAGAATTTGAATAATTATTAAATTCATTTCACTAGTATTAATGCCAAATTATTTCGCTTTAAATATTTTTTATGCACAACAGAATTGTTACAAGAGTCTGAAGCACTTAAACTTCTAAATAACTTTCACTTTTAAAATTATGGGGAAAAAAAATTAAATTAAGGTCTATAAAATTTATAGCCCAGAATATCTATAAATAAACATTCATAAAATAAATGCATTTATAAGATTAAGTTCCCAAAAAAAAAAAAATAATGGTACATCAATGGCAAGAGAGGATAAGTATCCGCTATTCTCTTACTTATCTAAAAAGCTTTGTGCATGGCCATAAAGTGCTGCATAGCCCGGCACTGTGTTGTTGTCCTTGAGAGGAATATTAAAAAACTGAAAAAAAAACATACAGGATGGTTCAAAAATTTTAAAATATATTAAATTGGCCTTATTTTCTTTCAAACTATTTCCAAAATGTTGAAGAAAAATACAAATTAATTCGAATTAATGAAAAATAATAAAAATAAATGAAAATTAATGAAAATTTATGAACTACGATGAAATTCCAAGAATTAGATAATAAAATCCAATATTATAATCACGTTTTACAGGAATAAATGTGCTATGCGAGTAATAAAAACGTTTTACAGAAAGAAATGGGCTATGTTTGCATTTGTTATTACTTCTTCTGTTCTTGAACATGATAAACTGCATTTTTAGAGCATTTGTTTTGTTGACATTCAGTATATTAATATTATGAATTTATGATCACGAATCGAAATAAACTTTAAAATTAATTATTTATGTTAAATAATGATTTTTTTAAGAGCCGAATTGATGCAATAGCTGTCAGAGCACAAGTTTTTTTTGTATGCTAAGAACCGAGATAAAATAAATGGTTTGTTCATTGTACGCAAGGACAATGAAACTTTTGGAAAGGAACTTCTGTTCCATAATTGAAACTAGTACAAATTAACATTTATTAAACAAATTAATTATTATTTTAAACAATTTTTAATCATAATAATTTTGTTTAATGTTCAAATTCACCGAAATCTTAAACAATACCAATTAACTCGAAAGGTTTATTCTGCGTCTCAATTCGAGAAGCCTCTCTGTATAATTTGCAATATATATATAGAAAAAAAAAAAAAGAATAATAAAATAGCATAGAATGAATCGATTGACCACAATCATCAACCACTTAAAACAGTTTAGTTTTATAGAATGTCTTATCTTAAGAATTAGCATTAAAATATTATCAATAATGGTTACTGAATGTCGTCGTTCGCATTTTACTGCTGTACCATCAAAAAAATAAAAAAATAATTACACATAGCCAACAACGAGTATCGAATAAGTGTAGAAAAAGTAAATACTATATACAGTATTTGAATGGTAAACAGTAATAGAAATAATTAAAATATTTTCACTTCATCAATTCTGTATTTGTATCCCTACCGACATTCACTGATATCATATTAAATATATATTTAATATGCGCTTACTATTCATTATAAATGTCTACTACAGGAAGTCTTGTGTGCATCAGTTATTGGAAAGAATTTTTACTGTAAAATGACACATTGGTGAAATTTCTAAAATTGTAAACGTAAAATTATTGTAGCCTTCAAAGTTATTCGAAGGCCCAAAATAAAACAAGTATTTTCTTACGTTTCAAAGCCGTTTCAAAGATATTTACTCGCTAATGGCAAGGAGATGTTACAGAAGAGCAGGAATCTTTAAATTTCGGAAATATTTTTAAAAATTATGCAAAGAAATTATTCTACTTCATGTCTTCTGTATATTACAAACTTTATTCAAATTATGAAGAAGATATTTATAATTAATATTTTCTAAAGTTGAAACACATGAAAAGGTACTTATTATGATTTCGTTTTATGATTCAAAATGCTTTATGAGTAATTGGAAAATTCTTTCTCCAAAATGGAAAGTTTCAAAGTCTCTATTGATTTATAATGGAATGAAATTTGATGATTTGTTAAATTTCATTGAAATGTTATTTGTGGATTTTGATTAAATTTTAGTTATTACTTTAATTGAAAAAGACACGAAAGTATAATGAACAAAAATTATTTTTTACAAACCTTTAAAAAGGTTTCATATTTAGTAAATCAGCAAATTCTGTCATCTATGATATTTTAATTGATTTTTGATTCAATATAAATTTTTTTAAATCATCTCAAGATGATTTCTTCAGACAACACACTAAGTCAGTAAAAATCCTAAGTCCTATTTGATATTGCATGAAAAACTAAAAACGATTTATATTAAAGTGATGGGTGAACAATATGTTAATTTTCAAATTACATTCGATGATCATGATAAAATGGTTTTTGTGTCTTAAAATCTCAAAGTTTAGAAACTTTAAATTAAAATATCACTTTCTTTTTTGGAAAATAACCTAAAATATTCGATGCTTAATTATGTTTCAATAAAAAAACGATAGTAAAATGAAAACAATTCGCTTGTATTCATAGTAATAAAAACCAATGTAGTATATTGAATTCATAATTTATTTTTCATAGTGCCACATACCGTACTCTACTTTGAATAAGTGCACAGCATTCTGTAGTTAATAATATTTAAAATATTTCATTCGTAATCATAATGAAAAGTCTATCTTTATAATATTATGTATGCGCATATTCTTTTAATGTATTTTTAATAATGCATTATATTATTATTATTATTATTATTATTATTTATAAATATACGATTTCATCGTAAATATTGTACCGATATTAAAATATATTTAATTTTTTTGTTTTTAATTTTATTACCGTTAAACACAAATTATATTTTTTTTTTTTAAATTCAACATGCAAAATTTTGAGATTTTATTATCTACAAACATTAAAAGAATTTTTTAATATATCATAAAATCATTTTATTTTATATAATCGAAGTTATCTGTTTTGTTTGTAATGAATTTCCTTTGCGAATTTCGCATCTTTGTTGTCAGTTTTGACAATTATAAAAATACGAAGCAATTTTATTAAAAAGTTATGTGTAACTTCCTAGAATTTTCTATGAAAAACTGTCGATATTGTACTAGATTCAAATTCCAATAAGTTATAAACCATTTGAAATGCATATCATAAAAAAATTTACGGATTGACAAGACAGGTTGATTTGTAGGTGATTTCTAACAGATGTCGACATTATCACCTGTTGTACACTTTCTATATTACAAAATAGAATAAATTCAAGAAGATTTATATGAATAAGTATACTCAAAAAATAAAAAATGAGACACTTTTATGTCTATTTTAAAAAAACACAAAATACTTGATTCAAATGTTGTGTTGAGTTGTTTATAAAATTTTTTTTTTTGTTTCTTCATCTCTCTAAAACATTCATTTTCAACAGAAAAAATTATGAAATACACCATGAAATTGGTGTATTTTATAATTGGCCGTCGCATATTTGATTGCTTGAATATATCTATACTGACTATATCGCAAGAGATCTATAAATTTTAAGGAGAATAAATTTGTGTTTTGTTCATTTCAAAATATTTAGGATACGTTTAAAGGCTATAATTATAACCTTATTAATAATTTGAATATTATGAAATTCCGTAATAACTTTGAAAATAAGAAAATTACAAGATATCATTAAAATAATAATAAACTTTTGTAAAATTACAACTTGTCTATAATTTTTAGCTTTGTTTTTCTAAGTCATTGAATGCTATTGCTATTAATATATTGATAAAAACATGTTTAATATGAATAAATATACTTTCTTTTTATCAGTAGACTATTCTCAGTTTTTTTTTTCCGATGCCGTATAGATTACAATAATGTTTGCTGTTTTGCAATGGTAATTGTTAAATTTTACAAATATTATATATTCCAAAAAGAATATAAAAGCTATAAAATTTGTAGGAAAATAAAATTGAATGAGATACGACCATGTCGTCAGTTAGTGTATTGTTTGAAACATTAACAACTTAATAATTTGTTTATTTACGTTTGTAGATAAAACGTTTTTTATCCAATTTTTATGATCGTATTTTATTTGAGTTTAAACGTGCAAATGTTTTAACTTCTGCATTTTATAATTTTAATTGGCCTCCTATATTTCTATTCTTAATATCAATACTATATATTTTACGAATCTATAAAAGTTTCTCACCCATTGAGTTTAAATTATAAATACTTATAATAAACAATTACTGAAGAGTAAATTTTAATACTTTAGATCATACCTGAATGTTCTTGAAACTAAATTCAAGTTAAAAATGTTTCAATTTTTAAGGAACTGCTTACAGCCAAACTCATTTTTGTCTGGTTTATATTGGTTAATTTACTGATTTATCTACAACAAAAAATTGGCCGAGGAAAGTTGATAAAAAAATACGTTTATAAATATTATCCATGCACAACATCATACTCAAATAAAATAATTTAAAACTCCAAATTTATAAACCAAAAACGTCTGGTTCAAAAAAGTGAAGCAAGATTTCTAGATTTTTTATACTCACACTATCTCCAAATTGATTAAAAAAAATTTAAAATAATAATTATAATTAAAATTAATTATATAATTTTTATTTTTCGAGAAATAAAATATATGTCTGTTGTGTACCTAGGTATGTGTTCTATACATGCATTGATATTTCTTAGATTTCAATGCGTGTATAAGACACAAACCCATATAGTATAACACATTGAGGACAATATTAACGAACAAATATTACTTTTATTTAAAAAATTACAAACATTGTGCAATTCAAGAAAAAGTTTGACTGTTCAAATATCAAATATCCTCCAGTATGAATTCGAAAAAACTGAATATGTTTAAATTTTAAAATATACCAGTCTAATTTCATATTCAATGTTGTCACAACCAATGTGTGTTAATCATGACGCATAAGTGTAACATAATTAAAGATTCTAAAAAAGTTAATAAAAATTATTTTCTTTAATAAATGTTCAGATACGAATACGAGGAAATTACCTAATTAGGATATGAAATAAATTAACATTTTTTTTTCCCAATTTTTCTTGTTGTATTCGACCTGAAGTAAACTTTAGGCATACATGGAACAATAAAAAAGACGAATTAATCAAAATTCAACAGAAAATAAATAAACGAATCAAAAATAAATAAATAATTAAATTTTATTCGTTTTAAAACATTCCAAAAACATAATAAGAACAACAAAAAAACAATGAAAGAATGACACAATGAAGAAGATGGCACTCATTACAAGCACACCAATACAATGTGAGTGAAGCAGAAGAGTATTCGAGATGTGATCAATATATACAAAAATGAAATTCAAAAGGAAGCTAGAAAACAAATCTGCAAAGAGTGAAGAGTATCGTCATCACAGATGATCACTTATGATCATTGTTATTATTATTAAAACACTGTGTCTAGTCACATGGTAACGTAATAGTGCATATTAAAGTTGAATCACGTGAGTAAGGAAAACTTTTATAAATGTTATTTAGCGACGCTCGATTTCCAGGCCATTTGCATCGACATGAAAAATTTCTTCATACGTTCAAATCAGAAAACCAAATGTGTAATTTAAATAAGAAGCAATCATGGAAACTGGAAACCTCATTCAGCCGAAATTGAAAAAGGAGAATGGAGAATTAAGTTATAGTAAAATTTAAGATAATTTATTTTTCCAAATTAAAAATTCACAACAACACATGTAGCAAAGAGCAAACCAAGAACATGAAGAAGACCGGAAACGTCTCACAAGCTAATGCGTTTTAATCAATATCCTACTAACACCTATGTCTTGTTGCATTTTGCATGCATGCTCTCACTCCTCCCGTTAGTTTCTTATGATTTTGGACTGATCACTATGTTAATAGCCGTCTTGCATAATCTTGGTCTTGTTTTTTTTTTTTTTTTTTTTTGAAAGATCATGATCAAGACTGCAAAACCAAGACCAATTATGTGCATCACTAAACATATGTTATTATTTTAAAAGTTATATTGCAATCAATTGATCAAGTGGGAAAATGGAGCACTTTTGCTTTGAAGAGCTTTCTTAACATAGCTACAATATTAAGTTTCGCTTCCTAACAAATATAAAATTTTTTTAATATTATCAAAAGCATTAAAAAGTGAAAAATAAAATGGAATGCAAACCTTAGCAAGATAATCAATTAGTTATAAATAAGTTAACCAATTGACAATAAATGATAACGTTAACGTTTGAATGGTGCTAATGTGATTATAAATCATTGAACGTCGATGGAATCAATAATGACGATAAGGAAGGAGTCTCGAATAATAAGCAAGAAGTATATCTGTGAAGCCGTGTACGTAGTACATACACTAACATATATTAAATAAAGTATGTGTACATTGGTATTTTGATGCATATTTTTGATAGCCAACGAGTACCGAATCTTATTGGTTGAATTAAAAATTTTTTTTTTAACTTAGTGGTAAAATATTTTTAAGAATGATAACTCCTCCCATATATAATAATTTTTATAGAGCATGAAGAAAACAAACTCATCAAAAAGTATTTTAATACGCACACAGGGCTCACAGCAAGAAGTAAGTTAAAATATAATATCGAAGAAACACACACACACTAAACACGTCACTTGTATTTCTTACCTATTTAATAAATATTTCTATCTTTTATTATGTTATAAAGATCATTATTAATGTTATCTTTGTTTTTGAAACAAACAAAATAATGTGTACTATACACAATACAGCTAAAGGCTATGACTTAAAAGTAATTGCATACATAAATGATGTACAGAAACAAAACAAAAAAAAGAACAGATAAAACCTTCCGATAAGTTCCCATTTGAGTATAAATAGTTTAACATTATGTTATGTATTTTTATTTAAAATCTAAAGTTATAGTTAAATTAGGAAGATACTTTACATGTAAACGAGTCTTTATTACAGGATGATTCAGTCTAATGATAAGAGTCATCAAACGATTCGTGTTGAAATGATTTCAATATCAACACAATGAATATACGTTGTCTCGTATTTAAACTCTTCTTCAAATGAAATTATTCCGTTAGTAAGCGAGGTTCTCGAGCTTAAACAAAGTTTCAGATCGGATACAGAGCGTCAAAAAAGATTACTTATTTTGTGTAAGCATATATTAAAAGGGAAACGGCAAACAACGTCTCTTGTACCTAGAACTCTTATAGACTACTTCATCACCTTCAGGGAATGATGAACTTTCTAGCAAAGTGACGACCAACCAACCTACCTGGATTTGAACTCGTATCCACCTGTCTAAATGAGTGAAGGCATTAGCGCCTTTACTCACATAACCACTGCGTCGGTGTTTTATGAAAAGTAGCTACGTAAATTGTTCAAAATCGAAAATAGTTAGGTAAAAAATCGAATGAAAAATTTTTTAGAAAATGATATACTTAGTAAAGTATATTAAAAGAAGTTAAAAAACTTAATATGGATTATACTAAAAACTAAAATGAGACCATGTAAGAGAGACGGTATGAATATATGTTGTATACTATATTGAGAACGGATCCTTGTGAACGGTCTCATCGCGAGCTTGAGGTTTAATTCGGCATGCAAAGTTTTTAATACAAAATTATTACGTATATTTGAGTTTTTTTTTAACTCTCTGTTACACTTTTTTAATCAATCCAGATGAACTTAGGTACTTCTGATTATGTTGTAAATTTTAGGCAAAGCTAAACGAAATTATTACTTTGCTAGGAGAAAAGCAGAAGCTCTATGTTCAGCACATAGGACCATTCATTGAGATCATTAAAAAAAATTTTTTTTATTTTTTCAAAAACCTGTCAATGATTGCTCAACTAACGTTTCTTAAATATTTCAAAACAATATTCAAATATTTATGCATATAGTAAATAAATAACAGGATAAATTGTTCTAAACGAGATCGCTAGTAACTAGGTACTAAATAATAATAAAAAACATCATATTATATTCTATATCCGAGTCAACATTTTTAAGTATACACATAGCATTAGAAATATAATGACAGCGTGTGAAAATGTTCAGTTCAGTGAGTTTTCATAAAAACAGAAAAATAAACAATGTATGAAAAATATATTTAATATTATAATCATATGGGAGATTCCATATCTAATTAACATAGTCGGCTTATTTAATACTGAACAAACAAAAAAAAATTGTACATCCTCCCATTCTTACCAGAGTCTTTTGAAATTAAATTATTCAAAAAAATTTGCAATATAATTGTTACTAATTGCCCTAATAAATAAATTTATTAACACATTGGCACACCCAGAATTTTCCTAATGGAATAACTATATCAAAATAAGGGTCTATTAAATGGTATTTCATTGCACGGTCGTTAATATAAAGAATAATTTTCCTCATGAAAATAGTTCTTAATTACTTAAGTTTGTAAATCTTTTGATTCACAGCGTTTTCAACTATATAATGTAATTTTAAAATATTTATACAACTGTAACATTGAAACTGAATCATACATAAGGTGTTTAAACAATTAAATCTTTTTGTTTATATGATTCTGTGGATTCACTTATTGTTAAACCACTCAATTATCTATCACTCAATAACCGAAAAAGATAAAATACCTTTTTTATATAAAATTTATGCTCTACAAATTTTATTCTAGTTTCTTACACTTTTGGCGCCCAACTAATGTCTCACTCCTTTCAAAGATGTATACAGAAAGACAGTTACTCGAATTTACCACAAGAATAAAATAAGTAAATTATGTTATTTCATGGTCCATTTGTAATTATTTGACATTATCTCAAAACTTTTCTATGCAATAGAAACGAATGTGAGTCTTAAAGGATATTCCACCTTGAGTCATGTGTATGGAATTTTAATTCAAAAAATTATAAATTAAAAATAAGTTATGCACTAGGTACCTTATAGACATTACAACAATCGATCAAAAACCTGTTTTTTCGGACAAATGAGGAAACATCGACTATTTTATTTTGTATTATTACATGAGAATCCCATTGAAATATCAATGCGTTTTAAATATTGGGCAAAATATTTAAGTTACATTTGCATCATTCAATATTGAATATGTAAACATGCGAAAAAAGCTTTTTAATTGATATAAAAATTAACTAAAAACTTTGAGTATGCTTTTACTTAATTAAAAACTAATATCGATAAAAGCATCAACTGTTTAATTTTATACTTCCCATGATATTGTGGTAACTACTAAGCGGTTTTCTGATTATTAGCATCCATATACAAAATATGTCAAAAACTGTTAAAAGAAAAAAAAAATCAGTCTTACTCAGAAATATCTTGGACAAAATTGATTATGTTACTTGAAAAACTATGCAAGTGCTACCAAAATAAATTCAGCTTAATTAGACGAATAATATTTGTACCGGTTGGTTTTTGGTTGTATCCTTATGCTGGATCGTAAACAGTCAGTATTCGATCTTACTAGTTCGGCCGGGTTTTAAAAATAGCCATGTTTTATTTTAATTTGTATCGATAGGGGGGGGGGGGTATATAGAATATCAAAAAATCTTTGTTGTTTTATATTTGCAATAAAAACTGCAGACATATTTATTTCCAGAGAACAGAGAACATTGAAAAATTTTGAAAATTATATTTTACAATTGGAATTCATTTACAGAAAGAAATGGTTCTAATCTGAAAACAAATAATGTGAATTTATTAACAAAAGTTCAATACCCCTTTTTTATTCACCTTGTATGACCTTAAATTCAATTTATGTAAGCAATAAATAATTCAAACATAGTGTTTTTTTTAACAAATCATCATATTTTCAATTAAATTTAAAAAGAAAAAATCTAAATTTCCAATGTATTTAAATTAATTTTAACAAACGTATTTTTTAACGATTAAAAAAACAAAAATAATTTTCAAGCAATAAATTCACTTTAATTAATATATTAAAAATATTATAATCATTTTTCAAAATGTCCAACACTAAAACTCACTAGGTTTTTATTTATTTGTATAATTAAAAACAATTAATAATTAAAAAAATAAATAAATGTATACTGTTTAAGTAGTAAGAAAAAACAAAATGTCAACTTTCATTTTTAATAAATAGTAAATAGTTCTCATTACTACATCTATTAAAATTAATATCACATTAATTTTTTTTTTTTTTTAATTATAACATTAATTATTAATATAAATTTTTTTTATATACATTTTTTTTTAGAAATAAATTATGAAATAATTTTTTGTATTATAAAAATCTATATTACATGACAATATTGTTTCTGCTGAAACAATTTATTCTTTGAAACTTCCAACAAGGTTGCGTTACTTGACCAACTCCTATGTTACCATAGACATTTCTATTTTACAGATACAGAATAAACGGGGGTTGATGCTTAATCTGCAAGGATTTTAAAATTAACGTAATTCTAATTACAATTACTAAGTATAGATACAATTATAATTTCCCCCAGTACAGCTATTTATTTTAATAATTTATTGAAATATTATACAATAATTTTAATACAAATAACAATTAAAATAAAATAAATATTATTATTATAATTGTAATTTAAAATAACAAATATATCATATGTCATTTATTTTTTAATAAATATATATATATATATAAATTATTCATAAATCGTTTTTATATAAGATACATGTAAACGTATGTATTGAATAAGTGTGGGAGTAAGGGAAGTTATTTATAAAAACATCACTTCATGCAATGCGGTTTTTTTTTATTATTTATTTTGTACATATTAAATTTTTTCTTAAATATATTTTAAATAGGATCTTTGATGTGATTAAAGTTGTATCTTTGATTTAATAGTTTTATCCAAAGATCTAGCTTTGTTTGTGTACAATTAGTTTTGTTTCATCAACAAAGCCGGAATTTTCAGTAACGGTTTACGTTTATTATCTGAGTATCCGAAAGCCTGTCTATGATTTCGAAACTCCTAAACGTAGCTTTTCGATTTATTGTAATACAGACAACTGTTATTTGAAACATGATTTCGTATAACCAATAACTTGAGTACAAAACGTGTTATTCTTTTTAAATTCGAGAAGCCAGTTGATATAAAATATATTATTTTATTAATAACCAATATATTATTAATAATCAATTCTAAATAATTATATATATTTAATATATAAATTTGTCAGTTGCAAAAACGAGTGTTTTCAAATATTAGAGGTTAATTTTGTAAGTATTATATTTAGAAATATTACTAGAGAGTTAATTATTTTTTTGATAAATATTTAATTATTTTCAGACGCCAAAGAAGTATAGCTTCTAACGCTTGTACATTTTTTTTCGTGTAGCCTACAAGTTAGAATATATTCTAACCAATAAATTTTGTGACTGTTTGTCTTATGTTTGTTATCAAAGCGAGTAAGACCGCAGGTAAAAGCTAGTATGTTTTCGACAATAAATTGTTAACATTAAGTAGATTTATAATTAAATATTATGTGATTCTGTTTCTTCTCGGATATGGTATAGGTAAGTAAATATTATTTGTATTTATTTAAAAATATAAATAAGAAGCATATTTAATATTATATATGTAAGAAGAAGTATTTCAAAACGATCTTCTTTCAACTTTTCATCTTAATTGCAATTTATAGTAGACGTCGCTATGTATTTTTATACATTTATTTATTTTATATTTATACTTTAATAAAATGCATAATATTAGTACCTACTTGAACTATAAGCATAGAAAATAAATAACTACACCTAATATTTATAAGTTTTTAGTTACAAAAGATATTTGTCTATTTTTATATTATTTAAATCGTATGATAGAAATTCCACTCAAAGTTTACATTATACTCGAATTTTAAAAGCTTCATTACTCTCAAATTTTACTCGGCACGTGTTTTTTACCTACTTTTTGATGTTATACTTCTTTTTACGTGTTTGGATGACAGTGAATGTGTGAGATGTGCGCGAACGATCCCTTAAAAACGGCAGGATTAAATTGGCTACAGAATATAATTAATAATATATATTTGGTTAAATGACTAAGTTAACTTGTATACTTGTTACTCACATGTCTATTCAATCATTACTAGAAGAACCTATGGATATAGTTTAGTATATTTTAAATAATTAAAAAATATATTTGACTCGTTCACATTATAATTAATGATTGTTTATTTTGACTGTATATCTATTTTTTACTGAAATAAAACCTTTTTGATTAATTTTAATATTTTTCTTCGATCTTTACTGCAGTTTTGTTTATAACATCTAAATTTTGTGCAACAAATAACAAATTTTTTTTCTGAATTTTTATTATATATTATTGATATTTTAAAATTTTTGATCATTCATTAAACTATAGAAATGAATCAACTGAAAAACGTTAAGTTTTAAATATCTATATATATGAAGTTATTTGCAGTTACTGGTTGTTCTAGATATATTAAACGAACCTGTAATAGGTATAATCGCGTGAGATTAATAATATACACTTTTTTTTATATTATAAATATATAAATGATGTATATCAATTCAAGGTCTTACTGACACCTTCAGTATTTGTTGTATTGAAAACGAACATATCCGTTAGTATGATAAAAATTTTAAGGTAAAAAACAAAACCAAGAAGAATTGTTTTCTACGCTGCTGTCTATTCCAGTAGAACATGACATTATGTTTGTTCAATAGCTTTATATTAGTACAGGTGCTCATAAGCATTTTTAGTCTTCTATGGAGACAGTGAATAACAATGTTTTCATTCGTTTCTATGGTTACGAAATACTAGTTTCTCAATCAAATGATATATAAGTCTGTAGATGGCATATTATTCAGCATAGAAAATTTCTCACAATTTTTTAATGAATTTAATTGAATAATCCTTTATATTTTCAATTACCAAAAATTATTGATCCAATTTCTTCAATTATTCTTACAATTTTCAACCCAATATCATTAACTATCATTTTTTTGTAATTATTCATTAATTCTTGTTTGACATTTGCTTTACAATTTATATGCAAACAATTGAACAAATAATTTTATTTACTAGCATGTGATTCAATTTAGTAGTGACGCTTCAATCGATAAAGAAGACCATTCCACGTACTATACATTGTACAGGTAAATAGATTTATTTATATGTCTATATAATGGTCAGTACAAAAAACTTTCAAATTATATTTTCAATTATGTAGTGACGGTTCAATCGATAAAGAAGACCCTTTCACGTACTTTGTACTGTACGGGTAAATAGATTTATTTATATGTCTAAATAATGGTCAGTATAAAAAGCTTTTTTCTTCTCGAATGTTCTCATAGTTCTGAAGATTCCATTTTCGAAGGATGTAAAATATTTGATTACACCCTCAAGCTTCAAAATGACGAATATTCCTCTTTTGTTATAGTAATAGAAGGATTATTTAATAAGAAATGTAAAAACCATTTTACCCGATAAATGGAAGAAAAAAAAGGTAAATTATCCGAATAATAATAGAATTTATGTAGAAGAAACGCTCATCTTATTTTTTCCAAGAACATAATTTGAATTATTTGGGTGTAGCCGAAAATTTCCGAAAAAGAGAATGTTGACTACAACAAATTATTGTAGATAAAAAATGATGTATTACACTAATGTGGATATTTATGCCTGTTAGGCACCTGGACTATAATATAGTATTATAACTGTTAACAAAAAATAAAATCTATAAATAATCTATAAAGGCGTTTTATTGATATTCACACAAATAAATTATTTGTTAATATGAAATGAGAGAAGAAGAAATATTTGTAGTTTATTTATTTTTAACGAGATTTCAATTTAATTATATTAAATTTTATTTGACATACACAGGTGTAGAGTTACATTACCTTATTTAGATGTAAATATTACAAGTTGTGGCAGTTATAATTCTTGCTGGAATATTAAACTATTTTTTTTAATCAATTATTAAGCGACAAAAAATTTCTAAACATCACATCGTCGTGTTTTATTTTAAAACTTATAAAGCATTTAAATTGTAATCCTTAGAAACAGCAACATAATAATTAATTACCTTAGAAATATTTCCGAACAAGACGGAAAAGTCACTGCAACGATAAAAGCATGTATTAAATAGAGCCCTTCCTTCCAAAAAAAATCTTTTCAGGAGCATTTTATTATTAAACATTATCTGACGATGTAATTTTACCAAATTTAAGTTTGACGCATAGTGAAAATCCAAATTTCAACGGTGAAACTTACAGCATGGTAGATTACGAGCAAGATATCCTACGGAAGTTCCAGCTGATAATTATCAAAATAACGGACCAAACAGACTAAATGAAAACCACCGGAAAATAAGAACAAATAAAGAAATGGATAACATATTGAACCAATATTGCCCGATTCATCAAGGCTCAACGGATCTAGTGATTAGGACATGTAACTCGGATGAACGAGTCACGTATGCCAAAATAATTTTAACAAATAACAAACATATAAATCGATTCATTTAATTTTTAAAATCGTTATATAAAAGTTTGAAATTTTCCTTATTAGTAAGAGTAAGCGATAGCATATATATTGCCAGAAATATTTTAAATCGTTAAACGCTACGAGACTATGCGGTTTAATATTTTACATTTCATTTTGTAGTTTTCACTTCTACCGTTTAATACATAGTTTAAATATCTTTTAGTTTTTTTCTATTTCTATTGCTTATTTTTAGAGATAAACACTTAAATGTTTTACTTTAAAACACGCAGTTAAACTCTTGGATTTGCAGTGAAGTAATAAAACATTACGAAAAACTGTTAACTTTCTATGAAACGAAAATTTTGATATAATTTAGTCAAAAATCATGCAATATTATTCAATCAAGTCGAGTAGTTCACACATTGAAAATTTTTCAAAAAAAATATAAGCAAGAATTATGAAGACTGAATTCAGAGATAAAATATACAGTTTCCTGGATGTTGTTGAGAATGGTACATGGATATTGGGATCCAGAGGAATAAGTTGCAATGTTAATTTAATAATACAGCTGCTGAAGGAGAAATTTTTTGATGTCATGAAATTTGATTTTTTGTTATTAAGTATAATATAGTTTTTTTTTTTTAATATTACCTATATGAAAATTGTGTATACTGAAATTTATAATTAGAGGTGTGCTAACTGGACAGAGTCTATGCAATAAAGAAAGATGTGTTGTTAAAAATGTTGTCAATCCACTATTATTAATATCATCTATCCAAACTCAAATACTGTATGTAAGCGCTCTTTACCTAGTGCAAAAACTAGTATAACAATTAAAATATATACCTACAATTAGAAATATTTTTAGTACTGCAGAAAAAACACAAAATAACGTTTTTAGATAAGCAAACACACGATTAGCCTTGCTTGGATAAGGTTTGAACTACAAGCACAATTTGTATTGTTTTTTTTTTCGTTTGAATAGACATTATTTAGCTGTAACGTAACACTGTATAGTAAATCTGTACTGTTATGGTGTTACATGATACGAGTTACGAAACCAATAGTTTGTAGGTGTTACGATGTAACTATGTGTTGCATAGCATTCCATCTGTTTACCAAGCAGAGTACCATTACTTTAAGTATTTGTTTATGTCGATATAATCAATAAATTGTATTGCATTGTTCGTTCTACTCCATTTCGAAATATTTAATTATATTTAAAATACAAATGAATAATTTTTACGTCCTGCCTTTACAAATGTTGCATTTTTGAGTCCACACTATATCGTAGCCCCACCTAGAAATACATTTTACTCATGGTGTTATGCGTTCACGTCCAAAGGTTGCTATTACGCATCGAAGATTCGTTACGGTGTTACGTTACACGCGAATGGTGGAATTGGTACGCGGCTTTATAATAGTCTTTTGAAATTTTGATTTAATTTCAAATTTAATCAAGTATTTTTAGTAGTAGTTGTTAGATAAATACAAAACAGAGGCTTTACAATGTTATATTTCTTTTTTATATAAGTAAATATAGATTAACTTGAAAAGAATACAATTATCGAATAAGTTAATATTATGTGTCACGTATGAAGCACTATTTAAAGTGCATATAACCATGATCATGTCTGTAAATATCTTAGAAATATTTCATTCAGCTGCAGTACTTGACTTTCGATTTATGTTACTTACTGTGTATGTGTGTGACTTAAGTAATGCTATAAATATGTCTTAAGTTTTAAATCATAAAACTTCATAATAAATATCTATACCTATTAAAAACATTATAAATCTCTGCGAAGGTCGTTTCAATGTTAATGTCGTCTGTCATCTATTGACAACCTTCAAAGTGGGACTTAATGGATTTCGAATCGATTAAATTCTATCCAGATTTATTTAGCTTATCGATTGAAAACTAAATCAGAATATTATATTTATTATCGATTATAGGTTAATGGCTTTGGTCTTACAAAATAGGGATATGATACTGAACCAATGTGAAAACTAGACTTATTGAAGTCAAATATGGGAGAAAGATGAACTTAAATTTCTTGAGTTAATCTTAATTCCTAAACAGATTTGTAATACAATATGTTCAAATTGTAGCCAGTGTAGTTTTCATTTTGATGAAAATAGGGCTCAACAAATTTTCTATGCTGTTCACAAACAAAGAATTTAACTAATTAATGAAAATAACGAACAGAGTTAAAGTTTAAAGACTCTACACATGATTCAGTATCAATGATTGAACTACTACTAAAGAATTGATGCTGCGATTAATAATTGAAATGTTTTATAAAATTTTGCAACTTCATTTCAGGAAGTTTCAGTATATTTTTTATATTTCTAGATTACAATATTAATGACAAGTTTGTCTAATATTCAATTAGCGTTTTATTGTATAGATATAAATAATTTAAAAAAAGAATTTACAAGATATTTACATCGACTATTTGAAATTGAACAAAATAAAAGCATAATAAATTGTCATATATTCAAAAAGAAATTAATAACAAAAAATAAAAACAAATAAATATACAAAATATTTGTATATAAATAAATTTATAATAAATAAATTCTTTTTATTTAAAGAGATATAATTTTTTTTTTATAAATATATAATGTAAGTACTTTTTATTTTTTTTAAAAATAACATGAAAAATCAATTTGCCAATCAGATGTTCAGATTAATGTCACCACCAAATGGCTATAAATTTATATGCATATACAACACAATCTTCTGCTTTTTGATTAATAACCGAATCAGGCATACACAGACCAAACCACATTGGGTGGGCTTAAGTACATCTTGGTTCAGAATTTACCATGCGATTGCATATACTATACTTTATCAAATATATACTTTTAAAAAAACCAAATGTTATGGATACAGCCTTTCAACGTAAGATCCGGCTCTTTCTAACATTATAAATTATTGTATTGGAAGAATTCCAAAATTTAAATTTGTGTTTAAATTTGACGAATTACAGTTAATTCAAATTAGTTATTGAAATATTCAACTTGTACTTGTAGCTTTACATTCAGGGTAACAACACAAACAATATTTTAAATATACAAAAATAAAACATTGACAGTGTTGGTGACGCTAACGCATGACATTTCACACATCAAATAAGCATCTAATTTGATAAATCATATGGCTGCTAAGTATATGCTAGTCATGAGCCTGTCGATGACGTGAACCCATACGAGTTTCTCCTGCCAAAAAGTGCCCAACGCGTCTAAAGAAGTTTTCACTTAAAAAATTTTACTTTTTAAATTGATATAAATATTTTAAAAAAATGTTTATTGCAAAGAATATTATTGCTAAAATTTTCATAATAATCGTTTTATTTGATTAGAACATAAAATATTATAAAATTATCGATTTCAGTTTTCATGATAAAAAATATAACTTTCTATCTAGTAAAATAAATAAAATTACTTACAAAGGAGAATGATTCCTGACCTGGTGTATTTGTGCTTTGGTATATAAATAAATAAATAAAAATATCTCTGATTGTGTGACTCCTCTCTGCCATAGCCAAGCACACACAATTCTCTTTAACATACATATTATTATAATAAATGTCTGTATCCAGTTCATTACTTGTGGTGTTGTAAATGATTTTTTAAATAAACTTTTATTTCTTTTATTGTGAAAATAATTTATTGTTTCAAATTATGATTTGTCTCTTTTATATATCAAATATTATTTTTAATATATTAATCATGAGACGTATTTAAATAGTCTTTTTTTTTATACTATCGATACTGTTCGAAGATCTTGGAGTTGGAGTAGAAATGAAATTTGCATCTGAATAGATAAACGTCTATTACACATGATAACATTACAAATAAGAGAGAAAGAAATAAAATATGAAATTATTAGTGTTATGTTTTTGACTTAATACCTTTAAAAGATATCAATCTATTTTTTTTTTACGGAAAATTTAAACAAAACTGCTACGAACATACTACAATCAGAATAAAATAGCTACATTATCAATTTAAAAATTTATGAATTTTAAAAAATTTAATATAAATATTATTCCGATAATGTCACGATCTTATCACACTAGTCTTATAAAACGTTACGAATTTCATCCTTAGTTCATTGATTCAACTCTTTATAAAAATTGCAATAATTTCATCACACCATCAATTTTTGATTTCCTTGTAAGCTAATTTGTAAAAAAAGATTACCTATTCCTCCGATTATTGTTCGATTTATTGAAATAAACATATTTTAATTGCTACTATTTATTGATTTTAAATTGATAAATTTGACATCTACAATTACATTATTATTATATAAGAAAGATACTCAATTACATTTTGTATTTTACGATCAATAAAAATAGCGTGATTCAAACGATTTTAGTAATCTGACATTTGAAAATAATTTTATATAAATTATATTTATTGATAATTATCCGCTTAAAGCATTGCAAGGGAAATACCATCATAGTCATGTAGGCAAATCTTTATAATTCTATTTTATTAAATTATTTTATATAGAAAGAAAAATAAAAGATTTATACGGTGGAATTTTTTGACAAAAATTAATTAATGGCAAGAAATATTGTATGAACATTTGAACAATTTCAATATTCACATGAATTATAAAAAATAAAAGAAAAAAGAAATTTATGGTTTAAGACAAAAAATTATTTGTGGAAGTCAATTAATTCTGATTTATAAAAGCTTTTCAAAAGTGTTTTTTTATTATATGAATTTTGATTAAGATAAACAATTTGATTTTTTTATTGTTTCCTCGTAGCTTATTATATTCAAAGTACTTATGAATATGTAAATTTTTATATGAAGTTTATAATGCTGAAAATTATTATAAAGATACTTACATTATTGGATATTTGACTGACTTATTGCACATCAAAACGTGAAACTAGACTCACTCAATACCATAAGAAATATTGAAAATTAAGTTATAAATTTTCAAAGATTATACATATTCATCACTTTCTTGAATATGACGTCATAAGCTAGTATTTTGACACTTTATTTAATTAGGAATTTTGAATGTCTATAACTTGCTTTTTTTTCAAGATATATAAAAATAACTTGAGATCCATTTTCGTGAAGAAAAGGCACTTCAATTGAAGAAAATTAATTTTAATTTAAATATGCACAAAAATAAATTATTTTAATTGAAACCTAAAAATATAAAAAACTCAACAAAATCGTATTATAGCGATTACGCAACATACCTTACTGATTTTTCGCATATGAGAGAATTTATTTCACATAAATAAAAAGACATTTACATACACCTTGAAGATCTCTCAATATTATTAATTAAATAATTAATTAAGAAATATAAAATAAAAATATCCTTGTGATACTTTTTTAATTTTTTTTTTTTGATATTTTAATATAAACACATTTATTTTTTTAAATGTGTAACTCAAGATTTCAAAATTCCTGATTTTTGACGAAATATTTATATAAACTTTTTTCGAGTCCATTAATTATTACTACCGTGGTGAACTGGTTAGATAGATACACAAAATGTTCAACAAAATATAAACCTACGCATACTAAACAATAAATAAAAAATAAATAAATGTAAAACAGTATTCACACGACTTCGATATACAGAGTCAATTTCAGAGCTCTCACGCATCCATCGTTTTTTCTCCGAAGGTCTATGAAGATCAAAGTTCATGTAAATCTATTGAAATATTCGTATGTACTAACAATAAGAAATTATATTTCGGCTCACTAATTGTAAAAAAACTATTGTAAAACTAATTCATATTTGCCCGATTATTTACTTCTAACTTGTACAATGAACTAAGCCACCTCCATACATAAACATTATAATTCTAAACAACATAAACATTAATTCGATATTAGATAGAAGACTAAAGAGAAAGAACGAGATTAACGTCATATATATAGACGTAAAAATAAAAAATACATAAGCGATTTGTTTGAAAAATACTTTTTAGAGTTGGAGTGAGACAGTTAAATACAATATACAATATGATAAAAACTAACTGTTAATTATGTCACTCAATTAAAATAAATATAATTTGAACATGACAATAAATTAAAAATTATCATGAAATATATGAGACTGTTTTTTTTTAAAGTATCTTATAAAATGTAAACATAATAATTAATTTCATTTATAAATAATTAATTGTACTTATGTTTGTGTGTCGCTTGTACAAACTTTTGAGCTCATTAACTCTAGTTTTTTGTATAAATATTTATAAATCTAATATTAATTTTTAAAAAAATACTACTTTCAATTCGATTCTAATTCAACTTTATTTGTAATTATTCTTCTAATATTAATTCAAAAAATAAAAAATTTTTCTCGCTTTATCATTAACCTGATTCAATAAAGATTCCAAAAAAAAAACATGGTGGAATATATGAGCAATGATTTTTAGTCTAAAATAAATTCAAAATGAAGTACAAAATAAATCAAACAAATATTTCGAAAATTGATTAAGCATCTATAAATGAGAAACCGCTCTAAGTACTGAAAAATCCAACATCCTTTGATCTTCCAATTATCAAGGTCCCACATTATCAACTACGTATTTTATCTCAGGTATTTGAAAAATTTACTAACTGTTAATTGTTATCTTCACTTGCATGTTATAAAATTCAATGATACGACTACAATAAATGTCTTATATAATATAATAATAATTCGCTGATTGATATTTACGGTAATAAACACTAATAATAATATTCATAGTATATAAAAACCGTCTTTTGTTTCGATTAGGTGTGTTGGTATATAAAAAGAATTTTTAGACATTTTCTAAGAATTATTTACTACTCATTTCATGTTCACATTCTGGTCAATAATATTTTTATATCCCCTTAATATTTTATGCGTTAGTATATTTTTTATTCTGCTAATAATAACTACAACAATATAAAAATTCAAAGTTATTGATAATTTTATGTGTGTAATTCATGTACTTACATTTATTAGTAGCAACAATGTATGTTGTTATTATTATAATAAAGAAAATTTATGCAAAAAAAAAGAGTCTTGCAACCTATTAAAAATAAGAGCTATATGAGAAGTCCCTATATGGTTAAACTTGGGTAAACTGTAATAATTCAATATAATAATTTTATAGTTAAAATTAACCAATTGTAGTTTGGTTTATCATCACTATTTTTGGGCTTATTAAACTAATAACTAAAGCTTTTACAAAAATAAAAATTTATGATTTTCAAACATCCAGAATATTGTCTAAATCAATTCAGTTTTACATCTTAATCATTAGATATAACATTTGAAAAATTTTGATATTTTTATAATAAAAAAACAAGTTTTTAAGCGGAAATAGTTTATTATCTTTTAAACACTTCAAATATTTCTCAAAATACAAATTACCCTCATGATAGTATTGCAACAACATTTAAGGATTAAACCTTAAGTCTTCATTAAAAAAATATATATATATTTATGATTATTTAAACATAAATTTACGAATAATCATAACTATCATATCAAATAATTCTAATTATGTATTTATTTAAATTAAATAAATAATACGATATTATTATTAATTCATTATATTATATATGATTTGATCACGAAAGTATTAAATATATTTTTTAAATAAAATTATGAATTATGTTTTGTTAAATAGTTAAGGAATGTTGTTATAAAGAAATATTGTTTTTATTAGCAATAACAACACACACTAAAGTGTTGTTCAATGTTGTACTTTAATGGTAAAAATCATCATCAGTGTTGCAAGATTATTTCTGTTAAAATCAGTCGGATATGTTGTCTTTTAAAAGATGATTTCTTTTAGAAGGCATCTTCATAAAGCCATAGGTACATTTAAAATAAAATTGTGGAAGTTTGGATTTTTTAAATTTCGATTTTCAAATCATAATCAGTGATACAAGACTTCCTGATTATACAGCTCATATGCCGGACTGTGAAAAGAAGTAATAAAATATTAATTCAAAGTAAAGTTTTTACGTTTTGAAATTCAGATTTAAAGTAAAAACTTAAAATAAAAGTAATATGTATATTTAAAGAAAAATTGACTTCTATAGAGTTTAAAAATTAGTAAAAAACAACGAGATTTATTGCTTGAACATGAGATTTGGCAACCTTGATTATTGTTTTTCAACGACTTTACTACTAAGTAAGTTATGTTTAATATAAGTCATTGATAATTTTAATGTAGCAACCTACAGGACAATTTTTTGTTTGTTTTATGTTAGAAAGAGAACTTTTTGAGTTTCTGTTAGAAAGGAAAAATGATATTTAAGTTTTTTTGAAGTTATTCACTAAAGTTACAGAAAGCTTCTACTAATAATTTTAGAAGGAAAAAAATGTGTGTGTGTGTACTTATGTACACGCGTTAGAAGTTATACTTCTTTGACGTCTGAAAAAAAATTCAAAAAACAAAAGTGCAGTAAAGATCGAAGAAAAATATTAAACTTAATCAAAAAGGTTTTGATTTCGATGAAAATAGATATACAGTCAAAACAAACAATCATTAATTGTAAAATATTTCATCTCATTAATTGTCATTTAAAGAAATATATATTATTAATTCTATTCTGTAGCAAACTTCATCATGTCGTTTTTATGGGATCCGAGCTCAAGAATTCACTCTCATCCAAGCGCGCTAAAAGAAGTATAACTTCAAAAAAGTTCAAAGATTGATTCACATTAATGCGTCGAATATTTATACAAGTAACACTGTTAGTTGTTATCTTTTAGCGTTAAATGTGTATGAGTATTTTCATTTTAGAAATATACATTTGATAGCGAGCCATTAAAAAGTGGTACTATTAGCTTGCGTTACTTGCACCTTCGGATAAATAAATCAACAAATGTTGATCATACATGTTGTCCTGACATCAAATAGTAGGTGGTTTCCACAACATGAATTTGCATGAAAAGATCGAACGATGAGAGAGAGAGAGACTCTTGTATATATGGTATGTATGTATGTATCTACATTTCTATCATAACGTCCTGTCAGTGAGTGAACCGCGTGCTGTGATCAAGGCGCCTCTGGGAATAAAAGGCTTAGTTTATCATATGTAAAAAGAACATATATATAATATCATATCTATGAACAACTAAAGGATATTGCTAGTTCTCTCTATAAATAACAAATTATCATCAAACAAGGAAAATATGTGTGAACGTACAAGGTTCGAAACATATTGATTTTAAAATATCATTTCCATTCAAACAACTCGTTAAATGTTTTTCACCATACAAGTAAAACAGCCAGAATCTTTAATTACACCTCAAAATTTTGCCACGTGGTATAAAATCTAAATAATTGTATTTTATTAAATACAATATTTATTGTTTAAATGGTGGGGCTGATCGGAAGTAAGCATTGTATATAAATTTTCTGATTAAATATATTTTTTTTTTAATTTTTAATTTGAGATAGACATTACTCAACAGCCTACCCTGGCGTGGGGTAATATAACACAATTATCTTAAAATACTTAAACTCATTTTTTTTTTCTAAATCGGTAATTTCATGTCGAAGAGGTAAGGTAAACGTCACTAGATACGTTCTTTGTAAATTAACATAGGCACGTAAATAAAAAAAATGGTCATAGAGAAGAGATTGTAAAATATATATTTTTTGTAATATTAAGTTTTAGAATTCACACAGACAAATAATGTCCATCTTTAATCAAATTTTAAGAAATATATAATTACTATTATTATGTATTAATAATAGCACACTGTGTCCTGTAAATATTTTTTATGAATATTTTTTGAGATTGTAAAATAAATATTTTTTTTTTTTGTAATATTAAGTTTTAGAAATAAAACAGAGACAAATATCGTTGATCCATAAGCAAAATGTTAAGAAATATATAATAATTCTTATTATGTATTAAAAATAGCACACTGTGTCCTTACTTCTTGTAAGATATTAAATACTGTTAATATTTTTTTCAGTCGAATTGTATTAAATTTGATTATAAGAATATACGGAATCCTACAACATCAAATACAAGTATTTTTATGAAAAACTAAAATATTTTAATCATACAGAATAATGTATACATTTATTATTAGTACGTTGATTAAGCAGCTCAAGTCAAGAGAATTTTTAACATGAAAATCGATAAATACATACAAAAAATCGTTACTTAATGATCTTTTTAGTTTAAAATCGAATACAAATTATTGCTTGTAGCCACAAAAATTAAAACAAAACACAAAAAAAACTTATGTTAAAAAATTAAAATATTATATCTCTATGAAATTTAAAGGGGAAAAAAATATAATAAACAAAAATCGATTGTTATCGATTTGAAACTTGTGTTTTAATAAAATATTCAAAATAAAAAAATATTAAATTCCAGAGTATAAAAAAAAAACAACAACAAAGTTATCTAATCTAAATGTTTATAATTGCTCTTATTTAAAAAAAAAAAATAATAATAATAAATAAATAAATAATTTGTCCTTTAGGCCACTGATATATTTTTATTCGTGTGTACACATACATATAATTAACTTTTATTATAAAACTGTTCATTTTTCATAAACCTTGGAACATTCCATTGTGTTGTAGAAGCTCGCTGCTCGTTCAAAGTCAGTATCCTTTTGTATAAAAAAAAAAAAAACTGATATGTACAACACGCTGTACTGATTTTTTTTGTGTGTGTTTAATCGATTATATCATGTGTGTATTCTTGAAAGTTAGAATATCACGATATTTGGATATGCAAGAATTTATATTTATATTAAAAAGCCGAGCACGGTAGTTCAATTGGCTACGTCTTTGACAGAAAAATACGCAATAAGATTCCTGCAATTGTCATAATTATTATTTATAATGATTAGGGTTGGTGCAGTGCATGGAACAGGTTCACTCAGCCAGATAAAATAAATGAGGAACCTGAACATTCAGCGGCTATAGTAGTCATTGACTGATCCCCACTATAGTTTTAATAGTTCCAGAGAATATAACACATCCGACTTCGCCTAGGGAGGCTTAAGAAGAGGAAAGACGGAAAATATTTGGCCTATAAAAGATATTATTTTGTAAGGAAATTGTTTATATCGCTGTCGTGATATTTAAATATATTAAATTGCAAGTTTCATTACCAGATATGTTCCGGATATCGCGATCCTGATACTCGAAAAAAAGATGCGCATTCGAGTCGGTTTCTTTTTCAGCATAGTTTTTGAATCCTTCAGTTTCATAGCGTATATACATTTATAAGGAAAGGTAGCAATAAAATACTGTTAAATTAAAATAGTTTTTAGTTATTTTAAATTACATATTTTGGCAAAAATTTAATATCTCAACCATTATTATTCAAAGCAAATTGATTTTTTATATTTCAGATGCATTGTAAGACTCAATAAATATCATTATCATTATTACTCAGCTCTGGTAATATTTTCCTGCAAACTGCCAACTAATTGAGGTATTGTAAAGCTGATATTACCGATATTTACGTTCTGTCTAGTGCCGCCACTGTTCATCATTCCACAAGCTTTGAAAGAAACCGTCACAGATGTTTTGACATGAATAAATACTAAACAAATAGAGTTTAATATATGATCGTAGTGGGTGAAATAAGAACTAAATAATTCATTCTTATACGCCACCAAAATGAAAGATTATAAAATTAAATGTAATAAAACTAAATAAATAAATAAATAAAAAACTCTATAATATTTTCATTTAAATATATTCAGATAAATTATGAAGTAAAGGTGTATATTACACCTAAATATTACATTTACGGTAATTTATTATTTTAGATTAAAAGATTATTAAAATTATATGTGTACATTATAATAATAAAAAAAAGAAGCAGAATTATTATTGGTCATAGCTTTGCGTATGAATGTATGGCTGGCTGGCTGTGCACTTTCAATGTGTGTCTTTGGTGGGTATTAAAGAAACGAAAGATGCCAACGAAACGAAATGGTAATGCAGTTATAAACAATGAATTTGATTTATTAAATTATTTCTGTTTGATTTTGAATATTATGCTTTTAAACTGAGAGCCAATGATCAAATTTGGGTGGCCATTTAAAAATTCAGAAAAAGTCACACATTAAATCGTCCATACCTAGCGAAATTCAAAAAAACTCATTTCTGTGCAGAAATAAGGTTCGTTTTAGTCCCAGTTATCAGTTAAAATTTCTGGACATTATTTTCGATTGAATTTTGTATTTAAACTACTATTGTCCGAATATTATTAACTTTAATCGCTCTCACAGCTAGTTTGTTAGTGCCCAAAAATTTTTCTAATAATTTATAATCTTTATCGTACATACAATTTTTTTTAGTCTGATATTTCAAGACTGTGAAAACGGGAATAATTATAAGAAATGAAAATATTCTGCCAAGAGTTATGTGAATACAAAATACAAACGAAATGAATAACCTAAAATTTTAAGACTGATTCTATGAGTAATATGGACCTTATATCTTAGTCTAATTGAGATTTAATCAGCCCACAGTGTGTTGGCAGATTTAAATTTTAATACTGAGGACAGGGATAGAGCACTAACGTGTGACTTATGATGATTTTTCAAACTTGTACCCAGAATTCGACACTGGCTCTTCGTCTATTTAAGGTTTCATGATTATACGTCTTATATAATATATTCCTCAATTACACAGGTGTGCAAGAGATGTAGTTTCAGAACAACAATGATCTCTTATTAAATAAATTCATTGGATTCGAAAGATCTCAAAGAACTAATTTGTTTCACAGATTTTATTAAAACTTGTGCTTTTCTATTTGAAAAATTGTTTGAACTAAAACTTAGGTAGTTTTACACAATATCTGGAAATAAAAAAAATAATACGTAGACAACTATTCGGCCATAAATTTGTCAATATTGTCCAAAATTACTTGCACTTATTCTTGGCATAGCATGTTGTTTCTTTTAAGAATTTCAGAAACAATTCCTTTGAAAATATTTCCCACGAGTAACATTTTTAATCTAACAAAATTCAGAACTTCAGGCCATTATAAATACAACTAATTAATTGCCATGATTAAAATTGAAACTCCAAAATTTACATCTTTGTTCAAAATATGAAAAACATTATTTACAATCGTTGAAAAAATACTAAATTTTCAACGGAAGGCATTAATTTTTACTATCTTCGAATGAAGAGGCCTAGTTCATAAACGAAGGACATATCCACATTATCTGACGATTGAATACAATTTTCAAATTTTGTTTAATTGTAGAATTCAATAAAATGAATACTTAATAAATAAAGCCATAGCGAAACATATGAATGTTAATTTTGAAGAAAAAAATGCAAATATTTAATTTATTTCTTATTGAAGAGAGCCTTGATTTGGCAAAAATTTATTTTTATATGTTGCAATAAACTTTAATTTCAATATTTATTTTTTTTTAATTAACTTAGCAAAAAGGATCATCATTTGATCAAAAATGTCATTTTACAATATTAGTTTAGGAATGTAATAAAGCCTTTAGTTAAATAAAAGCAAAAATTATTTTCGTTTGAAAGTTGTCAAGTTGCTAAAAACAAAATGAATAAACATGAAATTTAATTTCTCGACTTGTTCGATAAAAACTTTTTGAAGGAATATTAAAGCTTATGGAAGGAAAAAAACTAAAACGAAATAAATTAATAATTTGATAATATTTCATTAACGTAAAAATTTACAGTTTTTAATAATGTCTGATGAATGAATTGTTGAACCCGTTTATTTATTGAAACCTGGAAGGTAATAATTTTAAAGTGAAAATGGTTTAAAACATTTAACAGAATCATAAGAAAACGTTTATTACAAGTAAGAAATAATCGTTGGTGTGTATTAGAGTACTTATTTTATGTATAAAATTTATATTATTCGTCATATGATTATAATTCTTCCCACTGATTTTTGGTCATCAATCTTTTTCTGTTATTTTATTTTTTATTTTTTTGATAATATATACTTATCTTTAAATATTTATGATAAATAAGCCGAATAATCTGCCCTTGGCTGTTACATCAATATTATAAAAAAAAACCATTGCAATAAGAAGATGATTTAAGAGATTATACAACTGTGAAGTCAAGAACGTATAATCATCAACTTTCTTCATTTTGTGTGTTTTAAAACACACATCTCGTCATAAAAATCTTCAATAACTATTTTGAAGATAAACAAGCTCTAGTTGAGACGACAATTAGGCAATGAGAATAATGACGAAATCGTAAATGTATTTTTTGTTTCTTACAGAAAATCCAAATGAAATTTGGAAAAATATAAATTTAAATTGCGCGTGTAAGGATATTAAAAAATATATATTATATAAAAGAATATATTTACTGGTATATTAATAAGCCATCCCGACCCAGTAGACTTACATAATCAGTAGAAATTTGCAAAGGGATTCCTATTATAACGTCAGTGAGCACTAGAGTAGGATTTTTTTCCTGCTGAAGGGACTAAGAGGGGTTCAAATTTTGCAAAGCGCTAAGTCAGAGAATCTAAAAATTCAAACACATAATATTGTCATTACGTTGGCGACAAATAAAAAATAAGGTTTTTGAAAGTAAATCTCGAAGCCAGGGAAAAGAAGATTGAAAATTTGTTTAATCCAACAAAGGAAAGTCTAAACCACTAGGCAGCGGATTAGAACTGGCGCCCGTTTTTCGGAGTGTTTTCACGTTTGAGATCACGGCATATAAATAGAGAGTATAAAGATCCCAATCAAACAAATAAGTTTTAGGTATTTTTCCACCCCTAACTCGAACTATTTTGAACTGACACAAGAACATATAGTGAACTTTATTTGTAATCTAACATTTTTGTTGTCACAAGAAACATAAAATTAACGAAAAAAATAAGAAAAACTGTGGGCAAACAGTTTAAAAATATATAATAATTTTCTTATAATATTTTTAGGATATAGAATAAAAATAGACTTGTTATGTAAATTACGATAGAATGTTCAAATTTTGACAGTTAAATCAAAAATAAAAGATCCAAAAAAAACAATGGGAACCAAAAGAATATTTTACGTTGAATGTTCATTCAAACGATTACCACAATTTAATCAAAAATATATATATATATATTTTTTTTTTCAAATAAATAAAAATGTTAAGTCATTCTGGAACGATTAAAATAATTAAAAGGAAAAAAATTATTATTTAATAAAATTCTGACAGGAAGTTAAAATAACAATTCGAAAACATATTTTTTTTAAGTTAATTATTTAAAAAAACACTAATGTTTTTATTAATTTTTATTAATATTTTTAAATGGGCAGTAGTTTATTTTTAAACGGACTTCAAAAAAGTTTTCAATCACATATGCATTCCGGGTTATTTTCAACCTTTCAAAGTTAAACGAGTATGTGAATAAATCAATCCAGATTACAAAAAAAAAAATAATTCTTAATAACTCATTGTAAGAGCAATCCGAAATAGATGCGAGTTTTTAATGTGGCGCCAGCCGTGCAAGCAAAATTCTACACATAAGCAAAGACATCTCATTCTCCCGGAAGTAATACCTGATTATTAATTATACATATTATAATGATATATATATATGATATAATTAATGCATTAATTAACTGTATTTGAGGTGAAACTTTGGCGAATTAAGATGGTAGGCATAATCAACGTTTATAATCTTTTAGAAATTACTAACGTTCAAAATTTTAAAATATAAATTTTGAAAGTACAGATGTCTAATATTTATGGAACCACAGGTGAAAATATTACAAAATTGTGTTGAATTATAAAAATTTACTCAAAATTTTCTGAATTAGTAAAACTAGTCTTATTTATAATACCGACTTGATACATTTCTTCTTTTGTTATAGAATATTGTTCTTATACATAATATAAAAAAGCCACATTTTTAAAGGAAAAAATGTATGAAATTTACTAAAACGAAGCAATGTAAGTTAAATTATTTGAAACTCTTGTATATAAGAAAATTATTTTAAAAATTTTTCAGCGTTCTTACTGCATTCTTATTGAACATATCAGTTGACTTCATAATTTAATTGAATAAAATCGCTATTTATATATAAAATACATAAAAACTGCATTAATAAACTTTTAAAAATATTTAAGAAGCTCGAAACCTGAATACTAAAATCTATTAAATTAATAAGAAAATGTTATATAATCGAAATTTTATTAAGAAAAACGCGAGTAATTAAGTCCCAACTATTTTAACTCCGACGTAAATTTTTCACTTAGTTGTTGTTGAAGTCGATTCTATTTTTAATCTAAAATTATTTTTATTTAAACAAAAAAAATTTGATTAAAATCTGTTTAAAAAAAAAAGCAGCCAGACTTTCGACCCTTAATAATTCTTGCAACTCATTTATTTCTTTTAAGTAAAAAAAAAAAGAACAAAAAAATAAATAAATTCAGTATTTTTACCTAAAAACAAAAAAAAATTATTTTTGTTTTAAAGAATTAATTATAAATATAAAAAAAAAATTATGTATTTTGATCGAAGACAGATAAAAATTTTGTGAAATGTTAAAAAATCCTGTTTTTTTTTTAACATAAAAAATTAATCACTTACATGTAAAAAGAACAACCAACACCGACCGCGCGCGTAAAACATAAAATTTATAAATGTGACACATACCTGAAACAAAAGACAATCATAATTAATATCATCACATTTAAATTAATAAAAATTATATTTAAATATAATTTTTTTTAAATATAATATATATTAAATTTATTCAAAATATGTATTAATAGTTAGTTATTTGCGTTATTAAGAATTAAACGTCTAATTAATAATTAATTAATAAATTCATTTTTGTATTTCTCTAAATATGACTTTTTACGTGTATATACATTTCCTTACTGTAGAATTGCAATGAATTCTTTGCTATCAGATTTTGACAAAAGGTAGGAGTTTCGTACAAAGATGAAAGATCTCTCCAACAAGAGCGGAAGAGTTTGAGGAAGTTGCATTTAAAGTAAAACTCATTTTATGCCAAGAAAAATTGAATCACATTGAAAAGAGATTTGATTTCCTTTGGTTAGTGAAAAAAACCTCGCATACAAGTGCTGTTTTTAGTACAATAATCGCTTATTCTAGAAACATTGAGAGTCAAAAATGTTCGTTCTTTGAGCTGCGCGCGCACGATCTCATAAAAATGACATGATGAAGTTGGCTACAGAATATAATTAATAATATATATTTCTATAAATGACTAAGTTAACTTATATACTTGTCACTCACATGCCTGTTCAATCATTACCAGTAGAACCTATGGATACAGTTCAGTATATTTTAAATATTTTAAAAATATATTTGACTCGTTCACATCATAATTAATGATTGTTTATTTTGACTGTATATCTATTTTTTACTGAAATCAAACCTTTTTGCTTAGTTTTAATATTTTTCTTCGATCTGCAGTTTTGTTTTTTGAAATTTTTTTTCAGACGCCAAAGAAGTATAACTTCTAACTTCTAAGTCCACATGTGATGAAAGCGTATATTGTTTTTAATTATTTGAAAATGAGAATTCGTTAAGTTTTCGTAGTTTCTACGTGATGAGTTTTATAATATTAGTAATAATATTATATCTGAACTATAAAGGTAAGTAAGTATATAAAGACACAAAATATATTCAAAGATTATTTATACTAAATATTTATAATGCTTTATAATAATAATAATAATAATAATAATCTGACCATCAAGTTTTGTAAGTTTCAGTGTTTTGGCTGTGATTTACGAGGGCCAGTTCAGCCACCAAGGGGGGTCACACAGCATGTTCACTATTGACTAACCAAGCGGCTGTAGTATGTATGTATATGTGCACTTCATATAATCTATACACTTTGAAAGACTATTATTATTGTATGGTAAGGATGTATGATGAAAAATATTTTATCAAAAAAAAAAAAAAAAAATTAAAAAAAAACAAAAAATTAAATTTGTTTCTATTTAACCTGTCTAATCAAAATCATAAAATATGATTTTTGTTTCATTTGACCTTTTTGAGTAGCATTTTGTTTTATCCGTTCCGGTTTATGGAATTGACAATACCTAACGTAGTTTATGTACTTTTATTTTGTATATTCTCATGGGGTAGTTTTATAATACCTTAGATATTGGTAAATTTATTCAATTCCAACCGCTTTACATATTTAACACCGAAAAACAATAACATATTCTGTAATTGCTTTTTGTTGATTAAATATTTTAGTCAAAAGTTTGAAAAGCTAGCAAATATTGAAGGCACTAACAGGATAATTTTGTTAAAAGTCATAAACTCGTATAATTAAGTAAACATAAATGAAATTCAAAAACCTATGTAGACAAAAAATTTAAAAAAATTGGAAAATGTATAGCCAGGTATTAAAAATTCGTTAAGAAACCAAGTCGTTTCATGATTGGATCCTATGTTTTATAAAAATGTTCCAATATATTTCAATTTATGTCATTATTACTAAATTTCTTATCTAAATATGTAAAAAATTGTTACGACTTTAAAAATTTTACAAGATAAGAATAAAATCGAAAAAATTGGCATTTTAAATTTGAACTTTTACAAAAAAGCCTTTTTTTATATAGCCTTGATTCCAGTTGTATGGATATTAAGACAAAACTTTTAAAACATGCGGCAAACGATAATACTCAAAACGACCAAATTTAATTATAAAAAAAAAAAGGTAAATTACAAAACCTGTCACAAACTTGTTATTTATGGGGGAAACGCAATCACACAATATTATGCAAATTAGTCATAGACGTGTAAATTTAAGATCATTATATTTCACAGACACGTTGATGTATTTCCGGAATGATTTTGAAATCAAAATACAAGATGTTTGTGCGTTATAAATATTCTCTGTGTATAATATTTAAAATACATCTTGAATGTCGACTCATCGAAATTTATAAGGTTAAAGACCATTATACTATTTTTTAATTAATTTAAAAATTGTATTTTATATATATATATATCTCATGTAGACAGGTATTAAATTTTTATAAATACAATGATTAGATACCTATCGCAGAGTCTTAAAAAAAAAAGAATACTTGTTGTTAACTGCTGGAGATTTATTTGTAATATTATTATCAAACCAACAGAAACTAAAACTCAACTAAATGATACTAAACCAATAATGGAAATATTCAAGAAACATTTCTAACTATTTTATTTTTTTTCCTATTGTTTCTATTTTTTATCTTTATCAATTGTAGGATACACCATTTTATTTATTCTCTCTATATATCATTTGTAAAAGACTATCGGCTGTGTAAGAATGTAGGAAAAAATCGTAAATAAGTCAAACTATTTTGTAATTAAAATAAAGATAATTTAATCCACTAAGTAAATGCTTGAATGAAAAATTCGTATTTCTTAAGCCATTTTCTATTAGATATATATATATATATATATATATATATATATATATATATATATATATATATATATATATATATATATATATATATATATATATATATAATATTCAAATAATATTTCTATTTCAAATAATACACTCAAAATAATCTATATTATATCCCCCCCCCCTCCTGGGGGTAACGTAATTACTGATCCCAACCGATCAATAATGTTAAGCAACATTATACGCAGTTAGTACTTGGATGGGTGGGTGAGCTTACACCGGAAGTAAAATCACAATTAGTCACCATGTTAAATCTTATGGAAAGGAGCGCCAGAATCGGCCTTATTTTTACCTACTTAGTTACAAAGTCGGCCATAGCTGTACACTTCTCTTTCATAATTTCTATCCTAGTATTTCGAGTTGTTCTGTACAAAGTAGACATTGTTTAAAAACGAATGAATAAACATTGAATTGAATTTGTTATTGCCTTCAAAATTCGTGCTAATTTTAGTAATTAGTTCTTAATTGGAGCTCAATTTATTTACACCTAAAGTCTAGTTTTGAAGTTTGAAGATAGCTGTTGGTGGTTGATGAAGGGATTTGAAGCGTACTTCAGTTTTATTAACTGTCATTTTGAAACTCTTTTATTCGGATCTATTATCTGAACGCCAAACTATTTTTCTTGTCAGGATTTTAAACCTGCAATTATACATAATATAATGTTAAGTGAATTAAGAAGAAAATTACAAAATACAGGTGGTAATAACGACATGTCTCAAAAATTACCTATAAAACAACTTGTTTAGGTGATCTGCTGAATTTATTACTGGTATGTATAGAAAACATTTTACAATCTGTTCAGATTCAAATCGATAGAAATAATTCATTCAATATTTTTTCAGTGTCCATTTAATTTTTTACTGATCGGATGAGATGGTTGTATGGCCACAAAATCGATTTTGTTTGGTTTTTGAAGGATATGAGTCAAAAGATTCCGGTAAAAATATCACAGACCGATGTGGACGTGAATTGAAGAGTTAGGAGAGTTACAAACAAACGTAAAAGTCAGATTAGAGAAACCCTCGAAGGATAAGCGCCTTAAAATGAACCGATGAAACTTTGACATCTTCAAGTATTTCAACATGTCATATAATTAGCATTTTCAATAAGCCGTCACAAGCCACACTTTTTGATTCAAAGCTTCACTCATGGTCATTTAACATCTCTGTATATCCAACGCGCTCCGATGAAAAGGTACACATCATAATGAAATCTTGCCTTCCCATAATTTAAACTCTAAAAACCAATAAATCTCCATGACGGTTGAGTTAAATTTAGCATTATGGACCCCCCTACAATAATATCGTTGTCAGATGGTAACTTACTTAGTGATGAAAAAAAAAAAAAAATTAATCGAATTTTCCACAATGAATTACAAGGATTTTACACAAACATATGTCATTGACCACAACAAGTACTCGTATTATAATCATATTGAAGTGGTTTGTATAGAGATATTAGTTCCTTGTTTGTGGTAGCACGCTATACACTTGTTGTACTATTGTGAATATAATCATTATTATTATTATTATTATTTTAATATTCACATGTAAATTATATTTATTAAAAAGAATATTTTTATGAAGGTGTTTCTGTTTTTAGTAGTGATACAGCATTTTAAATGGATCCAACTGACCAATTAATTCGTAGTTTAGCTCCTCCTTCCATTCTAGATTATCTATTTTCATTTGTTTAAAAAAAAAATTGGAATTTAATAAGAGAATAATTTTTATAAAATTATTATAATTTATTTATATTTTTTTTTGTACATTTTGATTTAATTAGCAATGTACCAAAATAATATGTATAATATATTCATATACATATTGAATCGGTACAATTTTTTTAGTATTTTCATTGAGTGAGTAATTTTTTACGATCTGTTGAATTTTCTTTGGAATTTTAATTGTTTGAGAATTTTTTGTATTTAATAAAAAAATACTTAAAATGATTAAATGTGTAATTATAGCGTTAAATATTCATACAAATTAATATAAATAAAGAATAAAGCAATAAACAAAATATTATAATTATTTAAATCAGACCTATAAGCGATAGGCTCCAACTTGATGGGTCATATTTCCGAAATTTAAAAATTATAATTAACAGCTGCGCTGACAATTTGTTTAAAAATATGATTTCTAGATAGTCTCATCGCTTAAGAGGTGGGTTTTAGAGGTTCAAAAAAAGGATATTTTTACAATTTTTTTAAAAATATATACAATCATATATTTTATTTATGAAATGTGGGATATCAAATATAGATTTAAACGATGTTTTGTGAAATTTTTATCAAAAAATTCTGAAAATTTAGCCGGTGAGACCTCATCCCCCTGTGCAATCTCAAAAAAAACTGCTCTCACCGTGGACAGCATAATGGATTATTGGTTCATCCAAAATTAAAAAACCAGAAATATTTCGTTAGTTCATGTCTCGTGTTTTAACGAAAAAAAAATTAACATTTGAATTTTTCACAAAGTTTGAACAAAAAATCTGTTTTTGGTCAAATTTTCGCCATTTATTGACTCAAAAAAATTAGTAATATTCTAAAAAAAAATTCTATCGTTCAATTATTAAATAATGTTATTTTAAAGTGTGCAAAATTTGAACAAAATCGGTCCATAATTTTTCGAGAAATCGCGTCCATCGACTTCAAAAATGGAGTTTTAAGAAAAACGCGTTGAAAGTTTAAAATTGAAATGCCGACGTACTGGTGAAAAGAACTTCCGAAGGGTCTATTTCTTAGAATTTAACTCGGATTGATTTAAAATTTTTGGGAGAATAACCCACCTTACCCCTTAGTAGGTAGTAAATTTTGAAGCTTGAAATGAGAAATAAAAAAAATACCTTAAAAACAACAAGTTTATAGCAAATTTTCACCATGGCTGTTTTATTCAGGCAGTAAAAGTAATTTTACCCAATTTAACAAAAATACTATAAAATGATTCTCTTACAATCAGATATGAGATATTTTACTGAAGAGATATCACATAAACCATTTAAATAACTTAATAAATTATGACTGTATAATTTGTATCCGTATTTTAAGGTATATAAAGCCACTTAGTGCAGTTAAATATCGCTTTCATGCATTCACTTCTCTCTATCTATCTAACAAAACGTTTGTATAAAAAATACCATGTTCGTAGCAAACATAATAATAATATGTCAATCAAATTAAATTAAAATACCATATATTATATTTTTGTCAAAAATTAAAATCAAAACTTGAGAATAATAAAATTATTGACATCACACGCAATGAAACGATTACGTTTTAAACACAAAACGATATACAAGAATGTTTTAATAATAATAATATGTGAACCTTAAATTGTTATAAGGAGTTTCTGAAATATTCAAAGTTGTTTACGTCGAGCAAAGTTTTTATAATAAGACTAAAAATTCGTTCTACTGAAATTAATCAAGAAGGTATTCAAAAATTAATATCAAATAATTTCTGTATCACAAGTATCAAAAATTTGAAATGAAACATGCAAATTCTAAAAAATATAATTGTTTGCATTTCAATTGTCAAATAAAAATTATTGAGTACCAAAAATGACATTTAATTGAAGTTTTGGGTTTGAAAATTGTAATAATTGTCAAGAAAAATTGCAAAAATAAAATTTATTCATTTGAAAATTTGAAAAATTTCCAATGTAAAATCATATATCAATCACAGACTTAAATATCATTGGATTGGCACAGTAGTACATATTTCGTAAAACCATTTTGATGCACGGTGCCCATAAATACAGAGAGGAAGTGGTTATATTGTGAGTATTTTCGAAACTCTCTGTATGCGTAAATATTTTCAGACAAGTCCATTCTGTAAAAACATTTATTAAATAAGTTTCACTACAAAAAGGTACAAACTACATCCTTTTCAAGTCAAAAATTACAGTTTGATTTTGATTTTTTAAAAAACGGCCACACAAAAATAACTTCTATATAGATAAAGACGAGGTATCGTATCTATAGCATTTTAAAAATGATGAGAATAAGTTCTTATTCTTGTTGTTGTTGTTGCTGCATATAGATATACTAGTTATATATAGTATATGTAAGTAAAACCACTAACTTACTAATCAAACAATAAAGCTGTTAATATTCCATTATCTTTGTTCTGATTATATTCATATCATATCATACTATCGCAGTTACAATGTAGCTACCGAATGTAACGCCCCTTATTAAGTCCGCACGCCGCCACTTTAATTCAAAAGTTTAAAACAGTAATTATTATCTTTTATCTTCCCCCCACCCTCCACTTACATTTTACAGGTATCCAACTTTCTATCTTTTATTAACACATGAGAGTGTATATTTGTTAGTTACGCTTACGTCTTATATGTATTCTTCGCAACAACAACAAAATAATAATTGAAATCGTTTTAATGTTCAATATATTACATTTTGAGTTATTTTACAATAATCGAAATATCAAACAGATATTTGTGGTATATCCGTACCATGAGTAATATATGAAAAAGAGAAATTTACCGATCGCTACGGGATGATTCAGTGTTACATGCAGTTGGATTATGTTTTTTTTTTAGTTTTTAGATATTTTTATGTTCATTCTAACCCTTAAAAATCAAAACTGCCCCTGGCTAGTTGCCAAGATATACTTAATCTGACATGATTACCGGAAATCAACCTTCAAAGCAAATTCTTTTTATCAAAGTCTTTTGAAATCTGCGAAAAATTGACAGCAATAAAATTCAATAACAATAGCAGCTTAATTATAATTTTCGATTAAGTAAACCTTTACAATTGAGCTAATAAGGATGAATTTTTGTAAACTTTGCGTAAAAATTAACCTAAATTAGTAGTTTCGTGTACCTGGCCGATAATACCTTCATATTATCGTGAAAAAATATATACCACATCTCTTTACCATCTTTGAGTTCCAATATTTTACAAAGCGCAAGTCAAAGGAACAGTAATCTTGGTAATTACGGTGCCTTTAAAGGCCCAAACAAGCCTATCTAAAACTATTCAATAAATTTTCTGTATAAGATAATTGTGTCTACTAAATTTCATCAAAATCGAAAACTCCTATGAAAAGTTACAGTCGAATAAATATACATAGATAGAATTTGTATAAAGGATGCATTTAAATCCTTGTTAATTTTTTAAATTTCATTATTTCATAGTCAAAGAATTCCAGGAATTAATTATTTTTTAACCTTTATTTTTATCATTAAAAATTTGAATTAAAGAATCATTTCTAAGCACCTAACTTTACTACAATTGCAATTTCCATACAAATTTTTAGCTTTATATATTGACCGTTTTAGAGAAACAACGTTTCTTTATATTAAATGTTATATAGAGATTATAATAATAGAATTGCTTTGATAAAAAGATAATCCGAATTGATCTTGTTCATCAAAAACATATTTTATGACATTCCAAACATATCAATAAATAAAATTCCCATCTTCTATCATCAATAAAAATTTGCATTTTTTTTACTATTAGAATCATCACACAGAAATAGATTTGAGTTGAATGAAGTTAAGGAATTTGAAAAACTAAATAGGTTCATCCTTTACATATAATTTGTATCTTTGAAACAAACACAAGGAATTTGTGTTTGAAAAGAACCGACATATATGATGTATATATATTCTACATGGTTATACAATAATAAGTCATCGTGGGAAGCGAAACCACATTTTAAATGTGCTACCACTTTTAGAAAAAAATAAACAAAAATATTCCTAACATTAACCACCCGATTTCCTATAGATAGATAGTGGTTACAAAATTTTGCGAAAAAAATACTTACGAAAAAAAATTATTATTTAAAAAGTAACTAACAGAGTTAATTGTTTAAGTAATTATCATTGAATTTCATTGTTTGGACTATTTGTAATTAGCATTCATATAATACTATTAATATCCAGTCTATACAGTTATATGTGTATGCATGTATAAAAATAATATGTTTTTTTTATACATATATGTATTTATTAGCCCAAATTGAGCTAAAATTGTGGAGAACTTTAACATTTTACGAAAAAAAGTTTCAAACAAAAGTTTGTTATTCAAAAATAAATAATTTTTGTATTTGAACTTTTCTTCTATCTTTTATAGTTGCATCAAGGATCCATTGCACCCAATAAACCGATTTTACTCATTCACAAACTTTTTCGTGTTTAGAGTGCTTCACCAAAATTTCAGCTCGCTATCTCTTTTTATTTTTGAATTATGGTCATGACGAACGAAGTCGGAAATGGATTAAAAGAAGAGAAAATACGAATAAAAGTATAATTCGATTAGTTTCTAATATTTCCCAATTTTTTCAGAATTTTAAATTGAAATATTCCCAAGTACTGTAAAATGGGTAATAAGAAAGTTTCATTTCCCATATAATACTTAATATATATACGCTGAATATTTTCTATTAGAGGAAACTGTACTTGATTTAGTTCAACATCACCAACCACACCTTCTGTAGGTATAATATGAATTATAATAAAAATTGAAGCAAGTTAAACCGTCAACTAACCGACAATAAATTAAAAAAACTTTTTTTTTTATATAAGTGACTATATTATATTCTACAGGTTGGATTCATCAGAATCAAAGCCCAATAAATTATTTTCCATACTCAAATATATTGGTAAAAAAGAATTTTTTTTCCATTTTTCTGTACATTTAAAATGTACATTTGTACATTTTAACTGCTAATGAATTCTTGCTTTTTAAGAATTCTACTTCGAATGAAATCTACTACACAAAAATGCTATAAATTTCCTTAAATAACATTTATTATATTCCAACGATGAACGCAACAACACAAGAACTAAACGGCCTGTGAAAAATTGAATCATTCAGGGTGGAATTTTAACAGGATACTCAAAAATTTATAAGAATATTTATAATAATAAAAATTTAGACCACAATTAAGTTGGCGTGGAAGTTAAAATCTCAAAAATTGTTCCCAAAATGCTCTATCAGGATCCGTAATTGCTCCAGTGATTAGGTAATTATTTAATTAAGTATTTGCAATCAAAATTACAAAAACTGTTTTCCTTATATTGCTCCCGATTTGCTTTTTCGATCCATTTACCGAGTCACACCTTAAGAGTCACACCATAAGAATCAAGGTCATCATAGTCTTACGGTGGCTATTTAAATCGTTCTTAATAATTTTAATTAATTATGCATAAATAAAAGTAATTGATGAATCAAATGGATTAATATCGAAAGAGTAAATCGGGAGCAATTTATTGAATTAAAAAAATATAGAAAGAAGCATTATTTAGCTGAGATATAAGGAAAACAGTTTTGTAATTTTGATAATTAAATAATTACCAAATCTCTGAAGCAATTATGAATCCTGATAATGCATTTTGGGAGCAATTTTTTGAGATTTGGTTAAATAAATTTTATTAAACTTTCACGCTAACTTAATTGCGATAAATTTTAAATATTCTGTAGATAGACCAGCCTGTACTCACACTACTCGTAAAATATTGATTGTAATAGCAACAAACACACATATATGTAGTGTGTATATTATTATATTGTTTGTTATACAATAATTGTTTTGTTTTCTGTAGGTACTACAATTTCAAATAAATCAATAAATTAAAATTTCATTTTATGAAATTTGAGATTACCAAACAAACAACATAAAATACACAACAAGTACCTACTCCTTTTTTTTTTTTCAAAAAAAAAGACTAACTCTTTATAATACTTGAACACTATGAACATAGTACAATAGTTCAGTTCAATTCAGTTCACTTCAATTCAGACGTTTAGAGTTCTCTTCTTATTATATAAAAATCATTCTTAAAACAACAATGTCATTTATAAAAAATAATAATTCTGTTATGTTTGTATTATAATTTTATTTTTATTTATTTTATTTGAATCCTGCACCTCTATCTAGAGACGCAGTTACTTCAATCATATTAGGTTTACATTTCTTAAATTATTTTTAAAGAGCGCTTATTTATTTGGTCACAAATTCATATGTCTAAGTCCACAACTTGCAAACTGTATCTGTTGTTGCTTAACTTTGGTGATCGTTTGAGATCGGTTATTACGTTACGTCAGTGGGGAGGTGGGGTGCGTATATAATTTTCTTTTATAACAAAGTTAAATGTTTGACAAACTGATTTGAGATTTCATTATTTTCGTACTGTTGAGCTAAACTGTTAACCTCCATGAAGAGTATTTATAAATAACAATATTCACTGACATCAAGCTGAAATAATAAATTTTCCATGAGATTATATAGAGGTTATGCAGACTTCTCATCATATTTTTCCTTTTTTTAAGAGTATGTAGGGTCGTTAAAAGTGGTAGGTAGCAATATTAAAACTTTATACAGGTACTATAAATAGGTCTTGATGGAAGGAGTTATATAAACATACCTATTATAATAATAAAAAGAATAAATTTTTTCAAGGTTTCAGTTGTAAATCACTACCATCCATAATTTTTATTAAACATTAAATCAAATATTATTAATAATAAAAATATTTATTTACTTTATTTATTCACTTTGATTTTATTAATAAATGTAATAATTTTTCATAATCAGTCAATTTTATTAATGAATTTGAAGTGAATGAATGTTAACAAATTGATAACGATTTTTATACATTATGCAAGTGTACAGTACGTTTTGTTATTCAAAATGTCGAGATAATGTAACAAACTGTAATATTTGTCTGAACTGCATATTTAGTGTAATTTTCCATAATAATAATATAGATTTTAACGTAGTCTTGTACGCTTTTAGCATGAGGCATAAAAAACTGTAAAAAAAAATACAAGAATGGATAATGTTTACTTTTTTTGATACCATTCTTCCTTTGATTTTGTCTTATAAAATTTGGTATAAAGATGATCGAATGCCGGGGCCAAGTCTGGTGGCCGACTCGAAAACAAATCAATATAAGCAAATTTGAAAACAAAACTAACTACAATTAAATCTTATATTAATTTTTGTACTTCTGGGACACTAAAGCGCCGGGTACCAGATAGTTAATTTGAAATTATATATATATATATATATATATATATATATATATATATATATATATATATATATATATATATATATATATATATATATATATATGTATATATATATATATATATATTATAATATTTTATTAATTTGTTTTTATTTATAGCATTTTGACGCTTTTTGATTACATTTACGATTTGATTATGAATTAATTAAAATATTTAAAATACAATTTTTAAAACAATATTGTCTTCAAAAGAATGAATTTCGATATATTTTTTTCTAAATGTTTTTATTAATTAGGTAAATTTTCTAAATAAATTCATGTAATATTCATCAATTACCTTTATCAAATTCTTCTTAATCAGTTAATAAAAATCTTTTTATTTAATTTTTGTTGTAAGTTGTAAAAGTGTGTGAGTTTTTTTAGAGACCAAGGTTTTACACCTTTTATTTCCTAACACAAATACGCTTGATTGTATGATATTAACTTTTACTTTTTTCTATGAATTGCAAGCTCAGATTTAAGTTGTTCCTGAACACATTCAAAAACTGATATATTTTAAAAATTTGATATATTCGTCTCGTTATTGTAATTGTAAATGCTAGGCATACATTTTTTGGAATACCCAATATTCCTGTTTAGTATTAAAACTCACTCAAGAATCAACAGGTAATATTTATTATTTAAATTTTCATAAAAAGACCAGGGTAGATATCTTTATAGATAAAAAAAAAAAAAAAATTATAGTACGTTGAAACCTATTGGAAACGGAAGTTTTTCCGGAAATCGGAATAAACCGTGTTTTACCCATAAAAAGTCACTCCCTTCCATTCCCCGACCACAGACAGCCCATAAATTATTTTTCCTTTCATTTTTGTTATATTCTCTTCCAGTGGGTTTCATCCTACTATAATTTTTTTCTTTTTTTTTTGGTTCAAAAATTTATCGACCCTGGTTTAAAAACAAACAGTAAATAAATGTTTATGTTTTATTATCTATTCAATATTATCAAACAAAAGACCTTTAAATTTTGAGCCATAATAAATGAATGAATCAATTAAATAAAATATTATTTAAGTATGTAATTATTTTAAATGATTATTATTTTCAATTGCATGTAGTGTAGAACATCTAAAAAAATATAAATAAACTGTTTTCTTAAATGATTGTGTTTAATAAACACATAAAATAACTTTTTAACAAAAAATCCGAAAATCAACATAAAAAATAAATTAATTAACAGCTGATTGTATAATTGCGAAACGAAAACGTATTAAGAGCAATCAGTGTAAATCGAGCTACTGCGTTAGTTAATTTGTAAGGAGGGAGCAGTGCTTTCTCAATTTGCCTTAAAAGCGCTGTCATAAGCTGATAATAGTCGCTTGAAAATTTCATAATAAAAATTCGACTACAAAAATATATGCTTCATGATTTCCAGTGCTTGATTTCAAAAAATAAGATATATTGAATTTCATAAAATCACAAAGACTCACATGGTTCGAATACTCACAAAGAATGGACGAAGCCAAGTTGCCCAAATAGATTTTAAATGCAAAGGTTTATTATACTACCCGAACAAGAAGAAGACCTCGTTTCAGAGGGCTAGGCGAAGTGGTTGACTACATGCAGGTGATGTAAATCACTGGGTGAAGATATTTCAACAAAGACCGGGTCATCTAGAAGCGAGTGGTCGATGTCAAGCCCTACACCGAGTTGAAACGCCTATTTTAGTAATAGTAGTACTAGATGGAATTGAAAAGCTATGACTTTCTTTGTAGTCGGTTAATAACGATATTCTTCAACTACAAGCTGTGCTTGAATTAAAATTCCATCTACTTACTTGATGGTATACCTTTATACTATGTAAGTAAGTAAGTAAGTGCACTTACTATATTATATAAAAAAAATGTTAAAATTGTAATTGTTTCGTCACGTAGGTATTTATTATCTATGAAACATGTTTGTCATTGTTTATTATTTTATTCATATAATAATTGGTCGTTTTGATTTTAAAAAAACAAACATTTTTATCTAGTTAATGTTTGCTTGTAATTATAAGCACATACATGGTTTTGTTTCTTTTATATAACAATATATTAAATAACTAATAAGAATTATGTTTTGTTGCTATAGTTTGATTAAATACTAAATTGATTATATCATAGAATATTTAAACACAAAAAAGAGAACGAAAATTTACCAAGAATTCGTTTCATTAGATTGGAAAAACATCCTGGGTGTAAAGTTTTACAAAATAAATAATCTCTAATTGTTTTTGAAAACATTTTAATCCTATTTTTATTTTCATCAGTAGAAATTACTTGAAAGAAGAAATTTTTAAGAATAGCTATATATCGCTTTAACATGAATTAATGACATTCAATTGATGGCGACAATATTGTGTTGTATGTTGTTCCAGATATCTTAAAAATAATTGTGGCCGCCAAAATTAATCTATTTAATATAAATTATGAGTACTTAAATATTTTTATTAAAAATAGAGTACAAAAAGTTCCTCATAGTGTGGCCAATGAAAAGTTAATGATTCAAGGATAATACAAACATATTTCACCACGTATAATTAGAGGATTGCTTTTTTTATTTCATTTTATATATAGGTAATCGATAGACACAAGAAATGTTGATACATTTTTGATGTAGATCTAAAATTATTATACTAATTTCTAAGAAATCTGGCTGACTTCTAACTAAAGTTAATATAGCCTCATACTTTATAATAAATAATAGTAATTCTACAAAAAAAAAATAGTAGCAAATATTATTATTTTTTTAAGTTTATCTAAGATTAACTGTTCTAATATTAGCGAAAGGCAAAAGAGTTTCAGTCGTACAAAAAGAAACAAAGTGAAGAAAATAACATGAATGTTTTATTTAATAATTTACTGCAAACTGTTTTTCAAGAATTTAATGCTTAGCTGATAACAAATACATATTTATTATTTTTAATTAAACATTGAAATTGTTTAAATACCAAGTGTTCATATATACAAAAACTAAAAAATTATTCAATCGATATCAATCGAATTCTCAAAATACAAAGAGTTTTAAACATCGACTCTATGATTTTAGTATGTATTCTTTACATTTTATAATAAAAACAAGCGTAGATAACAACTAACAGAGTTCATTGTTTAGATACTCGACAAATAATTATGTTTATAATCAATATCATTTGTAAAATACTCTAAATATGCTACAGAGTTATACATATTACATAATAAGTTAGTTTTTCTAAGCTAAATTTGAGCTAAAATTGTAGAAAAATCAAACATTTTACGAAAAAATGTTTCAAACAACTTGTATGTTTCAAAAGTAGAGCCATAACTTAAACTCACTTTTTAGGTCCAGAACACGCCACCAAAATTTAAGGTCCTTAACCCTTTGTGATTTTGAGTTATACTGGTGACGAACAGACGCAGGGACGGACAGACAAAATAGAAATGGACTAATTAGGTGATTCTACAAACATCTAAACCAAAATTTTGTTTTTGCGGTCAATATTCACTTGCATTGCACACTGTTTTGGATCTATTTAAATATTTTTTGAAAAATATGAGTTGTAGAGAATTTTTCACAAAAAATTTTCATTTTCGACAATGATATGGTTCAACAAAATTATGCAATAAATAATATATTTTGAATGCAGTTTAAGTAGGACACAATTGGCAATTGCATACTATTTAAAGTAAGGTATTTTAATTACATTTATAATTTCTTGATAACGTTCTTTTGATTTTATATCAAATTTTTTGCAATGCAAACAAATATTTAAGAATAATTTCCATTTCATTTCAAAGAGTGATTTTTCATGGTAGCTTTTATACGATAAGGTAATACTCAATATAAATATGTTGATAGAAGAAAAAAAAACAGTAATCTACATTATCGACATTTGAAATAAAATTAATCATTCACATTTAGGTCTATGAATTTTATATTAAGTTTTGTATGAATATGGCCGTCTTATTCTAATGTCAATCATAGTTAATCATTAAAAAATATAAATAAATAAAACATCATCAGCATATTACAATTGTTCAATTTCTATTGTTTCATTTTATTAATCATTCGATCCTTGTTTTTATAGAATAAATATAATGAAATAAGATACAAAAATGAAAGTATGAAAATACCGCATTAGGATTGGAGGCTTCATGTTTCATTTAGAAACTTCTATGAGTGATTTAAATTTCAGTGTGCTACAAAAATCATATTTTAAACCAAATATCCCCTTAAAAACCCACAATAAAAGTCCTTAAAAAATACACCACTTCCTTGAACTGTCGCTTATCCACGTTCTAGTGTAAATACTAATTCCTTCTACCGTAATATTTTAACTATACTTTAATGAATTTCGGTTAAAATTTAAACGCAAAAGAAAATCATTTGATATTGACGCCAAATCAAAATTTTGATATAAAATAAAATCAAGAACTGAGCTGATGAAATCTTTGTGGTTTATAATACACCACGATTGTTATGATGTCTTTACAACTTGGTTGTTATGATACCTTTTCTCATACATGTGTATAATACAGCACACGGATGCCTTTATAAATATATGTGTACAATACAACACAGCGATTATGTTGCCTTTACACAGGCACTCACATTAAGGTGTACAAAACTCAGACCCTGCAATAAACACAGTATAATGCGTTCTATCTCACTTTTAACTGTCGCTTTTTTGTTTCTCCGAGTTGCAAATCACAACGATACAAAAGAAGTTTCACTTCAAAAATAACATCATAAATATTATTAGTTGATGTAGTAGAAATCTGGAATATTAAGATAAGATAGATGACCGTTGTTTTATATTGTATATAATATGATTGGTCAAAATGCCTTTAAGCTTATCGAACAAGTGGAAAAACAAGCCTAGTTGAACACAATAACAATAATAAATAGAACGTTTTAAAACTATTTTTAAGTTCATCTTACTATATGAATACCATCTTTATCTATTCAACTATTGGTAGATATGTTAAGCCGTCTCTTTAGTTAGATGTCAGAAGTAGGAAGACACACAGACTCATCTAACCATCTTATTATAAATATAAAATAAAAACTGGCTCAAAATACAAAACGCTGTTTATGTACCCATATTATATGTATTTGAATATTTTGAATTTAATAATAAGATTTATATATAAAATCAATAAATTTATTATATAGTTGTGATGTAATAACTTCTTTCATGGTCGGTGAATATTTTTTATATCCATAGAATTAATTAATATATGACGTCATAAAAAAAATAGTGAGAAAAAAACTTTATATAATGAGATTTTATTAATGAGAAAAATTAGTTTTTATTAATTTGGAAAAACGTATTATTCTTCATATGAAATGTTAATTTTTTATCATTTGACATTTTGGCTATCTTCCCAGGTTCAAAATAGGTTTCAGCTAATATTGAGAATTTAAAAATAAGTGAAAATAACAACTAACCGAGATAATTGGTTAGAAACTCGACATATAATTGAAAATCATTGTTTGGACTATTTTTATATAGTATTCATAAAATACTATAAATATCCAGTCCATGTAGTTATATATGTATAATAATAATATGATGTGTTTATTAGCCTAATTGGAGCTAAAATTGTGAAGCTCACACATTTTAGTTTAAAATGTGGGTCATGGATCCATCGGACCCAATGGGATTTTGCTTATTCACGAACTTTAATTCACTTTTTTTTGTTTAGAATATTTCAGCTCGCTATTTGTTTTTGAGTTATCGTGATGACGGGCGGACGGACAATTGGAAATATTCTTATTAGGTGTTTCTATGAACACCTATACTAAAATTTTGTTGGTGCGGTCAATATTAGGTAGCGTTACAACCATTAGATTAAAATTAATATACTTTGACATATTATGCTTAAGCTTGTATTTATAAAATTATTTTTTTACCTCAATACTTCTATTCTATTACATTTCTAAATATAAAATATTTATTTAGGACAAGATATGTTTGTTTTGTATAAAATACTTGCTTTTGACTAAATTTGTGTGAATAAAATTTGTAGTAAATTTTAATCATCAATAAAAGAAATACCAAACATAATTTGAAGAATAGAAAATATTATTTTAATAATAATAAATAAATAAATAAATGATTTTATATTCAAAATAATAATAAATAAAACTATTGAGAATACATACACAATATATTTGTTTCAATATATTATTTATTCAGGTGCTTTTAGCTGCTACCTACTTATTGTACCATGTAGAATGCAGCTAATATTTGTATACTTTAAATAATATCTATATATGTGAATAAATATTATATCAAAAGAAAGAAGATATATTTATAGTTAAACTGACTATTATCGTAAATAGTTGTGTAGTGATAGTTACTAGACGAATAAATTTAATAATCATAAATATATCGAACTATTTAGAATTGGAAAATGTACTTGTAAAGCTCTTAAATTAATTTCAGATAGAATATTTCAAATAGATATTGACTTTTTATTATTATTATTAATAGGAACAAAAGCTTGTTTATATAATAAAAATCTAAATTTCAAAAATTGTAGCGAAAATCTATAGCATTCATCTGACTTAATTCGCATGATCAAAAATAAATTATTGCATGAACTTGAAAATCATAATGTTTTTCTTTTCCGTATAATATAATATTCACGAAGAAAATAAAGCCTATAGACTTTTAAATCAAGACTTCAATTTTTAGACCATCTACAAAAGTCCTGTTTCGTATATCAATCAGATTTCTAGCTTCTGGTGAAATCTTAGCTCAGCCATGTCTGGAAATCGATTTAACAATAACCACTTATAATGTTAGTTAATAATTACAACTAACAATGTTGATTGTTAAAATATCTAAAATATGGAAGCATGGATTTTTGAATTATTTATAATTCCTAACAAGTGTTTTTTTATTTGAATTTCAGCTTGAATTTTACCAAATCTAAGCAGTATATGAAAAAAATGATTCCATTAAAAGTAGATGGCTAATTAAATTAACTGGATTGTTTCAGCCGTTTTTGGTACAGCCGCTGAGTTTTGCGCTTAGCAAAGTTTTTGGCGACTTATTTTTATATTATAGACAAACCTAACTCAATTGTTTTGCCTTCCCAGAACCTCTCCACTAACACTTGCACTTTATGGTATGGTATTAAAGCTCAAATTGACTTTTAAGTATTATTACGATACGTTTGTATGAGAGTACAGAAAAGTATTGTTTTTAGAATTTTTTCGACTCTTCGTTAAAATCATCCTTGTACTGTAAGGAATATTCTAAAATAAGAATTATCGAAATCGATTCAGTTGTGCTCGAGATTTGCGCATAGGAATACATTGAGCGATTCTTTTTTATATTATTGGTATAGAAAACAAAATATTTTTTCCGATTTGTATCAACAGTTACATAATTAACAAATGAACTGTACAATAAACACAAATAATAATTAATTAGTTAATTAATGAATTAAATTGATTTTCGAATGATATAACAAATAAGTATCTAATAGCTAAATAACATTATACAATTGTAATATACAAAGTTAATAATTTATTTCACTCAAAATATCTTAGACCAGAGTAGAAGCCTTAAAAAATGATATAAAGTGAAAGAAAATTACAGTAGGATGAAACCCATTGGAAACGCAAGATAACATGATACAAATGAAAGGAAAAATAAATTATGGGCGATCTGAGTTCGGTAAATAGGAGGGGGTAATTTTTTAAGTATAAAACACGATTTGTCTCGATTTCCGACCAAACTAAAAGTCGTATGGAAAAAAGTTAAATGACAAAGTTGTAGGTTTTAAAAAGATCTACAACTTTTGTATTAACATGTTTTTCGCATAAACTCAAAAATTTTCAATTGAAAATTAGGCTTTTTCAAAATAAGATGAAAAAATCAATATTTTAAATCAAAAAAATTATAGTGTATTTGGAACATAAAAAGGTAAGTTTTCACCAAATTTCGGAGAAAAAAAATAAAAAACCAAAAACTTGGTTATTTCAATTTTTCACATAAATTTTGAGGTTATTTAAAAAAAGTGTAAATACAAATGTTGTAGATCTTTTTCTTACCTACTCCTTTGCCATTTAACTTCTTTCCATAGGAGTTGTAGTTTTGCCGGAAATTCAGATAAACCGAATTTTACCCTTAAAAACTCACCACCTCCTTCTTCCCGAACTCAGATCGCCCGTAATTTATTTTTCCTTTCATTTCTAATTGGTTTCATCCTACTATAATTTTTTTTGTTTTCAAAAATTATCTACCCTGGTATATCTGTAGTATATAAAGCGTAATAATAATATCTTTAAAAAAGGTAATACCGTTCAGGTTTTGTACAATAGTTGAAAATTTATTGTAATTCATTTATAACAGTGGTACTACAAATGTATATATTTATACAACGTATGTATATATAGTAGTAATTCCGACAAACAAAATATGTTGTACTATAAACATTGAACTTATCTTCTCTATTTTATATAAAAAGTTATTACATTCAAGTTTACATGTAAGTGAACCAGTAAGCACTTACTTATATGTATTTCTGTGTATAATTGAATAACATTTGTTACATTGTTCAAAACTGTATTATTATTGTGAACGGCATCAAATAATATTAGAAGGATAATTGTGGAGAATTTTTAATACAAGCTGCTGTGTGATATCATCTGTAGACAATGCACTTAGAAGTATTTAAAAAAAATTTGGAAAACGGTTGACCCTAAAGGCCATTCCTGCAACTACCCACTAATTCCATACCTAAGCACCTAAAATTTAACATATTACAATGCTTCTGAGCTCGAATTCTTTGTTTATTTTTGAGCTCTCCGAGTTCAAAAGCTAGCTGAATATTTCGTTAATGATATCTCTCGAACCAATCAACCGAATTTCACGTTCTTGGCGGCGATCGACATGGCATTTTTTTGGAAGTTTTGCTAAAGAGGGACTTTGAATCACCGAAGTTAAGAATGGCAATACAAACAAGAAAAATCTTTGAAAAATATTTTCTAGAAAATTTAAATTTTTTAAATATCATATTTTGGGGTACTTAAAAGATCCATGTGAAATTTGTAGCCTACTTGAATTGGTCGTTTTTGTATTAAATGAAAGCTGATAATATTGTCATAAACTCATTTTTTATACTTACAAAATATTGGTTCAAAGTTATTAGACAAAATTCAATGTATTTACCTGAAACAAAAAAGAAAATAATTATTAATACTTTTAAAAACATTTCAAAATAATTTAAAATAAAAACTGAATAAAAACTTTTTTAATATATGATTTTAATTTATGATCAGTGAATAATAATAAAATCTTGTATTGTTAAATCATTAATTAATTCGTAATAACAACACAAATTAGAATAATCACGAAGTGTTAAAACTTTACAATCAAATAAAACATTACAGGTATTGTATTGTATGTTATTGCAGACGAACCAAAACAAATGACTTGAGTACAAGATTACAAGGTGTTTTAAAACAACCGTCTAAATATATTCTTTAACTTAGGATATGCGCAAAAAGCTCGTCCTAAATTTATCTTTTTATATTGATTTAAATAAAAAAATTTAGCCCCAATAATCCATATTTGTATTGAATACAATTGTAATGTTTATAATTAACGAGTTAGAACTACATAGAAATACACATAAAAACAAATAGAGGTTTTTTACGATTTTTATTTTATTTTAAAATCGGGGTGTCGTTATTGAGATTAATTTTGAAGTCGAAAATTGCGAATCAAAGTTCAATGGCAATATCTTAGTAATTTTTGAATGAATTGCAAAGGATTGCTGAGTCAAAAGAAAATATTATGTGTTCTACTTTTAAAATGTTTATTCGTAAAGGATGCATTTTAGGTTCCCGAGGTCTGTAGTTTGCTTTGGCCGCATAACCTAGTGTCTATTATCAGTTCTTAAAAGAACTATAAATAGACCACTATTATGAATATTCAGTGGTCGTTGATGACCCAATTCTGTAAAACGAAACCTTAAATTAAAAAAAAAAATTGTGAGCCGTCACGGGACCCCTGGCAGATATGAAACATCGAAATAATTTTGTAGATTACCTTAACATGTGTAACGTAGAAAATAACACTATATATACTATAGGTATGCGAGATCAGTATTGCTAGACAGATTGTGCAAAGTCGCCGGCGCATTACCTACGAGACTACGTACATATATTCCATCATATAGCATGGAAATGCATTACCATGACCTGTATCGCCACGCCAACAATCAAATTTACGCTCGCCTATAGATGTTTCACATCAAAATCATTTTACTTAATGCAGAAAAAATTAAAATAGCTATTGGAAACAAACTTTTGAAACATGTTGTATGGATATATTTTTGTATGTATAAATTATTATAATAGTAAGATGCGTTTTTCAGTTAAAACTCATAAGTCTCTTGTAAAACCATCACACACCGACTCCAAGTAGTACTGAAGAACACGAGAGAGAACTTCTTTATTATTCATAATATATAAATATATACATACAAATATACAAGTATATACGTATATATATATATATATATATATTATATAAAACAACAAACTTATAGTTCTTTTGTGTCTTTTCCATATCTACATACATAGGTACACACACACATATATACATAAGCATTCACAAGTATTTTATATACACATTTCAAGAAAAAATAAGAAGATATCAAATGCATTTAAAACACCTTACGAATACTTGGTGATTTTAGTATTTCTACCATGTGTTCCAATATTTCAGTGACGATATACAGACATCTTATATACTAAACCATCATACAAAGTCCAATTTTGATGCGTCAGTCGGCTATGTTGTCAATTCAACAGTGTTCGCAGTTACCGCAAGTGTGGGTTAACTCCCCACATAATTCGGGCTAATATTACGTAAACTTTTGTTATTTTAAGTCACTTTTCAACTTTTTCAACTACACTAAAGTTATGAAGTAGTGATAGAAGATAAAAATATTAAAATTAATCAAAAAGGTTTTATTTCAGTTAAAATAGATATACAGTCAAAATTAACAATCATTAATTATGATGTGAACGAGTCAAATATATTTTTTTTAATATTTAAAATATACGAAGCTTTATCCATAGGTTCTTCTGGTAATGATTGAATAGGCATGTGAGTGACAAGTATATAAGTTAACTTAGTTATATAAACAAATATATATTATTAATTATATTCTGTAGCCAACTTCATAATGCCGTTCAAATTCACTCTCATTCAAACGTGCCAAAAGAAGTATAACTTCAATTGTTCATCCAATCTTTTGTTTCCAAATTTATTATAAATGGGGTTTATATATATTAGACATTGGGATTGATAAGACCTCGAGAATATTCAAAAGGAAGCCATTTTGATATCACAAATATGAAGAAATGGAACCCAATTCAAATGATACATGCGGTATTCATGTACACACATACAATAAATATAATATAAAAAAAAACGAAGTGAAGTGTCATCTAAAGCTCAATGGTCACTGCACACACAAACGTTTAATGAGCAGAGTTACAAGAAAATAAAATAAACAACATAGCCTTGACAGTTTAATTGGACGTACGTAACATTAACTCTTTATAAATGTATATTAGAAAAGAATAACAATATTATAAAATAAAAAAAGAGATGCATTTATATATAATAATATAATATCTACATAGCTCCAAATATACTTATGGCGTATTAAAGCTGATTTCAGTGATTTTATTTTATTTGTTCATATTTTTTTTAAAAAAAAACATCATATATATCACATATTATATTCAGTATAGTATAATATTTTATATAAATATAATATTATTATTATTTATATTATTATAATCATGGTTTTATCTAACACAGTACAATAAATATGTATATATACGGATGGTTTTTAAGTTATACTTCTTAAAGAGTGAATATTGTGAGCTGCGTGCGGACGATCCTATAAAAATGACATGATGAAGTTGGCTACAGAATAGAATTATATATTTCTTTAAATGACTAAGTTAACTTAAATGAAAATACATACATGCACACATTGTATGATGACGTTTAGTATTTCAAAAATAAATTAATGTTTGTTCATTTTGACTGTATATCTATTTTACGGAAATAAAACTTTTTTATTAATTTTAATATTGTTCTTCGATCTTTACTGCAGATTTGTTTTTTGAAATATTTTTTTCAGACGCCAAAGAAGTATAACTTCTATCGCGTGTACATTAGTACACACAGACATTTTTTTTTTGTGACATATTGCAAACTAATTTCCGACCGAATGTCGGATTTTGGCTGAAGCCAATTATTCGATGCTACTTCTAAAGTAGCACTAAAAGCAGAACATTTTACTAAACTATACAATGACGTAGCGTAGTATACTATTGACATCAAAATACATTTAACCAAAAGTAATAATATTAAATAATATTATTGGGTAAGTATTATGCAATAACAGGAACACACATTTATGTGATAAGATAAAATTTTAATTATATTTACATAATATAATCATGTATCAAAAGACTAAAAATTTGTATTCGTTACAAAAGTGTAGATACCAAGAAGTCTTTATCAAATAAGAAACGAATATACAAACAACAAATTTTACGATCTTTAATATTGATTTTTAAAATACGCCTATATATAATCATATATTATAAATTACAATTCATTTAATAAATATTTTTATATATATAATTGACATTATTAAATGTGAAATGTATACGTTTACACGTTAACGTTAAAATTCAAACATACATCGTTAAAAGAATACATGTTTTTTATAAGTTGCATTTGTATGAAAAAATTAGTCTAAACATTGATATTGAATAATCGCCAAAGTATTTAAATAATTAACACCGTTATCTATTTTCTTCACTTGGCACTAAATCTTATGATATGACAGAAATGCAAAGAATTATTCTTGGAGAAAAGAATTTCACCAACGTCAATTTGCTAGGTAAAAACTAGTGTTTTCAGATGCATACTTGAGGACATTAAATTTGATTAAGAAAATGGAATTTTCATTTATTTTTTTATATTATTATTACTAGTTTACTGACACTTCATGGGTTTTGACAGATAATGGCTAGTAAAAACGAAATTGGTTATTGAATTTATATGTTTGCAAAAATCCAATTTAATTAATTTGTAAAAATCTTATACAATAATTAAATCGATGCCTATAAAATAGCTTTTAGCAAGTACTCTGAAAACGATTAAGTTTTCGCTGCCTAAAACCGAAAGAAAAGTTGTAATAAAGGTACAGACTTAAGTAAAATGTATATTTAAGAGAGCAATCTGGGTAGAATACTTCATGTAAAGGGAATCTTGTTTATTGTTGCTGTTTATCACTTTTAATGCACTACTCGAAGATAATTTCTCGAAGCTCGATAAGTAAATCGATCGAAACGCCACGTGTAGATGAAATTTATTCAAAATCATTCGCATTATAGAAAAAATTTGGTCAATTGTTTGTATTGAAAATAACAAGAAAAAAATTACAATAAATGATAATCAATTTGTTTTTAATGCGTGGAAAATTTTAAAAAGAGAAGAAATGTTATTGGTAATATTTTTTATAATAGTCATAAATTTTCCATATCAAGGAAAACCTACAGTAGATTTTTCCAATCCAGGAAACAATTTGATATTGGGAATATGTACAAATTTACAACTTTTTTAATATATTTAGATTAAAATTTTCTCAAAAACATCACATTTCATTTTTCACCAAAACATCTTTCAATTTAAACAAATATATATTTAAAAGTAATTATATTATAAACTTACAACGTGATTTTTTTGTTAAAATTAAATTTTTACATTTAATTACAAAAAAAAAAACTGGTGATAATCATAATAATATAATAATCGTAAAAAAAATATATAAATAATTTAATATATATATATTACATTTTTCATAAAATTTTTATTCATGAATAAAATATTAAATAGATAATAAGACATTAAATACATGATAATAAATTTTCCGAATTTATCACGTGTGTACAATCAATATACATGCGATCCACCACGACATTTACACGTAATCTTGTAAATAGCATAAAATATCCAAATTATGGTATATTATTTATTTGTTATTAATCTAAAAAAAGTTGAAAAACTTAACATTTTACGACTTTTTTTTTCTACTTTTAATACTTTTAAAATATTATTATTAATGATAATAATAATAATACGAATGAAATGATCGTAAATTTATGATATTTGAAGCATTCCAATTGAGTTATAAAATTATTTTTAATGAGATAAATATCAATCGTCTTCACACACAAAAAAATGGTGATAAAAATAGATAAAATATGTTCATAACTATGTAATATATGATGTGATCCTATTATCGAGTTTAGTGACGTTTTATATTTAATGCTACTTAGTATATTAAAGTATTTAATTAATTTGGTATTTAAAAATTTTACAAAATTTAACAGTTTATCCAACCAACGTAGTTCCCATTTTTATTATCTTAAAAAGTTTGTACATATTTACATATTGAGAATTTTTTTCTGATAGGAAATCGATAATAAGGCTTCAATCCACAAGAGATATACGAGTGCTAAGGATAAGCTTAGCAAAATACATGAAAGGAATTTATTGCTAATAAATTCGACGTCTAATTTGATAATAATATACATACCAATATTTAGTATATTCAACGCGTTAGAAGTTACTTTTTGGCGTCTACAAAAACAAATTTCAAAAAACCAAACTACAGTAAAGATCGAAGAAAAATATTGAAATTAATTAATAAAGATATGTTAAGAATACGACTTGACAAACAAATTAATTAAATATTTATTAAAAAATAATTAACTCTCATCTTATATTTCTAAATATAAGCCAAATAGACCTTAATATTTTAACACTCTCTCAAAGTTTTTACACAGTTTTTGCAACTGACAAATTTATATAATAAATATATATAATTATACATAATTGATTATTAATAATATATTAATTATTAATAAAATAATATATTTCACATCAAAATAACAACACGTTTTGTTAGATACATTGCGTTCAGTCTGAATATACTATGTACCATACTTATAGTACATACAGTAGTGTATATTCAGTTTCCATACCTATAAGTTAACTTAGTCATTTAAACAAATATATATTATTAATTCTGTAGCTAACTTCATCATGTCGTTTTTATGGAATCGTGCGAGCGTAGCTCACAAATTCACTCTCATCCAAAAATACTTCAAAAATGTAACTTTTCTGAAATGAATATAGAAGTTTATACTTAATCAGAAAGTTATAATAAATCCGGCCTCCAATAGTCATATCCAACGACTTGATTTTTAAGTATATATGCATTAAAATGAATTGTATTATGTGTTTTACGTTAAGTGTCATTTTATTAATTTCTTAATCCAACTTTAACTGGTTGTTTGTTACCAAATGGGGGCCACCATTCTCATGATTACATTTAATGATTGTGTTCTTCCAACATCCTCATTCGAGTCGAGTCAGTCATCATATAAAACATATCTGATATGTTTTTTTTTCTTTTTTTATTATCATTTTATTTATATTTTTTATGTTTGTTGATGGTGTTACAATATTATCATCAATTAATGCATACTTAAGCTATGGTAGTACACACGACAAAATATATGGAACACTGTAACACTAAATGATTCATTTACATCATATTATTTTAATTAACTGAATATGGATATGTGTTATTAATTAATAATAATGTACTTAATTAAAACCAATAAATGATTTAATCATTACTTAATGCATTTTTGAAGTTATACTTCTTTTGGCGTGTCTGGATGTGAGTGAATTTGTGAGCTGCCCGTGCACGATCCCATAAAAATGACATGATGAAGATGGCTACAGAATAGAATTAATAATATATATTTCTTTAAATGACTAAGTTAACTTATATAGTTGTCACTCACATGCCTATTCAATCATTACCAGAAGAACCTATGAATATAGCTTTAGTATATTTTAAATATTTAAAAAATATATTTGACTCGTTCACATCATAATTAATAATTGTTTATTTTGACTGTATACCTATTTTTACTGAAATAAAACCTTCTACATTTACCTTCTATTTTTACATTAAAAAATATTAATAAAGCTATTTTCTTCAGCCTTATTAATAGAATTATCAACCATTAATTTTCATCTGTTATTTTTTGTATTTGTTTATAAAGTTTATTTGTTTATATATAAAATTATAAATATAAATTTTATTCCCAAAAAATTGAAAAATATGTTTTAAAAAAATGCGACACCTATTTAAAGACATTTAATCCTCGGTTACTATGTTGAGTTGAGTTGACTTGTTTATCAGAATTAATTTCATTTGTCTATCTAAAAACATTCATTTTAAACTGAAAAAACAATAAAATACACCATAAAATTAGTATATTTTGTAATTTTAAGTAAGCGTGGAAGATTCAGACCGTTGAATTATTTCTATTCCACGAGAATACATTTCAGCTAGTTGTAGCAATTCGAACTATTTAAATGTCCAACCCATCCACGGGTGCGTATTGATCACAAAATAAAAAAATTAATAATAATAAGTATTAACAATTTCGCAATTTCTATTCAAACATCAAAACATTTAAATAATTTTTTATTATATTCATTAAATTTAATTATAATGACGAAAAAAAAAATTTACTAAATTGAAAAGATTCTTTTTATTCTAATTCAATGCAAGATTTTTGTATTTATTTTTCTAAATAGATCCCGTATGTATTATGTGTGAGGCTTTGTGATATCTAAAAAAAAAAGTGTATAATTTATTTAATTGATATTTATATTATTAGATACTTTTTTTTTTTTTATGAAATAAATTATTATTAATAGAAAAAATGTATAACGAATTAAAAGATCTCTTTTTTTGTTTGAATAATAAATATTTATTTATTTGGTTTGTTACATTATATTTAATTTAATTTAATCATAATAATAATAATATAATATGTAATCATTCATAATTAGATACAAAAAAAAAATTATATATATGTGTGTATATGAATGTCAATAAAGGTTTATGAACTTTCTAATAAATATTTTAATATAAAATTATTATCAATTAATCAATTTCTTATCTCTCATTCAACATGTAAATTTGCTGAATTTTTACGTACACTTATGTATGATAAAGTCAATTAGGTTTGTTATATTCGAAATAAGATGTGATCAATTTGTACGCTATTTTACGAATTTTACGAGTTATTTTACGAAAATTCTAAACCCGAAATAATGTAATTTTTTTCAAATCTAAATTACTAGTTCTTGTGGTTTCACAAGAAAAATTAATTTCACTTAACTTTTTGACTACATTAAAGTAGAATCATGTTTCATATTATAATAAAGTATTGTTTGTATTACTAAAATATATTTCATTTAGTAATTTATCACCAGAACAGGGGCGTATTATTTAACTTATGTATGATCTATTCATGATTAACCATAATAAAACTTATCGCATATAACAATCATTTATACTAATTAATTTAATTAAATAATAATCAAAATATTCATTCGTTAAATAAATTTTTTCTTAAATACTTTCTGCTATGTTAATTCAAAAAAAGAACATTATTTTGTTGAATAGTACAGGGTCATTTATCTAATTTAATCATCACAAATACTCGAAACACCGTCGTATTTATTTTTTATATAATTTAAATAATGTATCTTCACATTCAAGACCTTTTCACGATAATTTTTTGTTTGTTTATTTAATCCAAGTTATTTCAATATTGGTTTTAATAAGAAGACAAATTATTTCAAATCTGAAATCTATTAAAATTTCTTATTTAAACATACAACTGATTTCCAAATTTAAATAGTCAAATCCATTAATGGGATCTACTAAGTTTATATTTTGACAAAAAAAGAGGTAGAGATACTTTGGCAAAAAGTTAGATATAATTTTACGCCGTGGACAAAAACCCCATGAAAAAATTTAAATACAATCAAAGGATATGGCAGCAAATGTCTTATCTAGTATAGCATAGATGCTTCATCTGTGCTTGATCTGGACACAAAAACATTTCTTTAAAAAAAAAAAATCCTGCAAATATTTTTAATATATAGAATCTGAAGATAATAAAAATGTGAAAAATAACAAGCGTGAATAAACTCAAATAAAATCTCCTGTATAAATAAATATATTTAAAAATAATTTTTTAGTTACATCAACACTTCACAATGGTGAAGTGGCTTGGCTTGCATATACATAATAAATTAAAACTATGCATATGAATATTATTGAATAGGAAAATAGTTACAATAATTATATACCTTGATGAGAATTATTCTTTTCTAAATACGAAAAAAAAAAAAAAAAAAATATTATAATTAATTTACAATGTCAGTTTGAGCCACACCTTCTAGTCCACCCAACGTACAAACAAAAAAAAAGACTATATATATATATATATAAGGAATAAATTTATTTATTTATTTTTTTTTTGTATTTTTATATTTCAAGTTTTCAAAAGTTGTATGCACACAATAGAACAATAAATAAATTTAGGTCATCATAAGGAGGCATTATTATCTCTGTATAACATATCACCCGTTCGTGTACCTACACGCTTATTTATGGCCCAAAAAGCCACACGAATTTTGGCCATAATTAATGTATTCAAGGTAGTTATAAGCACACCCTTTTAAGTTATATATGTTTTTTTTTAAATTAGGAGTTCTATTTATTCTTTTGCATTGATAAACATATAGTTTGTTACATAAGTCTTAAGTTTCCGAAAAATATTTCAAACCATAGGAACAGATTTCTCCTTTATAATTTTGCATATTAAGTTGATTTTTAAAATTGAAATTAAAGAGGTAAAAAACAATTTAAAAAAATGTGCAACTTAATGCCGTAATCACGTGAAGTATGCGTTTCAAAAATAATATCGTTTTGCTACGCATCACAACATGTCGTCATCATTGTAATTATTGGAGTTCGAAAAATTGTATACGAATATTTCTATTAGCCTGTGAGCAAAATAGAAGCAAAATAAGTTAATTTTCTTTGCACATAGATGAGAAGGATTGCAATAAAGTAAACGGATTGATAATATCAGATACGGTCGCAATGAAATCAATCGATTAATAACTTTTAATAAAGATTCAAGATAAAAGTGTGCTTTCTGAAACTGAAAATTCAAAATGACAACTATTTGCATATAATTTGCAAAGTGTGACTAGTGTTTAAAAACAAACATATCTTTATGGCCAAGAATTTACAAAGCAATTAAGAAGAATCATTAAAATATAAATCAGAGATAAAATTAGGATTTTTGATCAAAAGCTTTAAAAGAGCTTATGGATTCTTAATGTTTGACAAATTTTCTACAAGTTTAATGATTTTAACCAATATCGTTTTGTCAAATGTTGGATAAAATGATCAGTAAAAATTATTAAATTGAGATAAATAAAGTCTATTTATAATTATTTAAATATAACTTTGATAATAATGAACTATACTGTTAATTCTATGTAGACCCTAAAATCATGTAAGTACACACAATTGTGGATATTTGAGAAAAAATTTGTCATTTTGTGTTTTTTGGTAGTAATTGTTTCAAAACATGCTCACATAATTCTAATTTAGGTGAGTAGTGCTTTTGATGGAATATAGAAAAGTCTATAATAAAGATCTATAATGCATTATAAAGTATTTTAACATTGTATTTTCTCCAATTATTGCCCCATAAATAACCCAAAATATAATTATCCAAATGTAATTAAATTTTGTATACCGAAACTTGACATGAAAACGATTGAAAGAGCTTTTCTCGAAAAAGGTACAAATTAAAATTTAATTTTATATTTAGAAATGCTATTTGCATAAAATTTCATAAGATATTTTTTTTGCAAAATAAAGTGTCTATTACATTAGAGATAGTCTTTATTATAGAAGTCTCTATTATAAACATAATCCCCCACCTGATAATAATAACCTTGCATATTGATGATATTCATGTAAAGGGACATTATCTTTAACTTTTTACTACTTATATTTATTCATAGCAATAAATTTTATGATTATGTTGAGGTGATATCATGAGAAAACTACCTTAAAAATAACAATTTCATTAAAAATGAAGAAAAAAACATAAAAAATTAAAGAAATTGTGATATAAAAATATACACATCCATAATAGATTCTACATTGGTTGTTGTAATAAAAATTCAAACGCAATAAAATGTCAAATTGAATGTACGAACAACAGACTGTAAAAAAATATTTTATTATAAATATAAAAATAATATAATTTCATAATATTATTTAAAAGCTAAAGTATCCGAGTAATCGTTCATACTGTTTTGTTGTTGTCATCTATTCTGTTTTATTATTTTAATAAGAGAATAATTTTGAGAAAAACAAAATGTGTGTGTGTGTACTTAAGTACACGCGTTAGAAGTTATACTTCTTTGGAATTATTATGAAACAATTGTTATTTGCATACAAATAATTAATTACAATAAAATAATAAAAGGACTGAAGAAGGATAGTCTATACAGTCAGTAAAGCTTAGTTTAAATTTGAAAAATTAAATAAATATATATTTTCTTACATCAAGTGTAACATAAACTCTCTCATACGAAGATAATTTTTTTTTTAATTATGCTTACTGCCATAGGATCTGCCAGTAATGATTGAATCGGTACTCGAATCAGTTTATCATCAGTGATAAATGATATTTAATGGTTTTGCAGACAGATTCTAGCTGTGAATTGTGTGTGACAGTGATACACGCGCATCTTAAAATTTCACTCTCATCATTTTTTTATAACGCGTCTAATGAAGGTAAAAATATAAATAGGATACCAGAAGAAGACAGCAAAAAATGGATCTTATAAGTTTTGATTAAACTTACTTTTAAGAATTCACTAAATTCATATAAGTTTACTATCAAATCAACATTTGGAAGGTTATTTAAAATACTTGAAACATAAATTAGAGCAGAAATGGAAAAGACAATGAAATCTGGATACAAACAACCTGAAAATGATAAAATCTGTAGGAACGCAATGCGAATACAAAATTTATACCAGAAGGTGACAAGTAGTTTAGTCTCAAAAAAATCATATCCTTTTCGCTTCAATGAAATCACAATAAACCTTGTTACAGAAGAGATATTTCCTAAAATTTGAATCCTTTAATTTTATTAAGTTTAATAATACGATAGTGATAAAATTACTAGTGTCTGACTCATCTCCTGGGTTGTCCTATTCGCTCCGCTGAAATCACAATAAACCTTGTGACAGAATGTCAACATATCACTCTCATCATTAGAAGAGATATCTCCCACAATTTAGATCCTTTTTATTAGACTGAGTGATAAAGTTACAAGTGTCTGACAAACAGCAGACAGTTTACAAAGCCTTAGCATCTAAAACGCAACTATAATATTAATTAAAAACACATTTTTTCCAACACCACGTATTCCTTGTTTTCTTAAGGTACTTATCTTGCGATCTAAGATATACAACCATAAACAAATTTGAAAAATACATTCTCAGTTTTTTTTTCCCAATACCTACCTACCATTTTGATATTTTTATATTGTATAAGATTTACAATAAAACAAAACAACATATTTACCAAAAATAAAATAAAAATTCAAAACAAGAAAAGTATTTTTGAATTGTATTTATAAATAAATACAGTTAGTATTTTAAATGATATATCCAAATATTCAAGCAGGTATAATAATATTTACAATGTGTATAGAAATGTATTCTATTATTTCCGGGGGCAGCGTCCCTACATCTGATAGTGATTTATGTTCAGACCCTTTATGCTTTAGTGTTTCAAGGCTATGCTCATTGGCGTTTTATAAAAAAAAACATTCTGTTTAAATAATATCGTTCAAAAATGAATTTATTAATATTTTTGAAATTTGTTTAAATTCAAAAATACTTTGTACGTCAAAATGTTGCTAGTTGTTATTGATTAGTAGAAGAGTACCTATTCATATTTTAAGAAACCAATGATTTTTTTCGCTTGAAAAGTATATATGTGTCGTAGAAAAAAAAAATCAATAAATAACAAATACCAAAAAATACCTAATAAATCATACTTATACCAGATTAAACGAATATTTTGTTTACACAAATAATTCTTTTAAAATCGAGTGTTTTGAACAATAAAACTTTAAAAAGATAGGAAATTCCATGGTGTTTTATCAAATTCCTGATAAAGCCAACTCAATAAAAACTGATCGAAAATTTTTGAAGTTATACTTCTTTTGGATGGGACTGAATTTGTGAGCTACGCTCGCACGATCCCATAAAAACGACATGATGAAGTTGGCTACAGAATAGATTTAATAATATATATTTGTTTAATTGACTAAGTTAACTTATAGGTATGAAAACTGAATATACAGTACTGTATGTACTATAAGTATGGTACATAGTATATTCAGACTGAACTCAAGATATCTAACAAAACATATTGTTATTTTTAAATTCAATAAGCCAGTTGATATTATTTGATTAATAACCAATATATTATTAATAATCAATTATTTTATATATATTTATTATATAAATTTGTCAATTGCAAAAACTGTGCAAAAACTTTGAGAGTGTTTTCAAATATTAGAGGTTAATTTTATAAATATTATATATATTTACAAATATTATTTGATAGTTAATTATTTATTTCAGACGCCAAAAAGTAGAAATTCTAACGCATCAATTCAAAACATCAATAAACAAAAAAAACTATCAACTGCAGTTTGATGATTATTTTTGGAAATTATTGAGTGTCTAGAAACATCTTACTTATACTTCGACAAATTTCTTGCAATAAAAGATTTAATGCATAAAATGAACTTTTAGACAAGTAATAGTAAAAAAAAAAAGTAAAAAAACTTAAAACTTAGACCTTAAGCAAACATTCCGAGGTTCGAACTGAAACTGCAATGAAATAATAATCGCTTTAAGAAAGCATACAATTCAATTGTAAATTTTGGATACATATTTAAACTACCATAAATTGAGTAATTAAGTGATATTCGTACTCATGTACACAGCAAACAAAGTTATTTTTACGATTATTAAATACATACATTATGGAAATTTAAATTAAAAAATCGCCTATCGATTCGTAGTAGCATTGCGAAGAAATACCATTTAGAATTTCATTAGTAAACCAAGAAATAATTAATATTTTTTATTTTAAAACGTCAATTTATTTTTCTTTTGTTATCAAAATCGGTAATTTATTTAGTCCTATTTAGATATGCATGTTCTCTAGAATAAATGGATAATTCAATACACACACACACACACACACACACACTGGCTACAGAAACAAACATGTCATAAAAATATTTTTATTACTTCAAATACATAATTAACACAAAAAATTTGTTCAAAGTCAAGTGCATTCATTTATTGGTACGCTGTAGTAATTGAAGTATATTAAATTCATTCGTCACAATAACTCAACCGAATCGTAAATAGAAAATAGTCGTAGCTAAATGAAACAAATTTTAAGGCCATAAAATCTCTCGTGGAATATAAGAAATGGTAAATATTAATCTCACAATTTGAAATTTTTATATAAATCGATATATAAATACCAAAAAATTAACTCTAAATTACTATCACAAAAATTAAAAATTAACTTTAATTTGATTAAGATTCTATTTTGAAAAAATCATTTATCGTTTTTACAAAAAATAATACTTTTAACTAGCCAATATATATTTTAAAAAGATGGATTTGAAAAGTAAAAATTACTTCCACTTTGAGCTATTATTTCATAGCATAATGTGATTAAAATCATATCACAAATCAAAAAGCCATGGTAGGCTTCATTAAATTTGACAAATACTCAAATACAGAGGTTTGTATGAATCGTGCACAATGCCTTCAATTTTTTATTGTTTTTAAAAAAATTAATTCATCATTTCTTCGATAAAAGTATGCATAAGTTCATCACCAAGATTGTCAAACAATACCTCTATTTATACTTAGAATTCTCGAATTACCAATAACTAGTTTATTTTATATAAAAACTCAACAAAAAATAGGGATATTGACTTTTTTTATAACTTCAATTAAATTATTTTTACTTCAAGAACATGGATCTGATATCATTCTTTTAAAATCTTTTAAAAACTTGAAAATTAAATAAATTTTAATTTAATTTTCAACTATTGTTATGATATTGAGCCTAGTTTCAATTTTTAATGTGAAATATTCACCGAATTCAATCTCAATTATCTGTCCTTGAAGATCACATGATTCACATGTTTCTCGCTACACAAAAAGCATAAAAATAATTTGTCACATCTTATAATTAATTAGGTACACTCAATCAAATTTTAAATCCGTTAAGAATACCGTAATTTATCTAGTAGTTTGGAAAATAATTATAAAACAACACAATAATGTGTTTTGATATTTCACAAACGGCAAAATTGAAAAATTCAATTTACTTAATGTTCATTATTATTATTACTTTTACAATTTTTTCTATTTTATGTTTATTTTAAAACGACTAATCAATAATAAAATTAAATTAAAATTTAATTTCACATAGAATATACATAAATTGAATGTTTCCATAAACACCCACTTACATAAATTTAAATTAATAATAAATATTTAATGATTTTGTGCCTAATAAAAGATTCGTCACAATATATTACAGTCCACAAAAAAAAAAATGGAATGGAATGCCATTATTTGCAATTCACTGATAACATAAATATCAATGAACTTATTAGAATTAATAAATTATTCTTAAATCTGTTTTTTTAAACAATTCCAATCATTAAAATGGTAAAAAGATAATTTTGAACAAAAAATTAGGGGCTTGGCTAATTGATACTCGTAAATTAGTAAAATATCTTAATTTTATTGTATAATTCATACATTATGTCTAAAATAAGATAAAGAATAAAAATATACATTTTGATATCCTAAGCCATGAACAAGTCTGGACGCGAAATACTAATTTTTCGATGTATTATTTTGAATCTCTTTTAATAAGAAGAGTTATTTACATATAAAAAAATGCGTGTATGTACACGCGTTATAAGTTATACTTCTTTGGTGTCAGAAAAAAAAATTTCAAAAAACAAAACTGCAGTAAAGATCGAAGAAAAATATTAAAATTAATTAAACAGATTTTATTTCAGTAAAAATAGATATACAGTCAAAATAAACAATTATTAATTATCATGTGAACGAGTCAAATATATTTTTTAAATATTTAAAATATTCTAATTTCGATTTTTTCCCAATATCCTAGATCAAATTATTTTGTGTTTTATAAATAGGTATTTCGACTACAAAGTAATAATCATCAATATGAATTAGCTAGTTGTAATGACTCTCTGAGGAGATGTTACTCGTTGCACTCACTTTTCGTGCAAACCGTCACCAAATTAGCAACGAGTAACATCTCCTCAGAGAATCATTACAACTAGCTAATTCATACTGATGATGACTACTTTGTAGTCGAAATACGTATTTATAAAATACAAAATAATTTGATCTAGGAAATTGGGGAAAAATCGAAATTTATTCGAAAAATCCTAGAGTTTTCATTAATCATTATAAAAACTGAAATATAGGTGTTTAATAGCAAACAAATGTTGCTTCAACCAACTTCACTATCCATCTACGGTACGCTAAAATTTACTACACAAAATGTAATGAATTCTTTAATGAGACATCCGCAAATAAATAAAATTCAATATTGACTTACATAAAAACATGATATCTGTAATTAATTTACTGCCTGTAACCACGATACTTAAAATAAATAAAAAATGAATTAATGTGACAAATATAAAAATAAATTTTTATACAAATGAAAAATGGTTCATGAATAGAAAAAAACGTGTGAGGTCAATAACAAAAATAATAATTTTATTTATTTATTTTTATATTTTATTATTTTTATTTTTTATTTTCTGGGTGTGTCGTTGCTTCGCTTTTATTCCTATGTATTATATATACAATTTTTGGTTATACTTATAATGATGAAATTTTATTTTTTTAATATTCCGTACCAAATTGAGAAATACATTTAAGATAATAAATTGATTGCATTCATGTGTACCAAGATATTCAAAGAGCTCAAAGGAGATTTGAGTAAGTGTCTGTCTGAATGTATAGCAAATATGGAAATCAAATTCTGTACTTCCTTCACATGCAATGATTCGGGGATGATTCTTGCCAGAATGTGGTTTCTATGCTTCATATGCAATTCATCCCAGAAAATAATTACTGTCTTATAGAAAGACTTTTGCTCAAATCACCCATCTAAGAGCATGTAAAGGAAAATAAATGTTCGAATCCAAATAGACTAAATTGATAACATTTAAAATTTTAAATTTCGATTTTTTGCCCTAATTTCCTAGTTTAAATTATTTTATATTTTTATAAATACGTATTTCGACTACAAAGTAGTCATCATCAGTATGAATTAACTAGTTGTAATGATTCTCCGAGGAGATATTACTCGTTGCTAATTTCGTTACGGTTTGTATTTATAAAAATACAAAATAATTTGATCTAAAAAATTGGGGCAAAAATCGCAATTTATTGGAAAAATCCTAGAGTTCTCATTAATAATTATAAAATTTTAAATATTGGTTAAAACTACAATTTGTTGAATACTTTATCCCAGAATTGTGTTCTTTTAAAAAAGTCGGACTCACAATTTTTGAAAAATATCCAAAATTGAATAAATATTCGCGACTTCTTATGGTAACAACATATACTGTAGCTTTAAGAATAAGAAATAAAAGTTTTATATATAGATTTGCGTAAAATATGGCACTGGTGATTTAAATCGAGAATATTGTCGGATGCCAAAACAAATATTAAATTGAATTTAAGAAAACTGTGTTCAACAGGTCCAAATAATAGATGATTGATTCATACTTGATCGATACTAATAAATACATACACTGTATTTCAAAAATATAATATTTTATCTATTTTTTTTAAAAAATATATTTAATTTTATGTAAACGATTTAAAATTTATTGAATTATAAAAAAAAAAATCGAAAAATAAATAAAATTTTTACATCATACTGAAACTAACTACTCTATTGATTTTTATTCTAATAACTTTAGTATTTGTAGCGCACACCTTGAACGGACGGATACTATTGGTTTATGTTTGTTTTTTTTATGTTACCAGTTTCTAACTCTGTGGTTTTTGGTTTATCACTAAAACTGTCAATAAATTCTGTCACTGTCAAAAAACAGAATTTTAATAGTGTGTCTCTCTGAAATATTTATGTATAGATTTTGTTTATATTTTTTACAAATATCATATTTTATTATTTATCGAGGATTTTATTTCTTTAAACTAACAATTTTTAATTTAAAGAATTTATTATTTAAAATTTATATAACTTTTAGTAACTATTTAGAATATCAGTAAAATTTAAATTTATGATACTAGCCAAGCTAGCCGAGCACAGTATTCAAAATTCAATTTAAATATACACAAAATTGAGTGTTGTAAAATTAAATTAAGTGATGAAATTTTTAATTAAGAAAATTTAATCATTACATTGCACTGCTTCCATGAAATCACGCTGGCAGAGAAATATGAAAAAAAAACTTTTATAACTTAATATTAGTACCACAATTTGGAGCTTAGTAGGTGCTTTTATGGTGAATTAGTGAGCTGCGTGCCTGTAAAAACGATATGATGAAGTTGGCTACAGAATAGAATAATATATATTTCTTTAAATGACTAAGTTAACTCATCTAGGTATGGAAACTGAATATACAATACTTACTGTATGTACTATAAGTATGGTACATAGTATATTCAGACTGAACGCAATGTATCTAACAAAACGTGTTGTTATTTTTAAATTCAATAAGTCAGTTGATGTGAAATATATTATTTTATTAATAACCAATAGATTATTAATAATCAAATCCGTATAATTCTATATATTTATTATATAAATTTGTCGGTTGCAAAAACTGTGTAAAAACTTTGAGAGTGTTTTCATATATAAGAGATTTATATTTAGAAATATTACTAGACAGATTAATAAATATTTAATTAATTTGTTTGTCAAATCTAATTCTTAACATATCATTATTGATTAATTTTAATATTTTTCTTCGATCTTTACTGCAATTTTGTTTTTTTTTTTTTTTCAGACGCCAAAGAAGTATAACTTCTAACGCGTGTACATATGTACACACACATTTTTTACAAATCCAAATTAAATGGTTCCAAAAGCTATACAAATGTAAAGAACCTTACTGGATATTTCTCTTATATCAATGATAATAATGATAATAATAAACATAGAAATGTAAAAAACGAACAACTAAAAAAAGTATATAAACACAACAACCGGTTCAATAGAAGATAACAGTTAGTTATTTAAATTTACTTTTTATGGTAAAAATATTCTATGGAAATGAAGAATTATAATCAATTACCGGAAAGTTAAAAAAAATAAAATAAAAAAATAATACAAATAAAATGAATTCTATTTAATATTTTGTGTCGTACAGACAACACAGACGTATTTGTTTAATTATACCGTTTTCTTAAAATTTTATTCAAAGACTCGTCATTTTGTCAATAGAGATTATTCTATAATAGACAGAACTTAGTAGAGGTCTATGGTAATTCTTTTTTCTATTTAACGAAAATTCCTTAAAAATATCAATACCTTAAGAACTCTTGAGAACTCTATGATAAGACCCCCCACTGACATAACCTAATTACCTTTCTCAACCGATCACCAAAGTTAAGCAACAACAGACACAGTCAGAACATTGATGGGGCTGAACACCTAGGATTGGTGTGTACTGTTGCTGTATAGATTGAATATATATACTCAATGTAGTCACTATATAACTTTAGTAGTTGAAAAGTGACTTAAAATAAAAATATAAAACTATGATTTAACAATAACAGACACAGTCAGAACATGGATGGGTGAACATCTAGAATTGTTGTGTACTATTGTTGTATAGATTGAATATATACACTCACTGTAGTCATTATATAACTTTAGTAGTTGAAAAGTGACTTAAAATAAAAATATAAAACTATGATTTAACAATAACAGACACAGTCAGAACATGGATGGGTGAAATAAATTACGATTTTTACTCCCATTTCCTTTGTAATTATTCAAATTTTATAAAACATCTACGAAAATTTGTTTAAATTTCCTATGCCAATTAAACTATGATAATACAAATCTCAGAAAAATCGACCTTTGATAAATATTTTGACGATACTTTTTTAAAAATATTGTTTTTATTGACTGTTTGTGTCTTTACCTTGCATTGATATCTCTGCACTATACATATGTGTATATTTAAGTTATAACAAAAATAAAGAATTTCTTATGATTATTTAACTATAATAATGACTTAATCGTTTAGTTAGCACGTATGCTCATCTCACCTCACCTCACCTCACCTTAATCAACAAACACATGGATGATATTCAGTTTTATAATATTAAATTGATAGTTTTGCTGCAACCGTTATGTTTGTTCATTATTTCATAATCATAAACAAAATGAAATCTGTCATTTATATTATTGTAAATCAATTTCATAAATGAAATAATTACTATGTTTTATACATACTGATGAAATGATAAATCAAATTATTACAAAAATAGTAGAAGAAGAAGTAGACAAACGTAGAGAATATGATGATGGTTTTATCAAAAACGCATTTTATAATTTAATAAATGATTTACTTCTTGTACACTTTCCAATTTGTATTTTTTCAACATTACTATATTTATAATTTTTAAGTTTTAATCTAGACATGTAATTAAAATTATAGTTTTGTAAATTATTTCGAAATATAGAAGAAATTCAGGTGTATAAAACTGTCAATATACATGGTGTGTAAACATAAGGCAAATCAGATTTTAGTTGCTTTTAGTAGGCAATTACTTATATATGCGCCAATTAAGGCAGTTTATCAACAGCTCTTGTCCTGGCATAAAGGAGTGTGCTCCTAAAAAGCTGTTGACGTAAATAACATGTAATTATACATTGTATTTATTTAAATTTACCAGTACAAATAAATAAAAAATACACTTGGCGTAACCCGTATAAATCTATCCACGGATGATAGACGCCACTAAACAAGCAATTTGTTCACATATTAAGGGGTCATCCTATGTGATGGGCTCAACAAATCATAAATTGGTTTCGTAACATGGCTACAACAGTTAGAAGAAGGAGCGGTTCGAAGCGCTGAGTTGGTAGTCGAAGTCCGGGCCGATTGTGTACAGTCGGCTTGATATATGGCACTCTTTTATACAAATATACTTTTATAGAAGATGTATAAACAGAAATGGTGGGATTAAAACTGCTCATTGTATTTTATCCATGAGCAAAAGCTTAATAAGAACAAATAATAATGGTAGGGTCTCTCATAAATGAAAAATTACATTTTCATTGGAATTGAATATTTATCAATAAATGTTTTTTATTAAACTATATCACTTACTATCAAGCTTATTTTAAAACAGCAATACAGATTTATGTCGATGAAATCATACCTGGAACAAACAAAAAAATACTATTAATAACATAATTTAAAAATACATAAAATTTAATATACAATTAAATTAAAATATTATTAAAATAATGCATTCGAAAAATAGAAAAATTCGTAGAAATTTTACAAATCAATAGATGAATTATTTTAATGAAAAACGTTTTCTAATATAAATTAAAATAAATACAAAGTATATAAGTTTTTTCTAATTAATTGATCATTAAAATAAAAAAAAAAGTTAGATGATTTTTGTGTAGGTTGATCCATGTTGTTCGTATAAAACCTTGATATTTTCATATAGATTACAAAACTATTATTAATAATTATTATTAATGTTATAAATTATTAAATACCAAAACATTATATCTATATTAAAACAAACAACTTATGCATGCAGATATAATAATGTTTTTTTTTGTTTTATTATAATTAATGTAACTTATGAATTTTTATTATTCATATCAAATTATATACAATAAATATATAAATTAATAAATATATTTCGCGTATTTAAGCCAAAAGACACAAATGAGGTAAACAGAAAAATATTAAATAAATTATTAATAAACTTTCATACAAAATTATAGGCTTAATAACGGATATTTAATGAAATACTTTTGATTTTCAGATAAAATTACTAAAATTAATTGACAGGAATTTTAAAATTTTTATACTCAATAAGTAAAAAATTTTAGTCTAAGGTTTGTAACGCTATCAAATATTGAAGGATCTAACAAAATTTCGGTATAAGTGTTCATTGAATTACTAATTTTTCTATTTCCGTCTGTCTGCCCGCCATCAAGATAACTCAAAAACTAATAAAATAGTTTAAAAAAACTAAAAAAACACGCTCTATCCTTATTACTCTCATGCAAAGGATCCGTTCAGATGCGTTCTGCAGCCAACTTCATAGAGTTACCTACAGACAAACAAACATACGAGTGAAGCTAATAAAAGCGTGTTAAAAAAGAGAAGTTTAAAAGAAAATTAGTAAAAATTTGAAAATTAGGTAAATTGGTTTATTAGGTCCAATGGATTTATAACCCAACTTTGAAAACATGAGTAAAATTTTATATAAAAAAATTTTTCTCTTTTTGAATTTTTCCAGAGTATTGGAATGGATTTGAAGATAATTTTGTAACAAGAACTTTTTACTATATATCTAAAAGGTCCATCAAAAGCTAAAGTGTTGTTAGTTGAAATAAATAAACCAAAATGACATGAAATTAATAGATTAATAAAATGGGTTTGAGATTCTCATGTGCATAGTTGTCGAGATATTGGTTGACATTTAAAAATAACTTTTATCGAAATGGTTACGAAGGCCGGATTTAAAATGGAAAAATAAAAAAGACGAAATATTAAATAAAAACTTTTTTATCTTCTCATAGTATTAAAATTTTCAAAGTTTTAAGCAGTTATGCAAGGTCGTATTTTTAACGCAAAATAATACCACAAATGGTGCAAAACGTTTAAAGTGATTATTGTCTCGGCAGGAAAGGATTCAATTAAAAGGAGACATGCAATGCCACCACAATCCAAATTAGAACGTTAAATATTTAGATTTCTAAACAGTTTAATAACACTAAAAGTTTTTTTTTTGTATCTACAAGTTGTATAATATTTTTAAATTCAATAAAATATGTTTAACGTGCGCGTCTAACACACAAAGTTTAGTCTAGTTTAGACTCACGAACAACTAGTAAAATACCTCTATTATTTAACAGTGTGTGTGAAGCAGAGAGGTATGAAACCATCTTTCATAATTGTGTTATCGTAAATTACTATTAATATATGACAAATAAAGAACAACCAACTGATATATCAAATGTATATTCGTATCTTTATCACACACATGCCATTATATATCACATACATGTCATTTTTGTGGTAGAAGATTTTTGGTATATATAAAAATAGATTGTGGTCGATTGGCCACTGTGGGGTTTCATACAAAAAATAAAAGAAAACACACATTGAACTAAACTCTTTAAGGCCGTAACAACGAACAATTAGTAGTGTTACTAGTTGATGTTGAGTATATCCATAAGTCTGAGCGGATTTTTGATAGGTTATTAGATTCATTGCAATGTGTTACAAAATTTAATTTTGGAATATAAAGTCGTAAAATCCAAGTTTTCAGAGAAAGCGCATTTTTTTTTTGTTGTTGTTTAGATGACAATAATTTTTTGCCTTTCAACAGTTTTTCTCATTCTGCCATCAGAAATTTGTTTGTTAGTCATAAGAAACACAAATTTCCGTTTCGATTTTTACAATTTTCACGTTTTTTCATAACAAATTATCAACAATCATTAAGAAAAATAGATTTTTGTTTTGCATCAGTATCACATATGCATACAAAAATGGGTGCGTGTACTAATGTACGCGAATCAGAAGTTATACTTCTTTGGCATCATTGAAAAACAATTTTTAATTGCATGCAAATAGTTAATTACAATCAAATCATAAAAGGACTGGAGAAGGATAATCAACACAGTCAATAAAGCACAGTTTAAATTTGAAAAATTAAATAAATATATATTTTCTTACATTAAGTGTAACATAAATAATAACAGCTTCAACCTGTGAATTTTCTGTTACGGTAATGCGCGCACATCTAAAAATTTCATTCTCATCCTTTTTTCACAAAGCGCCTAAAGAAGTATAACTTCAAAAAATCGTTTAATTAGGGCACACGTCCGCGTTCAGACAGATAAAAACTTCAGGAGCCGTTTTAGACGCAGTTTATCAAAATACAATCAAAATAGATAAATAATAGATCGAAAATTGAGACCTTTAATGTTTTCATGTGCATCATTTCCTGAGAAAAGAAAATTGTGAATCGTCACGGTAAGGCTGGCAGATGTGAAAATCGAAATTATTTTGTATATTACCCTAACATGTGTAACGTAGTAAATAACACTGTATATACTATAGGTATGCGAAATCAGCGTGGCAAGACATATTGCGTACAGCCGCTTGCTCATTACCTACGACTACGTATAATATATTTCATCTTATAGCGTGGTGATGCGTCGCCACGGCCTATATCGCCACACCAACACTTAAGTTTACTTTCGCCTATAGATGATGTTTCACATTAATAATTTAATAATCTTTTAAAGATTGATTAACTAAAGATATAAGATAGAGCTAGTTCAAAGGAATAACACACCAACTCAAAACCTCCTTATAACATACTCAATCCCATGTGGTGGTTATACTAATCAACAAGACAAAGAAGAATAAATAACATAATCATTTTGTATTTTTGTTGTGTGGTGTGGTGTTGTAAAGTAAGTAGAAGAAAGAGCCAAAACCAAACGTAAAAGTTTTTAAAACATATTCACAATGTCTGTCAACAATGTCAGTCATACAAATGTATACAATAATCTATCTATCTTTGTCATATCGTCACAACTATACTATAAATATTCATATTATGTTCGTGGCCATGCATATAAAAACTGATTTTATGAAATTCTCTTCAAGAAATTGTGTTTGTTGTGTTTTGTTGTGTTCAAAAGAGAAGAACTTTTCAAGTTTTGTATGCATTTCTACCAAACTCAACTGAATACTCAACTTATCTTAATATAATACATCATTTTCTTTACTATACTCTGTGGCATGGCTTCTAATCATCCTTGAGAATTGTCATTGGAAATAAGAACCGAACAGGAAAATCTTCCACTTAACACTTCAAAATTTATTTCTTTAGTCTCATTGAGCATGTAAAAAAATTCCGTGGTTCGTTTCGGTTTGCACGAATCTAAATACTTGGAAACTCGAATAAATATTGGAAACTCGAATCCCGTTATAATTTATTGATTTTATTTAGTTTTCGAATTTAAACATTTTATCATTATAATTAATGACATCTTCTCTCACATTTGAATATTTTGATACACCTACAAGAAAATTGTGATGAATTTCTAACTGTCAAAAATATTGGTTTCGTAAATTCGTAAAAATCGTCAATTAAAAAAATTATTTTTATTGCTTTAAATTAAAAAAACTTTATAAAGTTTTCTATGAATATCAGAGCTTAATTTTATAAATGGCCAAAATAGTTGAGCTAATTATAAATTTTTGAGATATGTCGTCATTATCACTTGTTGTTTGTTTTTAATTCGATAGGTTACATAAAAAAAGGGCAACGGAAAAAGTAATAAAAATATTGTTAAAATATTAAAAATATTTATTTTCTAATATAAAGCTAAAAATGTATCTTTTCATGGCATTTTATCAAAATCATACCCTTAATTCAACATGATATTATCGAAATTAAAACGCTGTTTAATTCAATACAACAGCACTGTCAGACACCTATTAATTTATTCATCGTGGCTGCAACATATTTAGTCTTAATTCCTACAAAATTCAAGTTCCTGGACAAGAAAACAAGTTAATCCACATAATAAGACGTTAAAATAAATATTTGTAGTAGCTTGTATCATTGATTTTTTAACAGGTTTCATTTAGCCCAGGTATAACAGCAGCCATGGATGAATATAATATTTTTTTTATATTCATTCTTCTTTATTCGTTCGTTCGTTTTTACTGTCCCTCCATATCATTCTTTTGTATCTGCAGACAGAATTTTTGCGCAAAATAAAACTAAAATCTTTTTCAAAAAAAAAAAACAAAACAAAACAAAACCTATATCAATGTTAGGTTAGGTACACATCGAGAACAAACACTGCTACAAACATTTACGAGTATATTCGGTTTTTTTTTTTCATCATAATAATAGCATTACATAAATGATTCAACCACTACAACTGCAACTATGCTATGACCATCAAAATAAAGTATTGGCCATAGAATGCAACAATGAATCAACACCATCATCAGGTTCAGTTACTAAGACAACACATTCATATTCGATTTGGGTTTTGAAATAAAACGGATAATTAAATCAACTACATTTTGTAATTTCCTGAAAACTTTTGTTTCAGTGTGTTGAACTTATTCAGGCGAACGCAGTTTCCGAGATATAAGCATTTAAATAAAAATATTCCATAAAGTGTATTGTCACATAAATGCCGATATATTGTGAACCATTCATCCGATTTTAATTATATTAGCAATATTTATCTATCGGTAAATTTATAAAGATTTGTGAATTTTAATATAACCTTGAAAACTAAAAATAAAATTTAATATTTCCTTCCATTTTTTGATAAAATTTTTAAATTAGTATTATTATTAAAAATTTATTTATATTAATAAAATTTAAGCACTTATTTTATTTTATTAAAAATAAATATTATTATTGTGATCATGGGTGGTGGTAAATGTTTTGTGACCAAAACTTTTCTTCCAAAATTTTATTGGTTTTTTTTTCATATATTTTTGATAAAAACCAATTAGCAAAACTGAGGTAATAAAAAAAAAGGTAGTTTTTTTTTTATAACAATAAATAAATTTTATTTTAAATTGAAAAACATTAAACAATCATAATTTTTCTTTATTTCGACAATATAAGAATTTCATTATACCCACAAAAAAAGAACGCAGTCATAATAATTTAATGAATTTATTTTTGCTTATTAAAATTTTTATACTTGTATTTTATAGAGAAAAAGTATGCTTAATAAACCTATAAAAAATAAAAAAATTCAAATGAGAGATTGTTTTGCAATTTATTTATTCATTTCAGGCGCGGAACTTTTTGATTTTTTTGCACCCCATTTAGTCTTCAAACTAAAGCATTTTCATTGGATTATAACTTAAATTGAATCTTTGAGTCTGAAGTATAGTAAAATATGTATTTGTAAACTATTTAAAGTAATATTTATTTAATTTCGCATAATAAACATTTATGTCTATATTCAAATAATAACAACTGAAAATAACAACTAACACAGATAATTGTTTAGATATTTTTATTCATATGCATTCATAAAATACTCTAAATATCTAGCCTATAAAGTTAAAAAAACATATATTATGGTTTAAATGTTGATTCATGGATCTATTGGTCTTAATTAACCGATTTTCCCAAATCACTTTTTATGTCTAAACACTTCTTTCTGTCTCTCTCGATTCTCCTTCCCCAGAAGCATTGAACGTTTAACGAAACTGTGCTTTCATACCCCCTCCAAGATAGCGTTAAACGTTTAACGCAACTTTGTTGGAAGTCGCACTAGAAGTTATTGATAAAAAGAGTTGTTAATTTGTATTTTTTTTAAATCCTTTTTTTATTTTTATTCACAATTGAACTCCCTGTGAAATAAATGTACACTCTCTGGTTACGTGCTCGATTCGTTTATTTATTATAATAAAACTGATTTAATAAAATATCAAATATGTAAACTATAATTTGTTTTCAAAATTAAACTAAACGAATATGAATACATATATGATATGTGATACAACGTTAACAGATTCAACCAAAAAAATATAAAAAAAAAAATTATCTGAAAATATTAAATATGTATTTTATTAATGCTGGCAACATGTGGTATAAAATCGATGATTTTTTTTTCTTAAGTATTGTCTGAATTTTACCGCGTCGCAATCTTATGCATATATATATAGATACTGATCACATACTACAGCCATGGGTTTTCATAAATTTTGTACCTTTAAATATATGTTAAAAATTTAATTGAAAATTCAAGTTTGGTTTAACACAAATCCAATGTGTACATTAAAACATGGAATCGAGTTGAGTAAATACTTAAATTATAAGAGAATTGTTTAATAAATATTAAATTTATATCATCAGAATATATTCAAGAGAATAATATTGAGTAAAATTAATAATCAAAATAAAAATAATCCTATTTTACTTAAAATTAATTTAAAAAGTTTCACATAAAGTTTGGAAAAATTGATAAATCATGTATAGCCGCCAATGTTATTGAAAACATCCAAAAAAATTAAAGAAACATCTTCATTCAAAAACTTGACAAGGAATCTATGAATTTAGATAAAGGGTCGACTACAAATTCCGATGTATTAAAGATTTCAAAATTAAAGTTATTAATTATAAGAATTGAAACGAAATTTGAAATTATTTATTTTACTAATTTATTTATAAGTTTTGTAAAAACACGTGATTGAAGCTGATTGGTTGTAGCAATTTTGTAGATAGTTGGAAAGTATAAATTGCGTACGTTAAACACCATTTTGTAGACCGTCACCAAATTAGCCTAAAGTAACATCGCCTCGGTACATTATTATTTATAAAATACATAATATTTGATCTAAGAAATATAAATAAAATGTGAAAAAAGGTGTAAATACAAAAGTTGTGAATCTTTTTATTACCTACAACTTTACAATTAAACTTTTTTTCATAGAACTTGTAGTTTTGCCGGAAATCGAAATAAACCGTGTTTTACCCTTAAAAACTCACCCCCTCCTACTTCCCGAATTCAGATCGTCCGTAAATTATTATTCATTTTTATCATATTATCATGCGTTTTCAATGGGTTTCATCTTACTAAAATTTTCATCCAATTTTTAACATTTTTTAAAACTTCATTTTTTATAGATAAGGATAGATAAGGTAGTTAGATATGTGAATAGGTATATTGTTTCATTTTTATGGTATACGTTATAAATATTTGAATAGTAAATAAAAAGTATATTGTATATACCGTACGTGGTGGTACACCTTATTATATATATATATATATAAATTTCATATATACATATTATATATGATATGATGAAGTTTAAACATATAAAAGTGTTTTGCAAATATTTACATTTTAAATATTTAAAAATAATTATCCAAAGCTATGGATATTACATCTACTTGTATAGACCCTCCCTATTTACAAAAACCTAACGTATTATGCATGGATATAGTAATGTCATTTTTATTCCTTTCGAAAATATCGAACTCTCAGGGTGTAACATAAAATAATCCACAAATTCGCAAGAAATAATTATAAATTCTTAATTATAATTAACATATTAAGTACGTTTTTATACTCGACATAATAAGCCAAGGTATATTAATTTTAGTCTAAAGTTTGTTACGCTACTTAAATTATTGACCGCACAAAATTTTAGTATAGTTGTGTATAAAAATCCATTTGCGATTCTCTGTCCGTCATCACGATGACGGACAACAAAATGAGATAATGAGCTGAAATCGGTGACGTGTTCTAAACATAAAAAGTGAGTTTAAATTCGTAAATGAGCAAAATTAGTCTATTGGATCAAATAGATCCTTGACCCAACTTTTAAACTATAAAACATAGAAGAAAAGTTCAAATATAAAAAATGATTAATTTTTTTAAACAAATTATTTTTTGTTTAAAATATTTTTTCGTAAAATATTTGCATATATGAACAATTAACACTGTTAGTAGTTATCTTCACTTATTTTTTATTAACTTGACTAGCTGTCTCTTTTCTCGGGCAAGTGAAGACTAGAAATTTTCAACTAAGTTTGAAAGACCAAAATTTCTTTACTAAGAAAGCAAAAGCCTGTAAATTGATCTCTGAAGTTGTTTAATAATATTTTTTGAACACAAAATGTTCAAAAAGGTCTGTACCCTGTTAGATTTACGACAATCTCATTATATTGGTTACAATTTTTAAACAATCAAAGTTAAAAACAAACAACTTTTATTTCATACATTTATCCGCAAACTGTTAAGGGTAGCCATTTGATGATTCTAAAATTCAAAATATTCCTTGTACATATTTTCTCTGTACAAAATATAATGAAAAATATGTTAAATAATTCTAGATACATCTTTTAAGAAGACCAGCTACAAGAATAATATTAAAGAGTAGCCTCAAAGTAAGTGATAAAGTAGCGCGCTCTATGTTCATTCAGCGCCTAAATGGTTAATACACAAGCAGTTTTGTTTATAAGTTACCTATAAATACTAAAAAAATAAAAGGCAACCAATGTATATAAATTTATTGTACAACATACACCATTTTTTTATATATATTATTATTGCTGGCGGCCACACTTGACAATATCAAACAATAAATAATGCCCTCTGCATAATTTCCTTCATATGTTTTATTGTTATCATTATCTTAATTGTTAGGTTTTTTGTCCGACATTAACATACCAGTGTTCATTTTGTTTCGTAGTCTATACTTAGCACAGATATGAATCTCATCTTCAGAACGTTGTGGTGTTTTGTTCGTTCATAAAACTTACTACACATCACAACAACATCCCAGTCCAAGTCAGCTTTGATACCTATTTATAATAATATGTATAAAAAATACATAACAAATTTATGGATTAATATATAGAATGTTCTTCACTTGGCAATCAGATTCCAGAACTGTCTGTTCAAATTACAAGAAATTAATCGATGCATTATCGAAAAAGTTTAAAACCTCATTGAGAAAAAAACCTTACGAAAAATATGAGTTAATGATAATATTTTTACAGAAAATCAATCGATTTTCATTTGAAAAAGCTAAAACTAATTACTTGCAATGCCAACCGAATTTCAATTAGGAATTCATTTCTTAGACCCTAAGACTGCGTAGCTTTCTAATTACTTACAATGCCAACCGAATTTTAATTAGGAATTCATTTCTTAGACTCTAAGACTTCGTAGCTTTCTAAATACTTGCAATGCCAACCAAATTTTAATAAATAATTCATTTCTTAAACTCTAAGACTTCTTAGATTTCTGATTATCTTATTACTTGAATAAACCAAATTCATTGTATCTTAATACCCAAAATTTGATTCAATTTTTAACTTAAAATGTTTTCAACCTCGTTTTACCTCGTTTTGAAAAAATCGAGTTTTCATCAGATCTTGACGTTTTGAGGTTACAGAAAGCTTCCTTGACTACTTCGGCGAGTGTTTTTTTTAACATCAAAGTTCAAAAACAAAATTTTAAGCTCAGGAACATTGTAATATGTTATATTTTAAGTGCTTAAGTATGGAATTAGTGGGAAGTTGCAGGGATGGTCTTTAGGGTGAATCGTTTTCCAAATTTTTTTACTTATTATTACATTCAAATATTGATTCACTTTATTTGCCAGACAGTATATTTATTATTCACGTATTACGATCACTTCAGCAATGGATAAATAATATTGAAAAAAAAAACTCTCAAACTAATACTTATTACACGCCTTCGTTTAAATTAAATATAAATATATGATAAACGTTTTATTGCTGTAATATCTTTTATTTTTTTTTGGGATATGTCAAATCATATTATAAATAACAAAATGTCTTATAGGTGTTTGTAACCATATATAAGTAATATTACTTATTGTAATGTAACTATGTAATGCTCCCATTTATACTTTTACTACCTTCTAAATGTGGCTTCACTCGCGTATTATAACAAACATAAAAAACAATCACAAAATATATTTGAATGTAGAATTTGTTGGTATCCAAAATATAGGATATTCGAAAAATTTTTCATTCAAAAATTTTTATAAATATTTTATTAAATTGTGAGCCGTCACGGAACGCCTGGCAGACGTAAAACATCGAAATAATTGTGTAGATTACCCTAACATGTGTAACGTAGTAAATAACACTATATATACTATAGGTATGCGAGATCAGCGTGGCAAGACATATTGCGTACAGCCACTTGCGCATTACCTACGAGACTACCTATAGTACATAAATTCCATCATATAGCATGGAGATGCGTCGCCACGGTCTATATCACCACGCCAATATTCTAGTTTACCCTCGCCTATAGATGTTTCACATCAAAAATTAACATATTTTGTATTTAGAGTACGATTTATTCGTTACGTCATAATAATGCGAAATTTCCTGAAAAACGATTGAATTGAATTACAATGAGATTAGATTACTGGGAAAACCAAATAACAATTTAAAAAATAATCCAGATTGAGTTTAATGGTAGCAATAAAGAAGGATATTTTTCTATTCTGTCATGAAACCTTTCTGTTCATTCAACGTTAGTAAGATTTCGAATTGTAAACGAGTTATTAAAAATAGAATCATTAAGTACCTAATTGGTAAATTGACACTTGAATAATATTAATTGATTTCTGCATATTTTTGAATTTTAAAGTAAAATTATTTTATCGTAATACTTTAGAATTAAAAAAAAAACTATTTATATAGAGTATGAAAAAATTAAAAAATCGAAAAATAATAAAATATCAATAAAAAAAAAAAAAAATGAGAACGCGTACCAATTGAAAAATCTATTTTTTTAAAGTAAATAATGATTGTAAGTAAATTATATTACATGAATATTCATATTTTTCACATTGTAATTTCAAAACATTTACACATCATTAAAATTATACAAAGGTTTACAAACAAAATTCATTCAAATCATAAAATATATAAAAAATAATTAGGTACATGGTTTTTATAACTCTTAAATATGGAATTTTTTGTTTTTATTATGTTTAGTCAAACGATTAAGGGGGATTTTTACCTCTGTAATTAACACACTCTTTAATGTATTTAATCTTTCAATTTTCGCGCACAAATAATTAAACAAAAATAATCCCAAATATAATGTAATTTGGTATGCAAAATATTGAAAGGAAAACGGTGGGCTTATCGAAAACTTAAGAAAATCTAAATTTGGTTTCATATCTAGAAATATTTTCTTTTTTTTTTTGGAGAAAACTCTTTGACAAGTTCCCCCGTTTTCATGTCAATATTGTGTATACTAAATTTCATACCATTTGGATAATTATTATCTTATGAGTTATTTGTGCACGAAAATTGAAAGATATTATAGTAAAGAGTGTGCTTATTACAGGCAGAGGTTACATTGCCTCTTAAAAACACTTGGAATAATTATAGGAGACTTAGAGGCAGTTATTCAAAAATACTGGAAAAAAAGCTTTGGCAAACTATTTAACATATAGTTTAATTTATTTTTATTAATATTATTGATCATTGCAAAAACCAGTTTTGAGCCTTTATTGTTGGTTAAATTGTCTAAAAATTGCAATATCACGGAGAGATGCTTGCTGTCAAATTTATTTGTATTACATCGGTATTTTGTAATATTTTTAAATGAATTTCTATTAGATAAATATTTAATTTGATGTTAAATTCGAGTAATCGTAAAATTATATTGTATTTCATGTGAAAATATATAATTTTACTCCAATATTTATATGAATATTATAACTCTAGGATTCCTCAAATATTCGCCAAAATTTCTCAGATTTAATTAGGAATAGATACATATTTCGTACAAAGTAGTCATCCTTGGATGAATTCCCTAATTATAATTATTATCCAAGGAAATGTAAATCATTGTTCCTTTCTTGACAGTCTTGCAGATTGATGGATGCTCAATTAATACTTTCCAGTGTTTAGTGTTTGGCCAATGATACTGGAGTATTGTACCACGTGAATGTGATTTAAAAAAACTCAATATTAAAAATAAATTAAGAAATTTCAAAGTTTGTTTCAATAATTTTACTATGGATTTAAAATGTTTATTGAAATCAAATTTGGAATAGGTCCTTTTTCTAAATTCATTGTTTGATTTCCAAGTTTTTGAGTGTAGATGTTTTCACAAGCATCGAATTCAATGGTAAGTGAATACCAATTTTTTGTCGATTTCCACTAAAAAATTGATAAATTCATACGAAAATAGAATGAATAAGACAAATTCAAAAACCTCCATGAATCAATGACTTAATAAAACATTAACTTTCAGTTCACTCTTTATGTCAAATAGTTAAGAATTATAGTACATAGAAGTACATTAACGTGTACATTTCAAAATGGAAAATAATTTATTATTGATAAAAAAAAATAAAAACAAAACAAAACAAAAATTGTATATATATTCAATGAATAATGATGTATCGTTATCGGAGCCAAAAGCAGAAGCGTGTTTAGTTGTCGTATATATATAGAGAGAAACACAGTATAAGATAAGCAAATCGTCCTCACCTTAATTCATTCAAATCAAACAACGAATATACTTATTTAAATAATAATAATAACAAACAACATTGTATTGGTTTGATTTTGGATTGGTTGATTGGGTTAAGTTGGTTGGTGCACACAAAAATACCATCATCATACAAAAAAAACATTTATAACAAAATTAATTACATAAAAAAAAAAAAAAAATATTGTTATCAAAAATTTATTCATGAATAAATTGTTTAAACTTTTCAAAATGGTAATTCACTCTTTAGTTAGTCTGTCACTCAATAACTACATTCTAATATTAAAGATTATCAATGTTTGTTTTATTAAAATAAATGAGTTATTGTTTTTTTAGACGTTCTCTAATTTTAAGAACAATTTACAATATCCGTTCTTAAGACTTTTATATAATCTTTCAGCATGGGAAATTACAACATTGTGAGTTATTTCAACAAATTCAAATATTTTGATCGTGAAAGAGCAGATGAAATAGCCACAAAAAAAGTAAAAACATGTAGTTAAATATCATGTGCGACACCGAAGCTCAAAAGTAGGTACGCAGATCGTGTAGCGCAGAAGAGTAAGCATTTTCTAACGCCATACGATACAGAATATTCTTACTAATTTCATCTGCTTCCATTGTAATTAAATATCCCTGCAATTTCGCTGGCAAATAATTTTAATTAAGTTATATGAGAGAGAAATTCAAATATTTCATAAAGATATTCTTGCAGAAGTAACACATTTCGGGTAGAAAATTAATTGGTTCAAAAATTTATAAAACTTTATCTATTATCATGTATTTGGATACTGTCTAAAGAATATATACTACAAGCATAAATACAGATATAAAGGCAATAATAGGCAATGCAAACCACCTCAGCATGTCACATTAGCTATTATGCTTAATTATTTAATTGATTTACTAACAGTTATTCCATTTTTATAAAAAAAAAAAAACGAAAGCAAAGTTTAACAGAAATTTCTTAAACAGATATTTTTTTTTGCCAATTAAAGTATTGAAACTATTCACTTTATTACATAAAATACCACATTTACTTTGTAGATAATATTTAATTTTAATATAGTTTACACAATACCAAATCGATACAAACCACAATTATACGTAGGCTTAGTTAGTCTTATTGCTATAGAGAGCCTTATAAAATAATCTGTCAAAATATTTGCATAGTAATTCATTTCAATAAAACGTAGTATCTGTTTTATCATATCTATTACGCATACAAAGCAAGTATTGTTTATCTTTGAAAAAAAAAAACAATAACAAAACTTAAATAAAATTATTTTTCTTTTTTTTTTACTATAGGTATTTACATAATTAGTTATTCATGATAAAATATAAAAAGACTAACATGCGGAAGAGAATTGTTATTCAGTCATTAACATTTGGTAGTACCCCGCAAACCAACCAATGATCCCATTTTTATAACTTATTTCATTAACAAAAATTATTAAAAAAATATTTTTGTACAATGTGTCTGAAAACTTTGAAGCATACTTTGTAATGTAAGGTTTTTAATGTATATTAACCTAAAAAAATAAGTTCATGTCTTTTTGTAAATGGTCGAAAGGTACAAAGTTCGTTTTTATTCTTAGCCCTCAACAGTTTTGCTCAGATAAATTCTTCTTATCCTTTTCGTTTTTATAAATAAAAAGAAGCAAAACGAATTGTTGAATCATTCAGTAGTTATTTTAGGCTTAAATAAATTGCATCGTCGGTATAACGACTCCAAGAATAACTAGTCAAAATGGTGCTTTAGTAATAAGGTTTTTTGTTAATTTTTCTTATTTTGTATAATTTTATTCGCACTTTCAACAAATTGAAATCTATCGTTAGACAAAAATATTACTGTACTTATGCCAAACCAATTTTTCATAAGCCTAATAATTCCTAACAGGTTATGTGAAAAAAGTGTAAATACAAAAGCTGTAGATCTTTTTATTACCTACAACTTTACCATTTAACTTTTTTCCATAAAACTTGTAGTTTTGCCGGAAATTAAGATAAACCGAATTTTACCCTAAAACACTCACCCCCACCCCCTACTTCCCGAAGTCGGATCGCCCGTAATTTATTTATCCTTTCATTTTTATCATATTATCTTCCGTTTCCAATTGGTTTCATTCTACTATAATTTTTTTTTGTTTTCAAAAATTATCTACCCTGGTATAATACATTTTGGAAATTCTTATAAATTAAAATTAAATATTTATCCAAATTCATTAATACCAGTTTTGTGAATAAACTAAGGATATTTTATTTTATCTAATAAATTTTTGAACATTTAAAAATACAAGAGAGATTAATTCCAAAAAAAAAAAAAAAAAACATGATGTTCCCGCATTGGTGTGGTGTGGTCGTTGTAAATGATATGACATTGATTAAGATTGACACGTTAACGGTCATTGGGCTTCAAATTATAATAAAATATAATAACATCAATGGCTTTTTATTAAAAACGAATAATATTAAATATTATCTATATACGAGGTAAATTTCATGAATTTCCGAGTCTGTCCGGCTGTTCAATCCAACCGATTTGCATAAATTTTTTATTTAATGAAAGGTGCTTGAAGATGAAGCATTGAATTACGTGTTTTGTCTTTCTCAATGTATACTCAAACGTGATGAAATGAGATATTTTATTTTTTATTAACAAATTGAAATGAATAATCATATTTGCAATTAAAAATAATTACTAATCGGCTAATGCAATTTTTTCGATCAATCCAACAATTTTCAATCTAACTACAATTGAATGCCATTTTTCTAATTATTCGATAATCGCATCGATCGATTAATATGTGACTCACGTACAATGCACGGTACGGTTTATCCTGCATATGCAGTAAATTAAAAAAATTAAAACTATTTTTAATATTAATTTTAATTTTTTGAGAAGTAATTCTAAAATTTCAAAAACACTTTCTGGAAAACAAAACATTTACTTTGTTTTTTGCCTGTAAGTGTATACAACTTTGTATTGGCATGTGTTTTTCACAATACCACGTCCTTGCATTTTCCCGTATTAAAAATTTCACAAGCTAATAGTTTTTTAACTGCAGTTTGTTCCTTGTTCATAAATTTGTAGAGGACGAATGCTTGTTTATGTTACTGTAAGTAAACCTCGTGTTCTTGTTACGTTTCGATTCGTAAAGGGACTAACTGCTTGAGTATATAATTGGTATCTCTTGATATTAAACTGTAAATTATTTACAAATATGTGATGTGAACTTAATACTTCAATTTCGAAATCTTGGATAAAACACACTAGCAAATATTCAAATCAATAAGAAGTCTTTATTATGACTTTTTTTTTTTTGGAGTCTCATTTATGACGTCGTGATGACTTCTTTTTTAAGAAGTCGTAATTAAGATTTCTGAATATAGTCTTTTTTCTAATTTTTAAAGGAAGTCAGAATTAAGAGCTCTGCCTAAGGAAAAAAATCTTGGCCTAAATATCGAGAAAATTATAACGTCATCAAAACCAAAATAATAAATTTTGCTCTGTAACGGTTAATTTTTATCCAATTTTGACGAACAAAGTATGTAATCCTACTAAATTTGGGTCGTAGTTTTGAAAAATTTTGTAATATTTAATATATCTATAATGGATTTCAAGATAGTGAGGGTCTGTTCCTAATATTTCATATGTGGGTTAAAACTAGCGAACTCAATATGTAAAAAATGAAAAGTATGGCCCAAAATTAGTGGATTTCAAAAAAAAGTTCATTCAAATCGGTCAAAATTTGGCCAAGATATCGAAAAAATTAATTTTGTGATTTTTGTGACGTTATCAAAATCAAAAAAATTAATTTTGCTCCATAACTGTTAATTTTTATCCAATTTTGACGATAAAAGTATGTAATCCTAATAAATTTGGATCGTAGTTTTGAAAAATTTTGTAATATTTAATATATCTATAATGGATTTCAAGATAGTGAGGGTCTGTTCCTAATATTTCATATGTGGGTTAAAACTAGCGAACTCAATATGTAAAAAATGAAAAGTATGGCCCAAAATTAGTGGATTTCAAAAAAAAGTTCACTTAAATCGGTCAAAATTTGGCCAAGATATCGAAAAAATTAATTTTGTGATTTTTGTGACGTCATCAAAATAAAAAAATTAATTTTGCTCCATAACCGTTAATTTTTATCCAATTTCGACGAACAAAGCATGTAATCCTACTAAATTTGGATCGTAGTTTTGAAAAATTTTGTAATATTTAATATATCTATAATGGATTTCAAGATAGTGAGGGTCTGTTCCTAATATTTCATATGTGGGTTAAAACTAGCGAACTTAATATGTAAAAAATGAAAAGTATGGCCCAAAATTAGTGGATTTCAAAAAAAAGTTCACTCAAATCGGTCAAAATTTGGCCAAGATATCGAAAAAATTAATTTTGTGATTTTTGTGACGTCATCAAAATAAAAAAATTAATTTTGCTCCATAACTGTTAATTTTTATCCAATTTTGACGATCAAAGTATGTAATCCTACTAAATTTGGATCGTAGTTTTGAAAAATTTTGTAATATTTAATATATCTATAATGGATTTCAAGATAGTGAGGGTCTGTTCCTAATATTTCATATGTGGGTTAAAACTAGCGAACTTAATATGTAAAAAATGAAAAGTATGACCCAAAATTAGTGGATTTCAAAAAAAAGTTCATTCAAATCGGTCAAAATTTGGCCAAGATATCGAAAAAATTAATTTTGTGATTTTTGTGACGTCATCAAAATCAAAAAAATTAATTTTGCTCCATAACTGTTAATTTTTATCCAATTTTGACGATAAAAGTATGTTATCCTAATAAATTTGGATCGTAGTTTTGAAAAATTTTGTAATATTTAATATATCTATAATGGATTTCAAGATAGTGAGGGTCTGTTCCTAATATTTCATATGTGGGTTAAAACTAGCGAACTCAATATGTAAAAAATGAAAAGTATGGCCCAAAATTAGTGGATTTCAAAAAAAAAGTTCACTCAAATCGGTCAAAATTTGGCCAAGATATCGAAAAAATTAATTTTGTGATTTTTGTGACGTCATCAAAATAAAAAAATTAATTTTGCTCCATAACCGTTAATTTTTATCCAATTTCGACGAACAAAGAATGTAATCCTACTAAATTTAGGTCGTAGTTTTGAAAAATTTTATAATATTTAATATATCTATAATGGATTTCAAGATAGTGAGGGTCTCTTCCTAATATTTCATATGTGGGTTAAAACTAGCGAACTCAATATGTAAAAAATGAAAAGTATGGCCCAAAATTAGTGGATTTCAAAAAAAAGTTCATTCAAATCGGTCAAAATTTGGCCAAGATATCGAAAAAATTAATTTTGTGATTTTTGTGACGTCATTAAAATCAAAAAAATTAATTTTGCTCCATAACTGTTAATTTTTATCCAATTTTGACGATCAAAGTATGTAATCCTACTAAATTTGGATCGTAGTTTTGAAAAATTTTGTAATATTTAATATATCTATAATGGATTTCAAGATAGTGAGGGTCTCTTCCTAATATTTCATATGTGGGTTAAAACTAGCGAACTCAATATGTAAAAAATGAAAAGTATGGCCCAAAATTAGTGGATTTCAAAAAAAAGTTCATTCAAATCGGTCAAAATTTGGCCAAGATATCGAAAAAATTAATTTTGTGATTTTTGTGACGTCATCAAAATCAAAAAAATTAATTTTGCTCCATAACTGTTAATTTTTATCCAATTTTGACGATCAAAGTATGTAATCCTACTAAATTTGGATCGTAGTTTTGAAAAATTTTGTAATATTTAATATATCTATAATGGATTTCAAGATAGTGAGGGTCTGTTCCTAATATTTCATATGTGGGTTAAAACTAGCGAACTTAATATGTAAAAAATGAAAAGTATGACCCAAAATTAGTGAATTTCAAAAAAAAGTTCACTCAAATCGGTCAAAATTTGGCCAAGATATCGAAAAAATTAATTTTGTGATTTTTGTGACGTCATCAAAATCAAAAAAATTAATTTTGCTCCATAACTGTTAATTTTTATCCAATTTTGACGATCAAAGTATGTAATCCTACTAAATTTGGATCGTAGTTTTGAAAAATTTTGTAATATTTAATATATCTATAATGGATTTCAAGATAGTGAGGGTCTGTTCCTAATATTTCATATGTGGGTTAAAACTAGCGAACTTAATATGTAAAAAATGAAAAGTATGACCCAAAATTAGTGAATTTCAAAAAAAAGTTCACTCAAATCGGTCAAAATTTGGCCAAGATATCGAAAAAATTAATTTTGTGATTTTTGTGACGTCATCAAAATCAAAAAAATTAATTTTGCTCCATAACTGTTAATTTTTATCCAATTTTGACGATCAAAGTATGTAATCCTACTAAATTTGGATCGTAGTTTTGAAAAATTTTGTAATATTTTATATATCTATAACGGATTTCAAGATAGTGAGGGTCTGTTCTTAATATTTCATATGTGGGTTAAAACTAGCGAACTCAATATATAAAAAATGAAAAGAATGGCCCAAAATTAGTGGATTTCAAAAAAAAGTTCACTCAAATCGGTCAAAATTTGGCCAAGATATCGAAAAAATTAATTTTGTGATTTTTGTGACGTCATCAAAATAAAAAAATTAATTTTGCTCCATAACCGTTAATTTTTATCCAATTTCGACGAACAAAGAATGTAATCCTACTAAATTTAGGTCGTAGTTTTGAAAAATTTTATAATATTTAATATACCTATAATGGATTTCAAGATAGTGAGGGTCTGTTCTTCATATTTCATATGTGGGTTAAAACTAGCGAACTTAATATGTAAAAAATGAAAAGTATGGCCCAAAATTAGTGAATTTCAAAAAAAAGTTCACTCAAATCGGTCAAAATTTGGCCAAGATATCGAAAAAATTAATTTTGGGATTTTTGTGACGTCATCAAAATCAAAAAAATTAATTTTGCTCCATAACTGTTAATTTTTATCCAATTTTGACGATCAAAGTATGTAATCCTACTAAATTTGGATCGTAGTTTTGAAAAATTTTGTAATATTTAATATATCTATAATGGATTTCAAGATAGTGAGGGTCTGTTCTTAATATTTCATATGTGGGTTAAAACTAGCGAACTCAATATATAAAAAATGAAAAGTATGGACCAAAATTAGTGGATTTCAAAAAAAAGTTCACTCAAATCGGTCAAAATTTGACCAAGATATCGAAAAAGTTAATTTTGTGATTTTTGTGACGTCATCAAAATCAAAAAATTAATTTTGCTCCATAACCGTTAATTTTTATCCAATTTTGACGAACAAAGAATGTAATCCTACTAAATTAAGGTCGTAGTTTTGAAAAATTTTGTAATATTAAATATATCTAAAATGGATTTCAAGATAGTGAGGGTCTGTTCTTCATATTTCATATGTGGGTTAAAACTAGCGAACTCAATATGTAAAAAATGAAAAGTATGGCCCAAAATTATTGGATTTCAAAAAAAAGTTCACTCAAATCGGTCAAAATTTGGCCAAGATATCGAAAAAAATATACTATAGATTCACTATCCGCTTTAAAGTCGTTAAGTTCCAATAAAGAAAGAGAAATAAAATATATATAAAAAAAAAACATACCTCTTCAAAATTAATCGCATATAAAATTCGCCATTGGCATATACAACATCATACATCAAAATATTTCTTTAAAATAAAATTATCGTACCTGTAACAAAAAGAGAATAACATATTATAGTATGATCACAATTTCATAATAAATACTCATTGAAAAATTAACGATACATTAAGTAATACAATTATCGATAAACTCAGGTTTTGGGATAGTCAATTGACTTTAAAAGTTCATCTCGTGTTGATGAATTGTTTCATGATTTATATTCCAAATTTGTTTTGTTATCGTGGAAGTACTGCTAATTTCTACTCAATTTAAAAATTTCATTTTTTTAATATACTTTTAAATAATTTTACTTTGTATATTCTAATACAAAATAATTTTACTCTATAATAGTTTTACTATTTTAAACATTTTTTAATACATTTTCATGTAATATACAGTTTGTACATATAACTTTGACCTATGGTGAAAACCAATCAGAACAAACATTCGTATCAATATTATGTTAATACTTTATTTGAGTACATGTAATTCAAATGCTGTAATTAAAAAACTTATTTTACAGTTAAAAAAGTAATGTAAATTATTTTTTGATTCGGACTATTTATTTTAATTACCTTGTGAACATGGAAATATAAACAGAAAAAGGTGTTACATATGTTAAACATAAAATATTTTCATTAAAAATTTTATAGAATAAATAATCAACCTTTTTCTAGTTCGACAATTGTAAACCAGTCTAGAGTGTTGAATTACACTCAATCCATAAAAATTAAAATATGAAGTTTGTCTCCAAATTGTGGCTGATTTCATGCTATTATAGGTTATGTTCTTTTTAAAATAAGATTTTGTTACAATGAACTTTGTTTTGCTACAATTATTTTTGTAATAGGCCCTCTATTTATTTTATTGAAAATCGCATATTTTTATTGACCTGCAATCCAATTGAAGTGATAGTAATCATAAATTTGGTATTCAATTTTCTTTGTCTGCATGATTTAGTTTTGAACCATACAATAAAAAAGTACCATTTTTATTAACCGTTCATTTATATAAAATTACGAAAAAAGTCGATAATATTTTACGAGTTAAAAAAGCACGGAAAATGTGTATGAACAAATTTTAACAATTTTACAAATGTCAATAATTGAAAATTTATTTTTATAAATAAAAAATAACTATTAAATATCGAATTCCAATGATTTTATAAGAATTTAAATAAATAAATTTCCACAAATAAATAATTAGGATATAAAATATGATTATTAAGTATGCAATATTTGAATAGAAATATAAAAACGGTACACACAAATTCAATAAAAAGAGATCAGGCTGGAATTATAAAAGTCAAAAGTTTGACGTATATTATTTGAAAGATGTGTACTACACCTTTCTACTATTATTTCAGCTTGCTTAGAATCTTCAATCTAATTAAATGCTGCCATTTTTGGTTATTCTATTTAGACGCGTTGGGCACTTTTTGGTAGGAGAAAATCTTATGGGTTTGCGTCACCGACATGGCCATGACTGGCGTACGGGCTGCGGCCGTTTGCTGTGTGCATTAGACGCTTGTTGAATGTACCTATACAATTGACGTATGATTATATATTAATTGTTTTTTCAATTAAATTGTAATATATTTGAATATTATTGTCGCTTGGAGTGTCAATAGATGTGAAAGCCAGATAAATGTTGAAATTTCAAATTTTACTACTAAAACTTCAAACTTTTCACTTCAATCGACCGGTTCTATAACTGCAAATATTATTTTTTTGGTCATTTTTACATGAATACTATTGTACCAAACATATAAACTCTCCAGTTTGTGAAAGAATTTTGTGCAAAAATAAAATTAAAATAAAAAAAAATAAAAAACATGAAATGAAAATGATAATAAACAGCATGATTTTAAAATACATTTTTACATAAATAATATGTGTAATGTAGGTATTATACATTTGTTTGTGTGCATATTAAATAGTATAACAGACAGATATTTTACGTGAAATAAACTATAATATAAAATGCTAATATAATAATAAAATGTACGCCACTGCTTTTTGTAAAATGCACATTTATTGAGAGTGCACTCACTCATTCATTTAGTGTGGTGCACTAATATAATACTTATTATACTTACAATATGTATGGGAAAACTGGGCACGAACAAGATTAGCAGATATTATTGCAAAAACATATACTGCAACGTCGTGTCACATGACTTCTTTTAACTCTTATATGCTTAAGCATGTGGTGCAGTATTAAGTGTGAAGCTTTGAAGTATGTGAATCATCCCAGAGAAATGTTTCAAATAAGAGTTGTAGAGAAAATACTGTGAATGTGTTTTGCGAAAATACTAAGTTTGAAGAATGCAATGGGACATTTGGTATTTCAATGTTAACTTATAAAAGTTTCGATAGGGAGAATATGAATACCTATTATAAACAATTAGATACGATATCGATGTTATACACACCCATGCACACCCACCCACTCACCTACGAAGACACATAAGCATACAGGCCAATAACTGAAACCCACTCTTGTGGATTCAGGGATCCTCAAACCATGGATATCCAGAGAAAACTCCATATATCGAAATATTGACAGGAAAAATTTTCATGTGAAGCTGAAAAAAGTTCTAAAAATTCTAGTCTTGGTGATCATAAACATATCATGTTGTTTACAAATATAACTTTATGATTCAAAAATGATTTAATTTTGGTTAGTTAAGAATTAAATGAGATTTTATAATTATTAATGAGAACTCTAGGATTTTTCGAATAAATATCGATTTGCCTCAATTTCCTAGATCAAATTATTTTGTATTTTTATAATTATAATAGTGCAAACCGTCACCAAATTAGCAATGAGTAACATCTCCTCAGAGAATCGTTACAACTAGCTAATTCATACTGATGATGACTACTTTGTAGTCGAAATACGTATTTATAAAAATACAAAATAATTTGATCTAGAAAATTAAGTCAAAAAATTGAAATTTAATTAAATGAGAGTTTCAAGAGAAAAATTGTAAATAAAATAAAGAATTACAATAGAAAATTGTATGAGTGCAAACCGTCACCAAATTAGCAATGAGTAACATCTCCTCAGAGAATCATTACAACTAGCTAATTCATACTGATGATGACTACTTTGTAGCCGAAATACGTATTTATAAAAATACAAAATAATTTGATCTACAAAATTGAGGCAAAAAATTGAAATTTAATTAAATGAGAGTTTCAAGAGAAAAATTGTAAACAAAGTAAAGAATTACAATAGAAAATTGTATGCAATTAAATTTCTTTTCAAAAATAAAATGAAAAGAGAAAATAAACCAAAAAATCTGATAAAAAATGTGTTTTTTTTACTTCCAGCATTTTACATTTACAAGTACATTATTTTCTATAAGTAGTTGAGTGTTTTCTAGTCACATGAACACTTTTAGACAGTTTTACCGTACAAATGTAGACGTAGTATGTAATATATAAATACAATTGCATTTAAAATTAGTAGATTTCAAATAGTGTCATATTTCGTATGCTTAATATTATAACACGAAACAAACCAAACACTGTACGTAGAAATAAATGATCGTAATATAATGGAATCTTATATATAAATTATATTCCAAACATTCTTCTGTATATATTTATTTTATTTTCAATATTACTTTTAATATATAGAGAGCTGATTTTTATTTTTTCATATATATTATGAATATTAGAAAAATTTGGACTAAATGCATTTGTAGAATTGTTTCCAAAAGAGTCTTAGATAATTCGATAAAATTAAGTAAGAACCCTATTGACACTGATTGCATTTTAGGTTGTCTACAGAATAGAATTAATAATATTTATTTCCTTAATGACTAAGTTAACTTATATACTTGTCACTCACATGCCAATTCAATCATTATCAGAAGAACCTATGGATATAGCTTTGTATATTTTTTAAATATTTAAAAAATATATTTGACTCGTTCACATCATAATTAATGATTGTTTACTTTGACTGTATATCTATTTTTACTGAAATAAAACCTTTTTGATTAATTTTAATATTTTTCTTCGATCTTTACTGCAGTTTTGTTTTTTGAATTCCTTTTTCAGACGCCAAAGAAGTATAATTTCTAACGCGTGTACATAAATACACATTTTTTCAATAAACAATTCTTAACTAATTAATTTATAAATGTACATCAATCACGTTTGATGTACACCTGTGCAATTAATTAATAGGTATATGAAAACATTTGATATAAGAATTTTGGAATAAATAAAAGTATGTTAAATCTATATAAATATATAAATACTCAAACATATATTAAAAATAATGTTTATAATATGAATAATAATATTATGCATGAGATTGTGGTTCAGACTTCTTATAGTGTTTTGATTCGTATAATATATAATAAAGTATATAATATAATGTAATATTATTCAAGAATTAAAAGAGAACAGTGAACCTATAAGTCACAGTTGGAACTATGGTTTCATACAAATGCAACAGAAGTTTTAAAGATCATAGTTATTTTTAAAATATAATAATATAAAAATTAATATTCAAATATGAGACATATATATGTTGGCGTTATTTAGTTCTTTTAAATATTAGAAAACACTTGAAATGAATCAAAATTGTTTAAATTGATTTGAAAAAATTATTTTTATACTTGACATATATATATATATATATATATATATATATATATATATATATATATATATATATATATATATATATATATATATATATATATATATATATATATAATTATATTTATATGTATTTATAACGGAATGGACTGTATATTTAGGGTTTTTGATGTGAATGTTAATTATTAAAAACAATTCAATTAATTGATATTAAACCGTATGTTTAGTATCTAAACAATTAAGCCTGTTAGTTGCGATTGTCACTTGTTATTTATAATATTTGAATTAAAATATACTTCAATTTAATTAATTATTGTGAATTCTACTTAAACCGAGTTAAATAACTTTTATAATTATATTTATTATTACAAATAATTTCAAAATTTATTATTTATTTAAAAATTTAAAAATAAAAGCCTTAGATTACTTTTCAAAAGTTAAAATAACCTTATAAAACCTATTTATTTTACATTTTGGTTACAAAATTTTTTCGTTTTTCTTTTCAAAAAAAGCTCCCGAAAACTTAAATCGATAGAAAATTAAAAAAACAATTTTCAGAGGTAATTTACGCACAAAATATACAATAATAGCCATTTACTGGGTGTGTTTGTTTCTGGGATAACGCACAAAATCCCGGTTGAAAAATTTTGTAGCTTTCTCATAAACCATCATATAAAAAACCTCAAGAAATTGAATACATGCAGACTATTTTTTGTAATGCCTGTGTTAAAATCAAAACTGGATTCATGATAATGCCTGTGATCTTCGAGAAGTAAATTTTCGATACATAAATTAATTGAACCGTTTTATAAAACACTGTTTACAGACATGAAACAAAAATAAAACTTTAATTAAGAACATAAGATCATTCTTCAATTCTTTATATCCACAAAAAGTATTCAAAATTAAATATTAAATAATAAATAATATTAATAACATTCTACTTGTCTGTTTCATATCACATTTTTCTGAAGACATTCGTCTTCTTCTTACCATGTATATGTATTCTCTAAAATATTCAAATAATTCTTCCCGTCAGTCATTTTAGTTATTCTTCAATGCATCATGTAGAGAAAAGAGAATAAATAGTACCCATCGCTAGTGATATCTCTACTATTCTATCAACCTTAAGCTAAGCTATAGACTAAATGAGAAGTAGATATGTCTAATGTTATTTGTGAAGAAACAAGATGCTTATCTCATTTTTGAATATTTTTAAAAATAAATTTAAAAATAGAATATAACAACAAAAAATAAATAAAATAAAATACGTAATCGTATTTAAATCAATCTATGAAATGAATTTAATTATTCAAAAATTATTATTGTTCAAAATATACGTCTATGAAAGAAACCTGTTGCATATAAAAGCTTACGATTGTTTTAAAAAGTATAAAAGTTACATTAAAAAAAATATATGAAAGCAAAAATTGGAAAATTTCTCACTTAATATTATTTAATTTACTATAGAAACTTTAAAAGCTTCCAAATTTCTCCTAAACTAGAACGGTTTTCAGATTTCTCCCATAAATCCAGCATAATAAAAATAAAAATCGAAAACTAATATAAGCTTTGAGGTTGTCATAAGATTGTTCTTTTGAAGATTTCGAATAAATTTCGAATTTTTTGCCCCAATTTCCTAGATCAAATTATTTTGTATTTTTATAAATACATATTTCGACTACAAAGTAGTCATCATGCAGACCGTCACCAAATTAGCAACGAGTAACATCTCCTCAGAGAATCATTACAACTACCTAATTCATACTGATGATGATTACTTTGTAGTCGAAATACGTATTTATAAAAATACAAAATAATTTGATCTAGGGCCAAAAAATCGAAATTTTAAAACTTTAGTCAATTAAGAAGCAAAGATACGGCATATTATAAATAGAAACAGTGGTTCTTAATCTATTTGTTATTTCATAGTATTCGTCATTTAGGACATGAAATATTTATTAGAATAATTTTTTGATTTTCCGCTCTAAATTGGGTTTTGTGAGTGGGAGATGTCTTTATTTATTTTTTTTTTAATAAAAATTATAAGTTCGATTATTCAATTTGAAATTCATAAACCGCATACTTTTTTTCTAGTCATATAATTATAATTTATAATAAAAGTATTTTTTTAATTTATTCTGTAACGAAATATCAAAACATTTAAAAAATAAAATAAAAAGTTTTTTTTGTGGTCAAATGCTTAGTAGATTTTGAATTGTGATACATCTATAACATTATAAGTAATTCTTTCTATTTTCCATACAGTTGATTTCAGTTTAAAGTTGCTTGCTTACCTTATTGTTAAAGCAATTTATATTTATTGTATCCTGCAGATATAATTCATATCAAAATCTTAATTATTAAATATTATGTTTGCAAATAAAAAATTAACAAAAAAAAAACATTATAATCATTGAGGAGCACCTAAAGCAATATGTTCAATAAAAATTATATAAATTTATTCAATAGATTTTAATTTATTTAGTTTGCCATGAAAATTTTTTAAAATGTTAATCAGTGTCTCAGATTCAAACTGAAAAAAAAAATGAATTTATGAGAAATAATTAATTCGTGATATTCTATAATCTTTAGTTTTAGAATTATTATTGCTGTAATCAGATGCCAAGAAGAAGACACAATGAGGCATTGAAGATTTTATGGTTTTCATTCAATAAAATATAAAAATTGAATTTATAATTCAACAAACTTGAATACAATTTGAAAAATAAGTAAAGATTACACAACATTTTACAGAACGCAGTGTGATATTTTGGGGACATAATAATTTTATAAAGCATTATTTAAAATGGGAGAAACTTTACTGTCAGTCTAAAAGTACGGAAGTTTATAAGTACATAGTATTCTGTCTACGGAAACCACGCTTTGGCAAGAATTTATCCTGAACCTCATCAGATTCTATACGATTGACAGAGATCAGGGTCAGTTTAGGTAAAACAGAAGAGTTAAAAGTTTCAAATTCACTATACTTAAAGAAGTTTATAATTTAAATAAAATATTTAAAATACTGCCCAGCAATACTAAATCACCAAAAAAAAAAACAAAAAACAAGTTTAATTAATTATCCAACATAAAGTTAACAGGTTTATATGTATTTACACCTTCTTGTAAGGAACAAGTGCAAAAAATGTAAAATATGTATGAATTACGAAAAAAAAATAAAAACGAATAAGTACCTTTAATCAATTTGTTTTTTAAATAAAAAAAAAAATAATACGATTTTTTGAATGAAATTCAAAATAAATAAATATAAAAAAAAAATAATAATAAAAAGTATGGTATTATGTTTTTTTTATGGTGGAATTTAGTTGAACGTCGGCGTTATCTCTGTTCGATCGAAGGTAAAGTGATTTATTGGTCGACTTGGTTAACTGTCATGTACCCTTGTTACACGGCTACGGCAGGCAGTAGGCGCACAATGTGTGAACACATATATATGTTTACTAATGCATAATTGTGTAAATTGGATGTATATGAGGATTTTATTCAATGTACTTACTTTTTAAGAGAGCAGCGAAGTTTATATCCTATCTATCTTTACGTACGTATAAAGTATAAGTGAATTGACTGAAGACTATATTGATACGGTGTGTGTGTACTATATGAGGGGCAAATTGAAACTTATGCTCAAAAAAATATTGTGTTGAATAAAAAAATGTGTGTGTATTTATGTACATGCGTTAGAAGTTATACTGAAAAATAAAATTCAAAAAACAAAAGTCCAGTAAAGATCGAAGAATTCTGATAAGAAAATCTTATGGTGTGCTCGTACATATAATGCTGTCTAAAGTAGCTTTAGAATTTCTAATCAGAAAATCTGATGTTACATCAGACAACATCATAAGATTTTCTGAAGTAGGCCCATCTGTTAGCCAAACGAATAAAACGATTAACAATTACTCATTATCATCTATTTTTATATTCCCGCAAAAAGTATAAAATAAATTTTCAATCAAAGTTCATAGAATGCGCTACTGGACTGACACGATTCCGATCATATCCGATTAAGATTATCTGATCAGAATTTTTTATAAGAATTTCTTATAGGACTGTCCGATGGTGTGCACCCTCTCTTATTATAATTTATCCTTTTAGTATGCATGATACTACAAAAGACGTTGGTATTAACCAACAACCAGTAGTATATAGAGTAATGCATTACATTTCATACGCTATGTTTAATCGTTGATAAATATTATTAGTGCAATGATGTAGGTACACATTATAAATAAATAATATAACGTAATATTTGCATACGATTTTACTAAGTACATACACGTCCAATAAGAGCATAAATATGCTCTGTATAATATTCAAACCTACATCATTCAATTATATTATTACATAATTTTAATAGTATTAGCAGTTTATTGAAATAGTTTCAATATAAAAATTAGATGACTTTATTTAAATTGTAAACAACGTTGAGTTGATAAACACAATATTGTGTGCATGATCATGATGCATGGTGGGCGATCAACTAACTCTCTATCTATAAATTGATTGATCATGCATTTTAATTTTTATTATTATCGATTTTATTTTTTATTTTTTGGTAAATAATGTATATTATTAATTATTAAGATAAGTAAATTATTCAAAATAAACTTGTGAAAGTGACTAAGCATGTGAAAACAGAAACTTAAATTAGTTTAAAAATCAATCTTGTTCAGTCTCTTATTACGAAAGTCTGTAACTCCTAATTATACTTATTTAACGCAGAAAAGATAATATATGATCTAAAACAGAAACATGTGGGACCTCCTTCGATTTTCTATGTATCACATTTGAGAAAATGCTCAGACAGTGTATTTAAAATAAATTTTATGAATTAGTCACATGATGAATTTTCTTAAAATGTTAAACATCTTGTGATTGAATAATCCAAAATCAAAGATTTTGTAGTATTCTCGACCGATTCAAGTCGAAAAATTTTTTTGGTAAATTGTTTTCATGATACGATGAATAAATGCCTCTTTTGGGTATTTTGAATATTTGTATAGTAATTTTTGTTCAAGAAAAATTGTGATAATGGAAAGACGTTTTCTAAATTTGATAAATAAGGTAATTTTAACCAATAAATATCTGTTTTAAATGCAATTTGGATCCATAAATTTCAGAGAAAAAGTGTATTTTTTCAAATACCGTTTGAACAATATTATGAAAATCATGTGAAAACATGTGAAAATTAATTTAATTTTTTTGGTGTGAATATTCATTAATATAAGCAGTACAATTATTTAATGTAACAAATCTAGTTTTTTGAGAAATAAAGTCGAATATCCTATATGATACTTTCAAATACGGTAATGATCATTTGAAAATTGAAAGTGTTTATATAAACAAGTGATAAATATACATTTACATATAAACATAGAATATGATTTACAAAAAAAAAAAAATGAATTTTTAGAATTTGTATAAAAAAATTGTTTGAATAGAAATAAATATTAGTTAGAAAAATATACATGAAAATTTATGGTATTTACTGTACAATAAGTAGGTAACAACATCAACATGACACAATCTAATAAAATCAATAAGTTAACTAGTGATTAGCGTGGGACGCACTTTGTTCTGTTCACTCATATAATAAAATATTAAACAACAAAGCACAATGGCCGCGCACCGCACCACCACCACCTCTCAATGTTCGCAATCAACACAAATTGTTATTTATTAATATTCAAGAACGGTTCAAGAACATTACATATAGGTAGAGGTATTCATACACCTTTATACATATTGGTTGATTCGTTGATGTACGTACCAAAACATTATTACTTATACATACAAATATTTATTTGTACTAGGCAATTTTTAAATACTATTTACGATTTTATCTAAGTTTATCTGCTTCAATGCTTCAAAGAGACAAAAGGCTTGGGGAATAATATATAGGGGAGTCCAAGCGGTGATGCCTGGATTTACTTGAGCGCATCGAAATAAGTCCCATATTTTACACCTGGTTATGAATCTCCACCAAATCTTAACTAATTGGTGCCGCATGTAAAGGGTAGCCGATCAGAATAATAAAACGAAAAAATTGATATTTGGATTTAATTGAGCGCATCAGATTAAGATATGGTAGGTTGATTACGTGCTGATAAGTGTACATTTTACTTATCTGAAGATGTGACGCAAAAAGCGTTTTTCCAGGTTTGTGTCCCTCCCATTCTCTTACGTCCCGTTCAAATCGCTAGATTAATAAAATTTACACTTTTCAGCACTTAATCAATTTACCATATCTTATTCTAACGCGAACGATTAAATACAACTGCCGATTTTTTCGTTTTAATATTCTGCTTGGCTACCCTATACACGCGCCACCATATTAAAGAGAATTAAGAATTGGTCAGGGTGCTCAACAAAGGGGTATTGTATCCCCTTTATCATAATCTGACGCACTCGGATAAATCCAAAAATCTCCACTTCGGCTGCCAAATCATATTTGACACAAAATAAAAATGCTGTTGAATCTTGAAATTGATAAATTTGCTAAATTAATTTATTGTTAAGTAAAATCTAGTCTTAATCTATACATTCCATTGAGAATTATAATACAATAGACAAAATGGTACACCCGCTTTAACAATAAGCTTGCACTATTGTTTTTTTGCACCAGGATTTGAAAACATACAAATTATAAAACAATTAATTATTTTAGGTAGTACATTAATGTTTAACAATCAAAATTATACGCCAAAAAGCTTTTACAAATTAAAACAATACATGAGGCATGCATTGAACCTCTATTGTGTGGTATATGACCATTAAATAATGCGTTATATATTAAAGAATGAATAAATAGATGTACATAATTAATAAATTAAACGAAATTATTTGCATCCCACCCTAATTATATTAATATTAACGTTTTATTTAATGAATAAAGAAAAGGAATTCTCCATAAATAAATATATTATATTAAGTTATATTTAAATAATTAAAGATAGAACACTAAGAAAAAACTAAATGCTTTCAATTATTACGGGAGAGTGCCCATATAAATGCTGAACTGGAAAAAACGGCAACAAAAAAAAATGATTCCAAAATGGAGATCCTTTAAAATGAAAGGGAAAGAATAAAAGTAATCATCCTATATGTGATAAAAATTGACAAAGAAATAATAAATATGTAAGTTATAGAAATTTATATTGAGAGACAAATCACAAACACGATTTTATAATTCAATAATAAATTTATAATAAATGTGTTTTTACATACAATGTAGAAATTAGCAAACTAATCATTTATCAATCAGATTGTAATAAATATAAAATCTTTTTTTTTTTCATACCTCTTACGAAATTGAAATAATTTTACATTTTACCATTTTACAATTATATTGTATTGTATATCAGTTTTAATTGTATGCAAAACAGAATTAATTGCATGGATAAGATTGATTTGAGCAATTTAACACATGATTATTACTCGAAAAAATGAAAATTTACCTGGTTAACCCCCCTCCCTTTTACCTTTATTTAATTTAGACTTTTCTTGGAAAACATTTTAATGTGATTTAATCAAAATTAAAAGTGAAAAAATTAAATTTCAGTTGAAATAGAATATATTAAATGCAGTTTTATAACTCCGTCCACGTTTGGCCCCTTTTGCAATGCTATGCTAGGATAACTTCATTTAAGCAAGTATTCAGCTTTACATCTCAAGTACATATCAAAAAAGTGTTAAAAGTTGTTGAGAATCTGCTTAAAAGTTAAATGATACAATTGAAACAAATTGAGGTATGTGTCTTAACCATTCATTGATGTCTCCAAGATTTCAATGCGCACATACAATGCAAACCCAATCGTTTGATTTTTTTATGTGGTGAATTTTTATTTATTTTAGTATCAAGTTTTAAAAAATTATTGATCATAATCTATAATCATTAAAAGCTATTTTGTATTGTCTTTCAAGCATAGCTTAGTATTTAGAAAATAAATAAAAACACTTCTAAATATTTTTTCTTCAAGAAATCTCCGATTATCATAAATCAACTTATGCATATATAGGTAATTATTTTCCGGATTTATATTGTACTCGGAGCTTAATTAATTATTTTTAGTAGAAATAAAACATTTGTTTTTCACTTAGAACTTAAGAATTTTGTTAATATAATTTTATTAAGGTATATATTTAAATAAATTTACTTAATTTGAATACTGTTGCATTTAAACACTTTAACACTTTAATAATTTTAAATGAAATTTTTTAAATTTCTAAAAACTAAACTAAAATAACATATTAAAATTTTTGATATTAATTAATTATTTTATATAAAATATCAGATTTTAAATAAATTTCTGAAACAGAAAGAGATATTTTTATAAGGAGTTTTTTTCGATTAATTAATTTATATAATTATGTATTTATTTAATTAAACAATTTTGGTTGTGTACTGGGTGTACCAATATGATCTGACTTTATTTGGCTTTAACAATAGGGCATTTCACATCTAAATGTAGAAACTAGACTTGATTTTATAACAAAAGATTAAAATTAAAATTGATTCAAAAATAAAGGACTCATAAGCATCATCACTTTCAAATTTCAACTTGCTATTATTTTTTTGTTTGAGTTATTTCGATGGCATGCAGTGATTAAGTGATTATTAGAATAAACCTAATAAAACGGAAATAGTGGATCTTAGTAATTCCCCTTCTTAAATACATCAAAATTTTATTTGGTTGTAGTTTGGGAATATTATCATTTGTTTGCACTTTTATTACTGCCATTTAATTTTTCAAAAAATGTAATTCACTAAAAAGTGTTTAAAAAAATTTAAATTAGTTCAATTACAAAAAAAGTTCGCCACGTTTCCTGGTATTCTTTTGAATAAATAAGAACTTCTTACAATGACTAAACAAATTATTCTGAACTGTTGCTTTGTCCCAATTAATTCAATAATATTTAAGAAATAGTCTAAAAGACTGAATATTTTAAATTAATTAAATTTTTTTATTGAGACACCCATTACAAACAAACAAAACAAAAAAAAAAGAAGTTTTATATTTATGTACTTTTGATTTATTTTCTTGTAATTAAGTAATAATATGCGTCTCATATTTAAAGCAGGTGTTTATTAGGCATTTCATGTTTGATTCATTAGAAGTACAATTTATAGATTATCTTTCTTCTTCATTCTATCTATGACTATTTAATGTTCTGTTCTGTGATATTTTTGTAAATGAATATTCAGTTTTGTATCATGTGAATATAAAGAAAAAACAACAAATTATTCAAATGCATGTGGTCACAATCGCGTAACAAACACGATAAAATTACAGAGTGTATCGGAAATATGTTCAACTGTGTCTCAGATCTTCTGTATAATCAATCTGGAGACTACTTCAACTGTGTAGGATTTTAATAAGCCAAATAAGATGAGTACGACAGAGTCCGAGAGACTTGACAGGCAAGTTGAACCATTGTGCCATTTCGACATAAGTCTCCAGTAAATGAATACAAAATGAAAACAAATATCAAGATCGACCTACAAAATGTTAAAGGAGAATTAATAGATGGTGTTTAAAGCATTCTATAGTTAATTGTTCAAACTTTGAAGGTTAATTCAAATAATCAAACATGTTACGTATGGAAATTTTTTAGATTTATTTCACTGATTTTGAGCTAAAATTGATGTGGATCTGTATGATTTTTGCAAACATCAATTGAACGATTTAAGGTATAAGCACACATATTAGTGATGTCAAAATTACTCTGTGGAATTTAATGAAAAGTATCTACACTTGTTCGTCACAGTTCAGTCTCAATGAATCAGTGCGGCTTCAGTCACAGTTCCATCATTTGTGTTCGTCGCCAATGTTTATTTTATAATTTGACTGACGACACATTTCGTTGTGTGAACCCATCATACAATTTACCGAACATACAGATAATAAAATCTCTCCATAAATTCTGTCATATCAGGTTTATGTTATTGGTATGGCAATTTACTTACGATTTACTGCGGACTCTCAGAAGGTTTTATTAAAGTAAGTTTTTTAAAAAGAATTTATAATTTCGTTTTTATTCAACAAAAAAATTATTGACATTTTTTTGTTGTTTGTAATTGCAAACTTCTTAAATTCTATTTCATTCTTTGATTATATTATTTAAATTGAAATTGAATATTTATATTTTAAATATGAATTATGAAGCATATAAAATCATATAAATTGATTATTCAATTAATTAATTAATAATAAAATATTAAAAAAATTATTAATTATTATCATTTATTTATGAATACTACTCATATATGTATTTACATATAATAAATGTAAGTATAATGCACACATATATGTAGTAGATATTATAATTGTAGCGTTACGCTTATTTGTCGTATCAATTTAAAAGGTAACAAGCTGAGAATAACTTGTTTCAAATATATAATAATTAATATTTCATAAATATAATATTATTCAATAATTATTATTTTTTAATGTATTTACAATTATTTTATATGTCAATTTTCATGTTTAATAAAATTTTCAATCATTTATTATTATAAATATTGTATATTCAAAAATTTCAGTGTTATTCAAATTGTATTTAATGGGCCCGTAACCTTTTTGGAAAATGTTATTATAGTGATTATCAAAAATACAAAGTGAGTTTAAGGATATGTCAAAACAATTCATTTTATTATTAATTTTATTCACATGGTTTTTCCACAATTTTGCGTATTCTACAGCTAAAAAGTGATTTAAGTTTGCAAATGATCAAAATTAGACTTTGTGGTGTCCATAACCAAACTAGATTGAATAAAAATTTAAAAACAATAATGTTTGTATTACAAACCAACAATATATGTTTCAAACATTTGTTTAAATTCGCTACAATTTCAACTCAAATTTAAGTAGTAAACACATTATGTAATTACAATATATGTGTATATAAAAATAGTTCAAACATTACTCCTTGACTTAACTATAAGTTGAGTATGTAAACAATTAACACTGTTAGTTAATATTTCTTGTTTTTAGTATAAATCTAAAATGTATCCATTTTAAAAATATTAACTACACTTCCAATAACCTTTTAACCATACAAAATTTTTATATACTTACTAAAATAAAAATAAAAATAAACACGTTTTAATTTATTTTTAATTAATTCATAATTAAATAGTATCTACTAATATTAATTATTAACATGATTTTACATTTGTTTAATTAATCACATTTATAGATATTATTACAAGCAAATTTATAAGCATGTTGGTTGTTGTTTTATTAACAAATTTTAGTAGTTATTTTCCAGTACAGTACACAGTTAATGGTACGCTCATGTGTAGAGAGGCGTATAATGGATATTATAATAAATGAATTTATTCACTCATAAACCATGCATTACATTTTCATTCTATATTTAATTTAAAAACCATTGAATAGATAATGGAATGGATAATTTACGTTCATTACAAGTTTATTATTTTTCGCAATCCAACTGTATAAAAAAAATTTATGTCTCAGTCAAAAACTAACTGCGATTGAAGTTTTTATGGTATTTGATATTCGAAAACTGTCAATGAATACAAAAAGTGCAAAAAAAATGTACAGATTATCCTCAATTAATTACATTGGTTTTTTTTACATAGCATGAGATAAATGTTATGTAAACAAAATGATAAAAACAAGGATAAGAAAGACAAATATGTTGTATTGTATTTGGTGAAAATAGAACAGAAGTACACACAGATACGTACAATACAGCATTCAAAACAACATGGAGAATGTTTCTTTTTTTCGTTTTTTGCATTTCCAAAGAAAATTTACGACGGTAGTGTATTCTTTTTACACCATCGGAAAGTAGAGATTTTAACGGAAAAAAAAACCCACCAACTTTTTTGAAAAGTCGAAATTTTGACGTGAGATTTTTCGGATGAAAATTAGAGTGCTTTTTCGAAATAAAATAAAAATAAAAACCAAATACTTGGTTATTTGAATTTTTCACATAAATTTTGAGGTTATGTGAAAAAATATATTTACAAAAGTTGTAGATCTTTTTATTAACTACAACTTTGCTTTTTAATTTTTTTCCATGGGACTTTTAGTTTTGCCGGAAATTCAAATCAACCGAATTTAACCCTTAAAAACTCACTTTCTCATACTTCCCGAACTCAGATCGCCCATTATTTATTTTTCCTTTCATTTTTATCATATTATCTTCCATTTCCAATTGGTTTCATTCTACTATAATTTGCGTCCCTTTCAAAAATTATCTACCCTGGACTATTAAAGATTATTAAAAAATTGTTGAAATTATATAAAAGTTTATGATTGACGAATAAACAGCCATACATACATAAATCACTTTTTTAATATATTTTTAACTGAACAATCATTATTTTTTTAGGTGTTTGATGAACTTGGAGTGAAAAAAGTAAATTAGTAGCTTACGTTAGCAGCCAGCATACACAAGCAGCCAGCATGCGTGTATGAGTGTGTAAAAGTATTATAATAAATTAATAACATAATATTATTTATAACAAAAATTACATGGTTCAATTAAAATAAATTAACTGAATATTAAGGTTAAAACATTCATTTATTTAAACCAAAAATAAAAAATAAAAGAGTTTTATGAAAAATAATAATTAAACAATCTTCAGTTGAGTCAGTTCACTTGAACGTTCCACGTATAAGGGTACACACATATTCATTAAAAAGACATTAAATGTTCACCAGAAAGAATACAAAAAAATTTAACAACTTCAAAATTTTACAACATAAAAAATGTATTAACTGATATTCTTAAATAATATCTATACAGTAAAACTTGTATCGATATCATAACAAAATCAAAAAAAACCAAGGTATCGTTACTTCTGATATAAATACCATTAAAATTAATACTCACAGTAGTAAGATGAAATAAAATGAATTTACCTGAAACAAAAAGAAAAATCATAAATTAATATAAACAATAAAAAAAGGACAAAAAGTCATTAAGAGCTGTCAATTCAATTCAATTCATTCTTTTTTTTAAACAATACATAATTGTACAGAATACGTCAAAAATATGAAACATATGAAGGGTAAGGTATGCAGCTATGGCTGACTTTATAAGGAACTTTACGTTTCGGCTGTAATAAGTTAGTAACGCTAGAAATTATTGATTGTAAAAAAAAGCTTTTGGAATAGGTTTTCGTTCATAGAATCACCTATTTAGTCCACCCCCCTTCAGATGCAGAACAAATCTAGCAAGAAAATATTTGTATTCTACGACCATAATGACTGTCGAAATTTTATGTCTAAAAACTTTCCCATGAATACAAAAAAAAACCTTACAAAAAAGAGAATACCGCATATCCATGGTTTTAATCGTGAGATATGATTTTGATTTTAAAGTTATATAGAAAAAGTAGTTCAATTAAGTCTTATTTTTCTTTTCACAAAATCCTTACTTTTATGGACATTACAAAAAAAAATTATGAAAGAAATTCTTCTCATATCTATAAGGCAATTTTCCAAAAGTTTCATGAGCTAGCGGGGAAAATCGTAATTTAATAAAATTGTATATAGTTTGAATAATTTATTGCATAAAAACTATTCAAATTAGCCAATACAATTACAGAATTTTAATACATAATTATTTTTAAGAAACAACCTTATTGCTGCCATTGATCAAAAACCCTGGATTGTGATTTTTAAAATCGTAAATTACGTTTATTTTATTTTATTACTATAAGCTCCTTTACATCGACTAGTAAAATAAATTTTTAAATAATTTTAATATTATTAGCAAATTCATAATTTTATATTTATTAAAATGCTAATAACGATTGATTTAAAATTGATAAATTCCATATACTTAATATCATACAAAAAATAATATTCATTTTATTCAAACATTATATTATTTGCGGTATTCTTCGTCGAAACTTTGCAATTTATTTTTCAAAAACTTCCTTCCTAGATCTAATAATTGTGTTTTGAATAAAACTTGAACAATTTTTTATGCAAAAAATAAGTTCTACTGTACTTATAAAATAAAAATTGTTGAAGATAGCTACAAACATTTAACATAAAATAATAATAATAATAATAATAATAATAAAAATTAATTTTTTTAAATTACAAATATTATCCTTCATTGTTTTTTGTAAGGTGTGGTCACTAAGTTACATTTAGTGATAATGTAAATCAATTTGTAACTTTTTTTTTTTTGTTACCACCAAATGACTGTTGGTTGTTATATGTATAACGTTATCTAGAAACAGTTGCATCACACATACATTTTAACAGTTTCAAATAATATCAATTTTTAAGAAATAAAAAAAAAAAATTATTGCCAAAGTATCTAATGGCATTTACTTAACGGATATCATTTTGGATTTTGAGAATTTTAACAAAATGATTTAAAAAATGTATTATTTAAATTATATATCTCAACATTTAATTACATGTTAAAAAAAAATAAAAATGTTTACATTAATAATTAACACACATGAAAAACTTCAAAATCAAAATAATGTTGAATTTTTTAAGTGGATGTGAATTTTATTTAGGTAACTATTTGTTTAATGTTGGGCAGGTAGCTTGGTACAAATAAAGAACTGTAAATAGTCAGGAAATTTGAAAATATTTCGCATGGCATTCATAACTTTTCACTTCTTTGTATGTAGTTAAGAACTAATTTGCGAGAAAATTTGAGTGTATAACAAAAATATGTCGTAAAAGTAATTTGATCCTCACATTATTAGATATTTCCAAAATCTAAAAACTATTTATTTAAAAATTCAGTTAGTAAGACCTTTCTGTCTTCTACTAGGTCATTACGCAAAAAGTACAGCATGATTTTTAGTTTTTCAGTTTAAATCGAAACTGGTCGAATAATAAAATCAGTTTTTAAATCCAAACTGTTTGAGGGTCAATGCCCAGTACGTCAACGATATCTTGACACCGTGAGAGGCTAGCTAAAAATCAATCAATGTCTAACAACACTCTCCTTACAAAAATGTTACTTCAAGTAGTTCCCAAAATACTAATAATAATCTGTCGGAAAATTGGAAAGTTAAAATAAAATGTATTCTCCCTAGTAAAACTGTTAATTAAGAAGAAAAAAAAGTTTTGAAAATTTGAATCATTGAATATAAAAGATCTTAAATTACACAAGGACATATAATAAAGTTCAAAAATAATTAATTTCATCGTGGGGCCCGGCCCGTAACCTATTACAACACAATATGTTTACAAAAAAATTTAAAAAAAAATGGAAATTGATATAAATAAATACATAAAATAATATTGAAATGTAAATTTTATTAATTAAGAAATTCTAAATTTTATATTAAATTACTAAAATTGTAAAATCGCTAGAGATCTATGTAGGAGATATACAGAAAAACGAAAGTAATTAGCAGTCTATTTAATATTTCAATTAATATATTTACAGTGTGTACCGATTCAAGTGTAACAATCCTTTCATTTTACGAGTAGAAAGAACGATTTAAATGATTTTTTAGTCGTAGTACTCGAAGGGCTTTATCTGGATTGTGTACGAATTGATATTTTTTTAAAGGCTTGATGTAATTAAGTTAATCGCTTGAAAATCAGAAACTTATACTAAGCATTATTTTATTCTAAGAAATAACGATGGCAAAATGGTGGGAGCCAATTACCTAAGGCTTTCATCAAAATATATCTTACAGGATACGTATTTTCTTTTTATGAGCTTACATCAGAGTAAAAACTGACCTAGTCATCTTCACGATGATAAAATGACTTTAAATTATTTACAAACTAAATCGAGATGCATGCGGGGGCTTACTACTAAATTTACATTCGAAGCTTCCTGTTAATTATTTGAATGGTTAAATTATTATACAATTGGGTATTCCACTAAATTCCTCTCAATGAAATTTCTTTACTTTACAGAGAACTGAAGTTTTTTCTTAAAAATATTTTTAAAAAAAGCAAGATACGGACGTTCAAAACTCCTTTTTAAACAGTCGACATCATATATTTACTATCGTATGACGTCAGTATGGTAATATCTTCATAAGATTACATGTAAAACTTTGTTTTTCAACGAAAAAAATGGAAAACAATCTTATAACCTCTTTATTTTTTTATCAATTTTTAATTTAATTTTCATATAACTTTAATATGAATCAACCTTTTATAATAATCTAAAACGCTTGAATTATAGTTCACATTTAGGTTATGGCAAAATAATGACAATCGAATTTTTTAGAAATAAATTAATAATTAATATAGTTTCTTGATTTCAGTGTCATAAATTTGAAATAAAAATCAAATAAAAGCTCAAATTTACCTATAATACCTCTAGTGATAGAGATTGATCAGCACATCTTACTTCAAAATAAAAGAGCAATTACACTTGGGATCTGGGACACACTGTATTCATAGATACAGTTTTATTATGATAAGGCAGTTAATAAATTACATATATCAAAAGAGGTATTACTTAAGTAAAATAAATAATTTTTTTTTTTTTTTTTGTGTTTATCTGTAATAAAATTAATGTCATTTATAAAACATGTTTTATATTCTTATAAATTTGACATACATTTTATTTATTAGAAGTCATATAACCACACACACGCAATATTCAAATCAACACACCAAATACATCAGGAATTTGATCAAAAAAAAAGCTCAACGACCACGATCCATAAACAATCAAATGATAAAATTAATCCATATAATATATTATTTAAGTTTTTAAATGTACAGTTTTATGGGTTTAATTTTTAAAGAATTCTATGAATGTTTATGATTGAAAATAGTTTCAACATAGATTCTCAACCATATGATCAGTATCAACAATTAACTCTGTTAGTTATTATCTTCGCTCATTATCTTTTATTCCAATTTTTGTATATATTTCTTTAAATGACTAAGTTAACTTATAGGTATGGAAACTGAATATGCAATACTTACTGTATATACTATAAGTATGGTACATAGTATATTCAGACTGAATGCAACGTATCTAATAAAACGTGTTGTTAATTTTTAAATTCAATAAGTCAGTTGATGTGAAATATATTATTTTATTAATAACCAATATATTATTAATAATCAATTCTGAATAATTCTATATATTTATTATAAAAATTTGACAGTTGCTAAAACTGTGTTAAAACTTTAAGAGTGTTTTCAAATATTTTAGCATAATTTTGTAGTATATTTAGAAATATTACTAGAGAGTTAATTATTTTTTAATAAATATTTAATTACATATTTAAATTTTTTTGTTTCAGACGCCAAAGAAGTATAACTTCTAACGCGTGTACATAAGTACACGCACACACTTTTTTTAGTATTATTAATAATACAGTGTGCCATATTTATAATGAATGGGTAGAAATTTAATATATTTAACCGTGCATGCATTACTGAGTCTTGCATAGCCGTTTTTTAATTTTTTTGATAATTGTTTTCAAGATGCATTTCTAAAATTAATTAATCGTATTTCAAATTTTAAATGAATTCGTTTAAATCTCCAATTGTATCCCCAAATATTGAACGTATAATTGTTGATAAAATTGTTAATGACCACACCATGTTTCGTGTTCGAATAACCTTAGTAAAAACAAATAAAATTATAGTCCAATACACGAGTTTAACTGCATAGTTATAACAAAACAAAATTGGTTATTTTGTTTTTTTTTTTTTTTTAAACTTTATTAAAATTTGCTGTGTAATTATATTTAATGGCAGATGTAGAACAAAAACCAAATTTTATTTTTTTTTAAATAATAATTTAGATTGTTCTACTTATTGGTCTTACAATTAATGTTGAAGCCACCATATTGGTTAGATATAACTTTTTCTGTATCCATTTTACACTTTCGATTCACAGTCATTGTTTTGTGTCTATTTATGAAGATATTTTTCAAATTTATTTTTAATTACAATTTATATAAAAATTTTTGTAATAAAATATTGATTATTTGATATAAAAGGTGTTTATGTACAAACCGTTAATAAATTTAATACTTGTAGCTTTATTTTTCAACTCCGTTTTCACGTATTGTTTGATTGCGAACAATAGAGGTTATAAAAAGGTTAAATATTAAATAATAAAATATTGCAAATTTTAATATATCTATAATATTTTTTTTTTTAATTTTTTTTTAAATTAATTAATTTTTCTAATTATTTTCTTTAAATAAAAAAAAAACACATAGTAAAATTTAATAATGGAATTATGTTGATTTTATAACTTAAAAATAGTATTAACAAAATATAGTATTGACCCCCAACTGATGTAATGTAATTGCCGATCTCAACCGAACACCAAAGTTAAGCAACAACAGACACAGTAAGAACATGTACACTGTATACTGTTGTTGTATAGATTGAATATATATTCACTGTAGTCCCATTGATTTATTTGATTTCTTGATTGCACATCATAAAATCATATTTTGCCAAAAGCAAGCTATTTTTTCACATTGCTCTGCGAGCGTGAAATCACGGTAATTCTTCTTAATTAAAAATTTGAGCATCTAAAAATAATTTCACATTTCAGCACCTAAAAATCAACTAATTTTGAACATTTTGCTATTAAACTCAGCTAACTTGACGGAGAACACAATTGAAATAAAATAAATCATAACCACAAACAAATATGTAATCATGGTTTGTATTAATCGTGTCATGAGAAAAAAAACCGCTAAATTATCGATTGATCAACCATTACATTACATTGAACAAAATATGTCTATATAGGTAGGTAAGGTAATATAAGTGTAGTTACATATCTTATTTACCTACAAACATAAATAAATATTATTTATTCATACAAAACACTTGCATTAAACTATTTAATCATGAAATTACGGTGATTAGTTACGTAGATTCATTTCATCAGTGGTTAATACTCAAAATATCTTAAGAATAGGCAATTTCTATCTTTTACCTATAAAACGGATATCTTTATCTTGAGAGGAAGTAGAATTTAAAAATTGCAAATGTTTATCACCAATAAATTCACTACTAACTCCAATAAATTCATCTCATTTTTAATTAAGGTGAATGACGTTGAAATAAAACGTAATATAGTAACCGCTTTTAAGTATTAAAACTTGGTTAATGCTATAATCGTTTGAATGGTTAATTTAATATGCTTAGAATAATAATAATGGTGTTCCGTTATAGAAATATTATTAAAAGCTTCATTCAAAATAAATTTTTAAAATCAATAATAATAATTATTATTAAATGAAAAAAACTGGTGTATTTAGTGATATCTACATACAGGATGTTATCACCTATGCAAATATATTTAGAAAAAAGGCAAAAAAGCAAATTTAGATGAAATCAAATTTCAAATTTGTCTCAATGGGTAAATTAATTCTATATATTATAAATACGTATTTAGCTTATAATGTGATCATTTGATTTAAGCAGTAATGGCCAATTGCTAATTTATTATACCAATAGTTAGCTAACATTTAGCATTTAGCTTTGACAATTATAGTTTTTTTCAAATAATAATCGGGCGTTTAAAAATGGAAATTTAATTAATTTTTCACTTTTTATTTTTATTTCTTAGCATTTCAAAAGTGTCTAAGCCAGAAATTTTTAATATTGAATGAAAATAAGCTTTTATAATTTCCACTAACATTCATAATCAGCTTTTTGCTTAATGATTGCATTATTTCTTTTGAAAAAGTCTCAAATTGGTAATAGACTTGGCTGAAAATAGTTTTGTAAAATAATTATAATAAATATGAATACAAATATAATAAATGTTGTACTTTATATTATTTGATTATATAATTAATTTAAGTCTTTAAATAATGTGATTATCACTGTTTTTGAATTTTATTTGGTCAATTTTGAGAACAAACACATTGAAAATGTAACTTTGATACATAAATTTATAACATTTTTTTATTAGTGCTTTTTTAAATTTAATAGAACGAAATTATATTAAAGACTATGGTTTCAGGTATCTAAATACTACTTTTATTTGTATAAACATAACCATATTTCCAGTAATTTTTGTTGACTTTGTTATTTTGTCATTTTGTTAAAAACAGAAGCCATTAAAATTAAATTTGCCAATAACGTACTTCATAACATAAACCATAAAATATGATAATAAATCTACACAAAGTAACACCCGGTATATATACATATTATGTAGTGATCAATATGTGATAGTCTACTATTAAACAAAAAAAAAAAAATACAAAAATTCATAATAGTAGCTAATCTGTTAATAATAACCTGTAATTTGAAATTAGTTAATTATAACTTTCAATAAAAGATAACTTTAAATCTTTACTTTTTTATTTTTTTTTACTAACTCAATATATCATCTATTCTCTTCTATAATGCATACTTTTATTATATTGTGTTTTTTATTTATTTATTTTTTTTTTAATGCTGTTGTCAGTATTTGGTTCTTTTTAAGTTTTACTTTTTTTTTGGTGTAACGCTATATTATTCGTTACTACAGACTGTATCTAATTTAATATAATCAATTGTAAATTGTAACTATGAAGGAGAAGGCATATATGATCCCATCAAGTAACAGAAATGTGTGCATGGGTATATTTAAATTTTATATTTGGGACGCAACAAAAGTTAGCTTAAGCAGTAGAAATTTGCCTCTGATCACAATAATAATAATAACTGATAAAACTAATAGAAAATTTTTCAATTTTTTCGATGTATAGTTTTCTTCGGAAGCATCAATCAAAGTGACCATTTGGTTATTGAATTATAAACATCTAAGTGACAAAAATCAATAAAATTTAGCGGGAAAGTCATAAAATTTTTGAACATAGTGTTTTTCCGAAGCATCAATCGAAATGGACTTTTTGTTATTGAATTATACACATCTAAGGGACAAGAATCAATAAAATATGATGGAAATTTCATTTTTACTTCTACAAAAGTTTGGTGTTAAATACAACAAATTTTGTTTAAGTTATCTAAATTGTAGAATTTGACAAAAATGATACAAATAATCTTCACAACATACAGAAAGATACAAAATAAATGTACTGAAGACATTACGCATAAAATATCTTAACTAACTACCCAGCATTGGCAATTGGAAGGTACAGGTTTTGATTCTCACTAGATATAGAAAAAATCGATACTGAGTTTTTAACGGGTATTATTGTCTCTGGCACAGAACGATAATCAAAATTTTCGATTGCCAGGCGGAGAAATATCTATTTCGACTAGTTGATTTAATTGTAACGAGTCCATCTGATGTTTATTTGAGATTTTTGTGAAACGATAGAAAAACATTAAATAAATTCATATACAATCCCGAAAAACACTTATAAACTCTGTCCATCACTTGTACATTATTTAAAAAAGGAATAATTAAAGTATTTACTATAACAATTCATCGATGCTAAAAAAAAAATTCTAGAATGATTAAATAAGTAAAGAGTATTAATATATATTGCAAAAAGATGAAATCTGGCAACTCTGCTAGATCGTTATGTATGTATTCGTAATGTTGCTTTTATCATGAATAAAGAATTGAAAAAGAAAATAATAATAATAAGAAAAAAAAAACACGAAAAAAAAAGAGTTTAAAATCGAAATATATATATTTCATATAAGATAGATTGCTAAATTATGGGGTTAAATTTAAGCCCTTGAAATACGTATGCTGTATAAAAGAGGTATAAAAACTTAGTTTCGTGGGTTTCGTGACCATGCAACTATACACCCTGCCCCATTCAAAGATAATTATCTATTAACAGTATTTAATATGAAAGAGAATTGTAGATATCTTAGAATTACCAGGTTTTTTATGGATTATTAGGTCAACGATATCATATACGAATTATATTTTTAATATAAAGCTCTAATACATTATCTAATATAATAAAATTGATAACACAAGCTGGAGGTGTTACATATTTGCGACAAAAGTCAAAAATTTGCTAGAAGTTCTGGAGATAAATAAATTAAATAAATAGCCAAATTTTACTAATTTTAAATAATCCAATAGACCTTAAAAATTCTCCAATTGGAAATTATAAATATCGACAAAATATTTATCAAACTCCACCCGCCGTTTCTTCATTCACAATAATCTTACCTACTTTCCCTATATATTTCCAAAATAAAAGAATAATCATACATTTTATTTTATCTAAAAATTAGTAGCAGAAATCTCCATTTAAGTAAATCAAATGTCATATTTAGCTGACAATTATTCCACCCGTAAATATTCTACTATTTTTCTTTTATTTACTATATTATTGAAACTATATTATTAATTTAAAGCGACCTGAAATATATTTTATTATTCCTCCACCTTGGGTGCTGAACCGCCATTCGATTATGAAAATAATTTCTCTAGTATACTACAATTTTAATGAAATTGATTTTAAATTATAGGCAATTCTTAACAAAGGTATTAAAATCAATAGTAGATTTTCCTTGAAAGGAAATTAAGTTTTAATACAATATTTCCATGATAATTATAAAATATTGAATTAAATATTTAAAATGTTTTTTAAATTCCGTGTTGAAATAAGATAAACTTATAGTGACGTATAATACGTCATGGTCCACTTACAAGAATATTAATTAGGTAGAAAATATTTTTAATTCTAATATTTACATTCGTATCCGCCCATTAGTATTATTACAGAATGTAAATCGGCTATCGTACATTTGTAAATGTAATTAATTCTTACTTGTCATAATTGTATATAAGTACATATTTGGTTAAATAACTACGTTAAAATTATTTTTTTTTTAATACAGTTTACTCTCATTAGCGAATTCTCTCAAATATTTTACTTGTTAAATTTATTTGATTTTGCAGATTTTGGAGAAGAAAGTTAATTTTTATTTCTATTCATTGCTATAAATTTCGAAAAGAAAATACTTTTACAAGCTATTAAAAAAATGAATAAATTTTAAAAAAATTATTCACAAAATACAAATATTTTACAGAGCACAGTGTGCAATGTTTGTGGCATAATAATGATAACTATTTTTGTAAATACGTAAAATTTTACTTTAATATTGCTCCTGTTCATCATATAATTGTCAGTCTATTTCTTATCAAAATTTTGTTTAAACTTAGAAATACATATATTTTAAAATTACTACGCCCGGATCATGGCACACTGAATCCTTTAAAAAGTTTCTGATATAAGAATATATTTAAATTTTCAATATTTATTGTAACTTAATTATATTTAAGAAGACTTTCTTTTGGATATTCAATAAGTCTGCGGCATAAAAATTGAAAGAAAAAATAGGATATTTTATTCAAAAACCAATTTTTCAAATTTCAATAACTCTATTAAAACGTTAGTTTAATCCAGAAATTTATAAAAACATTCACGTAAATAAACTATTTGATCTTTTAAATATTAAAATTTATTGAAATCTTCAACTGATATACCTTGAGCATAGGAACAAAATAAAAAAAAAATAAAAAAAAGCACTAAAAGAAGATAACAAACATATTGTAATATAAACAAGGCCGAATTTGAATAACGATGTAATAATTTTAATATTAAGAAATTCAAAGTGAAGATATTATTGCTTTTGCGAATATATCAAGCATTATATGTGTATTTATTTATTTAAGGTAGTTTGTTGTTCTCGCATAAAATCAGTATTCGATACACATTTTTATTTTATTTTTATAAATAATCGTTATTCATTCTACTAACTATAAATTTTTGTTTGGATCCTTGAAGAATTCATTATGAGTATTATTTTCCTTGTTAAGTTTCTTTTATCCACCTTGTCATTTTATATTATTTGAACAAATTTGAATGTTTGAACAATTTTATAGCAGTTTGTGCAAAAATGTGTTTTTTTGAAAAATCAAACATTTTCTTGCCTTCTTGCTGGTTTAAATGTTTGGTCATGGATCCATTGAATTCAAAGATTTGATTACCTAAAATTCAAGATCCGTATCAATTTTCGGCTTTGATTTATCTAGGTGACGGACGGGCGGGGAATAAACTAATAAGGGATTCTAAGAACATTTATAACAAAATTTTTTAGGATCATCATTATTTGATAGTGTTACAAAATGTTAGATTAAAATTAATATATTTCGACATTCTATAAAAAATATATCGAACGACAAAACTATGCTTTAGAATGCTAAAACTACCTTAAATACATTCAATTGCGTGTTCATTTGTTTATGCTGCTTTTGTTTGTATTTGCAAATAATATGTAGTTATGTATATTAATACAGAAATACAGAGCGATTTAAAGAAGTTCATGGTTTAAGTTGTGGTAACTTTAAATGCAGTTCTCATTATTTACATAAAATCCTTAATAAGCTTTTACAAACTAATCGAAGAAAATTTGCGGATTGAAATTTAAACTTATTTTAGTATACGGATTAAAATTATTACAGGTATTAAAGTATTGTTTTCGCATTGGATAAATAATCCTTGTTTTAATACATAATTTTCCTTCAATCATAAAATCCCTTTGAAATATCCCCAAAATTGAATATCCTAGCTTGAAAATTACTTTTTTGCCAAAAGAACTTCTATAAAAAAACACTCCACCCTCTCGGTGTATCATGAAATCGCTGTATTCATGAAAATTATTACTTTATTAAGTAGCAACAAATTTACATTTAAATTTTATTTTGCTAAAATCTTTTCACATCTCCCTACAATCATTTTGAAACGTTTTGTAATTTAAGTACAGTTGCAATAAGTTAACAATACCAATATATCGTATAGTATTGTTATGTACAATCATAAAATAATATTGAAGAATTGCACCACCACTCACACTGTAATTGCGCTTGCCTGCCCAGCTAACTGAGCCGTGACTCATTGTCGACCTACTGACCTCACGTCCCTACCCGCAGTGCAACCGTCATAGACCCCCAACTGTGCAACAGGAATAGGTTTTACTGTCATTTCAAATTTATTTTAATGTTATTTTTTCAGTAATGATTACAACTGACCTTCGAATTGTATTATAAATATGGATATGGGTTGTTTATTCTTGTCTTATGATTGTGGAAGTGTTGCTTCTGCTATAATATTTAATTTAATTCACTATCCTTGTTGACTTGACAATGTGATCAGTAACTGGGTAGCCTTTTACCATCATTGATGCAAATCTTTGCCAGTAATAGAAATTCACGACCAAATTAACGAATACTGTGTTATGAATTCATATACTTAAAAGTAAGAAAATTAGATATTGAGAAATGAGAAAAGTAGAGTGGTGTGTCATTATCCATTAATTTTCATTTATTGCTATTACCTATATATGTTTATTAGCTAAATTTGAGTGGATCCATTGAAAACAATCGACTGATTTTGCTTATTCACGAAAAAAATTCATTTTTCTATGTTTAGAATACGTCAACAGAATTTCATCTCGCTATCTTTTTTTGTATTTGAGTTATCGTGATGACGGACGGGCGGGCAGTCGGATATTGGACCAATTAGGTGTTTCTATGACGACCTTTGCTCAAATTTTGTTTATGCGGTCAATATTAGGTAGCACTACAAACTTTAGACTAAACTTAATTTACTGTGACATATTATGTATGTCTAGTATAAAAATAAGTACGAGGTTTGAACTTATAAATTCTGACAAACAAGTTATGCATTTTTGGGATCTGCATATTTTTTTTTATACTTTTCCACAAATTGTCTCCTAAAACAAGTGAAATCCTGCTAGAATTTTTAGTACAATCATCTACTTAGTACAATAATTTACTAGTTACGATTATGAACAAAACTTAAGTTAAGAGAAAATAACACTATTACTTTATTTATTACCTAAACGTACTCAAATCAATGTAGACTCTTCCTCCTATTTTGTTAATTATAGAAGATATTGGATATTCAAATCAAATATAAATTATATTTAGAAATTTTCTAATATTATTACATGATTGTAATAAATATATCAAAAAATTTAAAAGTAAAACCATAACTTTTCATATACACAAAATAATTTTTGTAATTCTGCTTTAGTTAAATCACTGATCAATATGAAGAAATAAATTGTAAACAAACCAAGGCACCATTTGTATCATTATGTATGTTTATAGCCTTTAGTTTGTCTGTTTGTCTGATTGTCAGTCAGTTCACTTGTGTATACACAAATAAATAAATAAATAAAAAATAGTAATAAATAATGAATGTTATTAAAAAATAAAACAATAGATTTATTATTAAAGTTCGTTAGTTCAGTTTGTAAACTTGTATTATAAATTATAATTAACCTTATTATTATTAAGTTTGTACAAGTAGTATCTAGTATTTCAATGAGTGTGTAATTTAAGAAGAACTTCCATTATTATTATTATTATTATAAATAGTATACATTAATTTTCAAACAAACATTTACTTCCTTAGCTTAAAAATTTATTTGCAGGATTCCTTGTAATAGTTTCTACATGGTTTTTAACTAAATTGGACCACCTGGACGCTGTTTGAAACGTTAATCTATATATTTATATGTCTCGATAAAACTCGAGAACGGATGGACCGATTTTGCTAATTTTGATCTTGAAATTATTGTGAAAGTTCAAAGAAACCACCTGTCTACCATACGTAAGAAACATAAATACTAAGTAACGGAAAATATATAAACGACAATTTAATTTTTGAATACAATATTTTCCTAGCTGTGAAACATATTTTTCTCACATGATACAAATCCTATTAGAATCATTTCCATAGAAACCAAAATCTAAATTTGAAATTCAAAATAAAACTTCTTTATCTCTTCTCATTAGCTGTCTGTTGAACTATCAACTGTATAAAGTGTGCATATCGCATTGTTCAAGTATTACCGGAATCATTCGTGGTGGTTCATATACCTTTCGTCAAGTGTATAAGTACCACAACAGAAATTATTGGGCGAACGCGGTACCAGATGTACAGCAAATACCATGTAATTAAATAACGGGTGCATATAATGTACCGAGTGCATACTAAAAACCGCGAATTGCATCCGCATGTAATCGATGTAATATCATTAAAATGGAAAAATTAACACGGTATGAAAAAGTTAACAAGATTTAAAATATTAATAAGAATAATGGGACAAAGAAAATATAGATAAAATTTTCAGTACATAACTGTTCTGAAAGTTTCAATTTATAGGGTTTCGTAAAAACTGTATGCCAAGATCAGTTGCAGTTATTTTAAAAACATCATAAATATATTATTAAATAACTAAAAATTAAAATATACATGTAGCTATCTGGCACGCGGATAAAACTTGTGTATCAAGACCCCGTTATTCTTAACGGAAACATTACAAAAATGATATATTCAATACAGTAAATTTAATATTTAATTTTATTGATCATTATTACAATTTCACTAATAATTTTTATATCTGTTGAACGGATTGATGAAAAAAAAATCAATCAATTTATTACACTGTTTTTACACTTCATTTATAGCAAAGTTATGTAATTAGAAAAATTATTTTCAATAAATCATTGCTATAAAAAATAACTTTTAATTATTAACGCGCATCTGTCTTATACTAGCATTGATGTCTCTTAAAATTCAATGCATGTATAAGACAAAAACCTATAACTAAAAAATTTAACGAAAAACATTTTTACTATTTATTTACACTCCTAAATTTTTCACCGTGTATTTGAACAAAATTTCTAATTTACAGTTTTTAACTGGATATAATTCAAAAGCACATTAAATAAGTATTACTACAAAAAAAAACTTTGTACATAAACATGCTAGGCACAACAATACGTATAATCTATGAATTATGTGCCCGTAAAATACACCCACTACCTTTAATAACAAAAACAGGTAAATGTTATAAAATCAACGATTTTGTTGCGAATATTATATATTTTATAGTTTGTTTACTGCAATGACGGGGCAATATCTTTGTAGAGGTCTCTTGCAGTGGGTGTTAAATTATAGTATTTTATTTGGACGATTGCCTTTGTATTCGGTATTTGTTAAACTTTAGTAAGTGGCATCCGAAAAAAGTGATAAAATAGACTTAACGATCAGATTTTCATTTTACAGTTATATTTAACTAGATAATAATTATCTATCTGATTCTTATGTGCTTATACACGCATTGATATCTCCGAGACTTCAATGCGTGTATAAGATACAAACTTAACCCAATATATTGAGATTTAGTTTCACTACGTGCGGAAAAAATAAACATCTTTTGAAAAAATTATATAATTAAATATTTATTTCTGTATAAAGAGCAATTTCTGATTATTATCCTTTTAAAATGTTTTAATTTATTTAATTAATAAATAACATAGCATAGTATTTTTATTGAATAGTTCTATCCACCTAATTATATTTAATAAAAAAACTATGCTTATTATATTTAATCGATAGTTTTAATATATTTAATTAATAATTTAAGTATAGTATTTTTATTTTTATAGTTTACTATGAAACTAATTATATTCAATAAAATCACTTTAGCAATATTAGTAGGTATTTTTAGCACACACATTAATCAAAATTCAGTGATCGTATTGTTTGCTTTGATCGGTTTTCACCTCGTACATAGTAAGATATTTATTAAAATTATTAATAAACGAATCACATAAAAACAGGATACTTAATAAATATTATTTGTTTTATTAATTTTTCTTTAATTCCCTAGAATATAATAAAACATTCAATATAAAAGAAAGCAAATCAAATGAGTATGGATATTATTAAGTATCAGAATTTTAATCTCATTTGTTATTATTATAAATTTTTTTTCCTTTTTTGCATCTTATAGGTTGATATGATTATTATTATTATTTGTATTATACGATTATATTTGTGTCAAGTATTAAGGTTAATAGGATTATAAATTTATACCAAGTCATTGATGATGTGCTATCAACTGTCATGCTAAAGTTACTGTCTAAATATGCGAAGTTATTTTTGCTGTCATGATTGTTATACTTTGTGTGTAATATTCATTAGTGGTCATGTTGAACAAAAAAAAAAAAAAAAGAAAATATTATTCTTGCAAAAAAATAAATCCTTCAATGTTATAATTGCAAAAATTATGTGGATATCACGTCTTGTTTTTGCAATGAAAGATGTCACATAAAGAATGGATTTCGGTACATCTTTGAAATTAATTATTGCATGTAGCTCCTAATCTTATTGTGAATAGTTACAAAAATGATACTAATTAATTCAAATAATTTTTTCTAATATTTTGAATGAAAATTCATACCATTTAAGTGGATCGATATTTTTGAGTCATTTAGAATAATTTTCGAGTCTTATATTACGTTGAGATCAGTATACGTTAATTGATACATTGATTTCTATATTTCAATACAACGTAATAAAACTTTATCTTTTGAGACGGAGATGTCATTTCAACTTCCAAAAAACGAATAAAATGCGTAAATACAACAAAATTTAATAAAATTATTTTGGATCCCAGGAAAAACTACATGATGAAGTTGGCTACAGAATGGAATTAATATTTCTTTAAATGACTAAGTTAACTTATAGGTATGGAAACTGAATATACAATACTTACTGTATATACTATAAGTATGGTACATAGTATATTTAGACTGAACGTAAGGTATCTAACAAAACGTGTTGATATTTTGAAATTTAATAAGACAGTTGATATGAAATATATTATTTTATTATTAACTAATATATGATTAATAATCAATTCTGAATAATTATATATATTTATTTATATAAATTTGTCAGTTGCAAAAACTGTGTAAAAACTTTCAGAGTGTTTTCAAATATTTGAGATTATTTTTTCAGACGCCAAAGAAGTATAACTTCTAACGCGTGAACATAAGTACTCACACACATTTTTTCAAGTAAAAACTACTCCACATGCCTTCTGTTTTCATCTCAATATTGTGTATTTGGATAAGAATTTTGCGCGAACAAATAAAATTTCGTATGCACAATTTTGACATGAAAACAGTGCTTCGAGAACAGCTGTTGCTAAACACTATTAACATAAAATAATATCATATGTACTTTTTAACTTCATTACATAAATATTACATTTAAATATCATTGTTTTTGCATACTTGAAACAAAAAAATAAAAAATTAAATGTCCAATCAAACAGTATCTATTTATTTATTTAGGTATAATATTTTCAGTAAAATTGTTGCACACAAGATATAAAAGCAATCTCTCTTTTAAAAAGTCTTAAACGAATATAAAACATATTATTCAGAATATATATATATAAAATAACTCATGTTGTCTCGCTCTATTGACTTTGACTAATACCTGTTTATGTCGGCAATAAAATAATTAGTGCACACAGCTCACAGTTCTACAGTTCTATATTACACTGTTGCACTGTATACAATTGTGTCAGAAGTTTTTAAAATGTTTATTGACCGAACGAAGTGAGGTCTATGATATAAGTCGAAGCTTTTGCATTTCATTTGTTTATATCTATCTATCTATGTTTGTTCTATTGTAACTTTCGATCGCCTTGTTTGATTTTGATGAAATTTTGTAAACGCATTGATCATATAATTTACTGTAAATATACCCTGCTCTTTCGATATTAATCCATTTGATTCAGCAATTACTTTTATTTATGCAATAATATATTAAAATTATTAATAACGATTTAAATAGCCACTGTAAGACTATGATGACGTCACCCATGAAAAGTCGCACCATAAGGTCATCATAGTGTCACGGTGGTTATTTAAATCATAATTAATAATTTTAATTAATTATGCATAATTGCTGAATCAAATAGATAAATATCGAAAGAGCAAATCGGGAGAAATTTATTGAATTAAAAATATATAGAAAAAAAGCATTAATTAGCTGAGATATAAGGAAAACAGTATTTGTAATTTTGATTGTAAATAATTAATTAAAAATTAACCTAATCACTGGAGCAATTACAGATCCTGATAGAGCATTTTGGGAGCAAATTTTTTGAGATTTAGTTAAATAAATTTCATTAAACTTCCACGCTAACTTAATTGCGGTCTTTTAATTTAGACCTGAGTGAGGTCTACAGTTTGCAGAGAACAGCTAGTCTTCTTTATTATAAGCTGTTGTGTGTGTATTATTCACTCACTATAGAATTCGTTCGTTAGTCGTTTCACTTTTTGTGCGTACTGAGTGCTGACTGAACTGACTTCTTCATATGGTGTGCTGTGCTTACAGGTTACTTACATGTTATTCACTTTATTTGGTGTACCATTATTTGTTTATAACTATTTTATATAAATACAAATAAAATCAAGAATCTATTGAAATCAAATAATAATAATAATAATAATAATCACAATATAGAATGAAGAAGTGTAATTTACTGAATGATTCAGGATTAATTGGCATACGTAGTAACAAAAAATCATTAGTTAAGTCGTTGTGAAACAATTCCTAGTTAAAATAAAGTAGAATTAATTAACAGTATACGCAATATTAGAATTTTTTCTTTTTGTGCATTAGCGTTATGGTTTTTGAAGTTATACTTCTTTTGGCACGTTTGGATGAGAGTGAATTTTTGAGCTGCGCTCGCTCGACCCTTTAAAAACGACATAATGAGGTTGGCTACAAAATAAAATAAATAATATATATATATTTGTTTAAATGACAAAGTTAACTTATATACTTGTCACTCACATGCCTATTCAATCATTACCAGAAGAATCTATGGATATAGATTTGTATATTTTAAATACTTAAAAAACATATATTTGACTCGTTCACATGATAATTAATGTTTGTGTATTTTGACTGTATATCTATTTTTACTGAAATAAAACCTTTTTTGATTAATTTTAATATTTTTCTTCGATCTTTACTGCAGTTTTGTTTTTTTAAATTTTTTTTTAGACGCCAAAGAAGTATGACTTCTAATGCGTGTACATAAGTACACATTTTTTTATCAATAACATTGTATAGATTGAAAGTTAATGAAATGTTTTTAATTTTAATTGTCAAATTATTAAATATGTTTATTAATTATTTGATAGTTGTCAGTTTTATCATCTGCATTTATTATTATTTATAAAATTTATTACTTTTTAAATAAACTACTCTATTTGTTATACATTAATAATCTTGACTACAATGGTATCGTGATAAAAATAAGCTTTCTAATTTAAAAACACATTTTTTTGAACATATATTGACTCTCTTTGGTAATAAGCATGCTTAGTGGGTGGAAACAAATGCTTATAGTTCAAGATCCCAACTTATTTTCACACAGATGACTCGATTCCCATATTTAAATGTCAGACATGTAAAAATAGGTAAAGTTTATTTATTTTTTGTTGAGCTTTAAAGCATCTGACTGAAGTTCTGGTCCATAAAAACTGTCTGACACTTAATTTAGTACTTCTAAAATAATATTCTATGAAATATATATATAAAAATCAGCTAAATAAATTTAAGTTAAATAACTGTCATTTTTAGTTACTTTTTAGTCTCACCTGGTGTCACACAACGAATTCTACAAATGCTCAGGTATTCAAAGTACACGAGACGCGACTGAGATCCTTAAGTTTCATCTGTGTGTCTGATCGCTCTGGGACCTTACTCCATTAGATCAATTTTCTGCATCACACAATATTGTACAAACAATCACTTTTAATAATTTTACCACACACAAACATCATACATAGAGGAAATAAAGAGAATTTATTAAAATTTGTTGAGCAAATAGTTGTACTTGAATTATAAAATCAATACTTACAATATAAAAATCTTATTATAGCCGAAGATTCTTATTTGAATTGAAAGATGTAGGTGAGATAAAAGTATTAATTAATAAAATTATCGTTATTGAAAAAAAAAAACAACACTGGACTTCTTAACGCTTATTCGCACAGGCATTTTATTAATAAAAAAAAATAAATAAATAAATAAACTTGCTTTGTGTACGTTGTTTACTTATTATTGCTACTTAGTATAAATAAATAAATATTTTTATAGAATTTTTATACTTTTAAACATATGTGAATTGTATTTGTAGCTTAGAACCAAGCTATTTTACTATACCAGTATGTAGCTTTAAAGTTATTTTTATATCCTATCCATGAGAGCTGAATTACTGTGAGTACTTGTTTTAATGTAGGTATGTAAGGTGTTATAAATTTAACTCTTTCAATCAAGTTTTTTTTTTTTGTAATTTATAAAAATTTTCTAAATAGATATCATTATTTTATTGTATTTTTATATTTTATGCCTGAACAAGAATGTAAATATTTATTTTGCAGGGAAAAAATATATTCTTTAAAGATGGCATTGAGTAAAAAAAAGAGATTTACCATAAAACAGTAAAATATTTAAAGTACAGTCAAACCTTTTATAATTACAACATTCCTTTGCCATCCTTTACATATATTGTCAACCATACAAACTCAAATTAGGAAAATATACGTATTCAAAAATGAGTACGTGAAAACAATTCGAAGCCCACCCAAAAAAATAAATATTATTTTTGAAATATTTCAAAACTTCATTGTCGCGCTATTATACAACAAATATGCATTTATTTTAAGACAATAAACAAAATGTTTCGTAAAATATTTCTCTCGTCACTATAATCATAATTTAAATCTTTTGTTAGTATAAACAATTATTAGTTTAACGCGAGTCCGTTAAATAATAATTTTGAATCAACACAAACACACATCAAACAATGATACAATTATACGAATCATTTAAAGCAATATAAATGTGATGTTTATTCATTTAATTTAATTTTTGTATCAAAATAAAAAAAAAAATGTTTATTCTTATATTTATATGTACAGGATGTCACTTAAATATTACGGTAAGCTATTGGTTTATAAAAGTAATGCCTACTAATAATTTCGCGGCGAAACCTCAAGCTAGTCTACTGCTTAGGAACATAATTCAAATGATATAGAAACGGCGAGGAAAAATCATAACAACTGCTAAGTTAATATTTTTGTTTTATTGGCATTTTCCTAATTCGCCTGATATTGGACACATCATGGATTAACAATTGGATTTTTCGTAAAATAAAAGCGCAAAAAATACTCTCCAATACTCAAAATGATTTCTACTGATTGCTATTAGATGACATAAAAATTCAGTATAAAATTTACAAGACTTTTATAAGAATCTAAATGGGGGTAAGGGGGCATATACAATAAAATTGAATTGCTTTGGGACATTGTTGTGAAATTATGTCTTTGGAGAACATCAATAAGAACTCAGGCATCAGAAATGATAATAGAGAGCTGTTCGATTAAGATGGAAAATATAAAAAAATTAATATAATTTGTATCTCAACCAATCGAGTTTTCTAAGATACGATGAAACGGAGAATGAATCATCTATATTTGAATAAAATTGGTTTGAGTTTGCATAAAAAATAAAGGTATTTAATATAATAAAAGGTGTTCCACTGGATTAGTTAGAAGATGGATTCTAAGACGGATTTCTATTTGATTGAAATAATAATTATGTCTATTATATATTTTATCAATAGAAAGATAAAATGCTCTAATAGTGGAGCTACCTTGGTCATAGTAAACGAATAATATTTATTAAAAATTATTCACGCAATTTTCTCCCTCAAATAATACAAAAAATAGTTATCCAAATGGAATAAACATTTGAAATGCATAATCACAACAAGGTTAGTCTAAGAGCTTTCCGCAAAGAATATTTATAAATATAAAATAATAATTGAACATTTTTTCGGATAAAATCTCTTTATTTCATATTAAACTAATGAAGACAACTTCAGAACATTTTGATAATTATTTATCGAATACTTTGTGCGCGAAAATGGAGTTATAGATATCTCTGCTTGGTTTATATTTGCCTGACCATCATCTTAATATATCCTCAATATACACACTGTATTTACAGAAAGAGTACATCCAGTGTAGATTTATTTATATATATATATATATATTTTTCAAATCCTCCACCTTCTCATTTTTCATAACAATAATATTAATAATAATAATAATGGTTGATTCAGTACAATATGTAGGATCAGAAAACATATTAACAATAGAAATGAATGTTTGAATATAAAAAGCACCACATCAAATGGTGGTCGTCGCCTGGTTATGTGTTGTGTTGTGTTGTCGGATGGAGATAGTAGTATAGTATTGTGGTAACATATGATGAGGTTCAGGTGTGGTCACAATACACACAATAATAATATTTATATGGTGGTAGATTTTTTAGACTGACATTGCTAGACAAGGTTTGGTCTTCGTATGCCGCCAGTCTTATAAAAGTTAACTACTAGCTTTGCCTATATATATATAAAGTCTCTTGAAATTATAATATCGTTTTTTTTTTTTTTTGAAATCTCATTTTAGTGAAATATAATTTATGATAAATTTTTAATCTGGAAAATATACGGTGTGTTTATCTTAAAAATTTTTTATTTTTTTTTTTACGAGTATTTCAATTTCATTTTACAAATGTAAAGCATAATTTAGTTCTTTTTTAAAACAACCATTTAAAAAATTAATTATCAACTAAATTGCTTGCTCTAAATTGCCAAGACTACAATGATAGGTAGCACAATTCACAATAAACACATTGTATACGTAGCATACATACATTAATATAATAAATGTTTGTTTATAATAATGTCCAACTATTGTAAACATTATGTTATGCATCTCTCACAAGCCAAAGACACTCTTACAAATGTCGCTGGTCGTGCGGTGGTCTCTCATATTGATACCTGTAGCTGAAGCAATAGCAATACGAGTGCATATTGCATATGCATCATCATCATCAGCATGATCGGTAATGTAGAGCGCTGCCTATTTACACTAAATGTAATAATAAATATAATTACCAGTTTATTGGTTGTATATTGAGCCAATTTATTACCTACTTATTACAAATAACTCAAAAACTTTTGTCTGATTTGCATTTTTTCTAACTAGAAAATTATTTTTACCTATTTTGTCATAATTGTCTTATTTGAAACTTTCTTTCCGCATAGAAAATATTGAAATTATTCGGAGGATGTATTTTATCTAACTAGCGTTGTTTTGTATTTAAATGAAGAAAATTCTTTGTAATCATCTGAGAGGCCTACTGAACCAGAAACATGAACAATTTTCTATGTGTACTTATGACGTAAGCGGGCTACACAGACAGGTCGATGCTAGTCAATTTTATTATATATTCACCGAAACCTTAGATTTTCATATAAATTTGGTTCAAGTATCTTATAAATTAAGATGGTGCTCAAAAGGACCAACTGGAAAAATGCATTCGAGAAAAATTGGGCAACCAATCGACCTTGTTCTTTGTTGTTATACTACTCGCTAACCAAAAATTGTTCATCTATCTGATCCATACGGATGGCTGGCTTTTGGTAATATATAATACATAATGTCCCAAGTCATTCAATTGGAAATTGTACATGACGGAGACTGAAATAAAGTTTGAAATAATTTTATCATGATTTGAATGAATGTTAGATTTTTACATTTCACGTATAATATTTTGGACTGTGGTAAACATTCAAGGTTAACAAAAAAAAAAAATTTTTTTACTAGTTAAGAAATTGATTAAACCAAGGCTACACTATAAATGGCAAGATAAAATCATAATTTGCCTTAGCATCATCATTTAAAATGTTAAAAGAAATCAAAAAAAAAGATGAGTATTCGTCATTTACGTATCTATTAACTGATCAGTTATATTTGAATATTGATTATTATTCTAATTTTTATTTGTTTTAGACAAAATACTATAGAATTTATTTGCTAAATATCTATTGAATATTATTGAATATATTGATTTAATATTTGAAAAATGTAAATTTAATGTAAATAACACTGTTACTTTGTTTAAGATTTTAAGTAAAACCAAAACTACATTACTTTGATTAAGCTTTGAAGATAAGACTTATAATTGACGACTTAAATTGGTTTTTTTAAATCTAATTTATTTGTTTTTTGTCACTGATTTATACAAATTATTTAAGTGGTAATATATATGGGTACTTACAAAACCAATAAAGACAGCAAACATAAAAATCCAAAACATACCTAAAATAAAAAGAAATAAAAAATTAATATATAATTTCTGATTGTTCACATTGATTAATTTAAAAAATCGGCAATTAAGATTTTTGTTTAATTTTTACATCCCGTTCACACTAAACTTTTTATTGTTTGTCATTTTTTATATTGGTCGTTCTTTTATATTTTCCGTTTTTGAAGTTATACTTCTTTTGTAAGTGTTTGTAAGTTTGTTCAATTATTACCAGAAGAACCTATAGATTTGTATATTTTAAATATTAAAAAAATATATTTGACTCGTTCACTTGACAATTAATGATTGTTTATTTTGACTGTATATCTATTTTTACTGAAATAAAACCTTTTTGATTAATTTTAATATTTTTCTTCAATCTTTACAGCAGTTTTGTTTTTTGAAATTTTTTTTCGGACGCCAAAGAAATATAATGCGTGTACATAATTACACACTCATACACACATTTTTTTTTCATATCACTTCACAATACAATTGATAATAACTTTTTATTTAATATGTGCTAATTTAAATTTAATAATAATTATATAAATTATACTTACATACCAAAATTTTATTATTTTTTATTGTAAAATTAACAAAGATATCATATCATGTTTATCCATTCATTTTTAATATTGTAAAACAATTATCGATAATAAAAATGCAGGATATTATTTTTGTTCTTTTTAAAATTAGAAAATAATATATGTAACTGTATCAATAATGCATATCAAATATTTAACCTCAATTATTATTTTATTAATTGATAAATATTTGCAACTTTATATATATATATATATATATATATATATATATATATATATATATATATATATATATATATATATATATATATATATATATATATATATATATATATATATATATTATACCAAAATATTGATGAATTAAGTATATATACCTGCTAAGATTGGTTTTTGCAAGAGGTTCTTATGTTTTATGTGCGGATTGATTTTCGAAAAAAGTATTTGAATTTATTAGAAAGAATATATTGATTTCAAACATTACTATTCTATCTGTTTTAAGGCAATAAATAGATGCTTTATTAAAACATTTCTGAGGCATTATTAAAACACTTAGTGAGTATTGAAATGAAACCAATGTTTTCAAACATTTTTCCACCACCAATTAATATTTTTGTTTTCGTAGCCGAAAGTTTGTATAATAAGACGCCACTCCACTAAATTCTTTGTAGGTAAATGAGTCTTTTCATTGCATAATATTTTCGTTTTAGTCAAACGGTGAAAATTTTAGAAGAATTTAAAACAAATGAATAAATTAATAAATTTGACAACATTTTTTTGTTATTTAAAAAAAATAATTCGATTCTAAACTGAATGCTAAATGCCATTAAAATAAATTAAAAATATTCTAAATAGAAAAAAATTAAAAGAATAATGAATTATATGTGAATGGTGTTTTTTGTTTTATCCATTTCTTTGTCAAGGTTGGCGCCAATCTATTCTAAATAAAAATTATGTATAAAAACTGTCATGAAAAATAAGTAATAATATAATATTTATAAATAATTATTTATCATTTGTCATAAATATTATTAAATCTAGATAAATTGTACATACCTATAATAGACAGACTCAATTGAGTATACTTCTTACTTACTAGATAACTTAGTTTTATGTAAATTGACCAATTCACCATTCATGGAATTGTAATTGTTTTCAAGGTACTGAAAAATAATACACTTGTGGGAAAATTCATTACGAAATATTTATTCTGCCTTTGTTCAATAAACAATTTTTTAAATCTCCTATCATGGGACATTTTTTAAAGTATGTTCCTCAAGTTTCAAATTTTCTTTTTGATCTACCACCTTTTGTTAAAAATTAACTATACAATTTCCATCTTCTGCCTGTTTTTTTTTTCTAGTTGGCGAATCAGAATAAAGGATCTTTTCAAATACCTACCTCAAAAAATAGACTCTCTTAGTCATAAAAGTAAGATTTAAAAAAAAAAAAATTAACACTCATCATCCTAAGTACCAAAGAAATGAAGATATTGTAATTAGATTATTCTTCGAATGCCTAAACTCAAAATTTTATTTCGAACAATAAATATTTACAAATATAAGACCCAATTAAATATACCTTCATATATATTTATGCCAGGTGGAATAACACTGGAAATATTTAAATTTGATAACCTTTAGAGTAAAAGTGTCACCTTATAAAATGGCAATGTGTTGAAATGACAAGTTATTGAAAGAATTACTTATAACATACATATGAAATCAATATATCAATAGAATTGATATTTGATTAATTTATTATTTATGGTTATATTATTCGAAATATTTATAAAATGAAAATTGTAATTAACTAGATAAGTACAAAATTATGCAATATTATCATAACCATTTATCAACTTTATTCTTTTATTCAATCGTTTTGTCTACAACTTTTGTTTTTTGTTTTATTTTTATTATTTTTATGGAAATTTGTAGTTCATACGATAACGTGAAAAAAATATTTTACAAATTATCAACACACTGAACACAAATGGTTAAATGCAATCAGAACTTCATTTTGTATCAAAGAAATGTATCAAACAAAAGTAGGTTGTTTTTAATTAAATAAACATTTTCCATCCATTTACGAACTTAAGCTTACTTGGTTTAAAATAAGCCATCAAAATTTCAGCTTGCTATCTCTTACGGATATACGGTAATGGGCTTATTAGATTATTCTATAAACACTCATACAAAAATTTTGTTAATGCGGTCAATAGTTTGTAGCGTTACAAACTTTAGACTAAAATGTATATACTCTGACAATATTATGTATGTCGAGTATAAAAATAACTGTACTAAAACATTAAAAGTGTATAATTATTAAATTTCATAAAGTGTAGAGTTTTATATGATAGCAAGGACATAAATAAAATTATATATTAATATTATTATACCTATTTAAAAACAAAAACAAAAAATCATTACATCATTCAATTGAACACAAATAATTGAAAAGTAAAACGTTCAAATATTATATTTCTAATGTTGGTTTGTATAAATAAATATGCATTTATTGATACCTACTACATTTTGTAAATGAGTTTTTACAATTTTATTCTTCATTGTACGATGTCTGCTTAAAAAAAATATTAGAATAAAGTTTTAAAGTTTTATTAGAATAAAGTTTTAGTAGAACAAGTCAGTATTTGACTACATAATTTAATTATTTATTTATTCAGTGTGCAACACACTTTAATGTTTTTTAAACCGACGATTTTCGAAAATGATAACATATTTTAGTTAGTCTTAAAATCTTGTTTCACTGCAAAGTTGATAACAATGTTAAAATTTTTGTACAACCTACTCAATTTATAAGTTCTTACTGTTTTACCAAATGTACTCGGGACTTAATATTTTTTAGGAAAAATCTAGAAATTAAAATTAAAAATTAAAAAAATCTTCATAGGCTAGCGTTTACTTGGGAATTAAATTCTGAATATTACAGAAAGTTTGGAATTATATATTTGAAGAATTTCTTAACGAAATATCAAGAAAGACAAAATTAGAAAAAATTTGTATTAAAATTAAAGTATTAAAATCTTGCTCACGTCCAGAAAATTAATAAATAACTAAAATTGGTCATTGTGATTTATTGTCCTGAATCCCTAATTTTAATTGTTGTGAAGTATTCGTTGTAAATATCAAATAAGAAAAATAAAATGAATTTTTATTTTCTGTAGCAAAAGAAATTATTAATATTACAAAGAAATCAAATCGGATAAATGATGTTTTGTCCATCTTCATGGTTTCGAAATTTTGAATACACCTAGGCTAATACCCAAAATATTATTAGAGAATAATTAAATGGTAATAATTATAAATTTTTTGGAAGGAAGTCATTAATTAGCATAAAAATGTGTTTAAAAATTCGATTTATTAAGAACACGCATCTGTCTGTTTAAAATATCAGCACAATATCAAAACTACACAGAAAGTGTTTAACTTAAAAAGAATCTTATTTTTTTACATATCTTCTAACATACAAAATATTTTTATTTTATGAATTTCTAAATTCGCTTTTTCATAATTGAACCAAAATTTCCAATAAAAATATTAAATTCACCATAAATTCTTTTAAAAAAATAATTAATAAATTTCGGTGTTTTATTTTATAAGAAAGTAAAAATTTTTGAGATGATATAAAATGCCTTAATGTGATACTATAGAATAAGATGAAGGCACGTGTTGAAAAATAAATACATTTTTATTTTTCAACAGGTTTTGTATTTTATATTCCTATAATAAAATAATACACATGTATGTCGATTAATATATTGTATGTATATAGGTATATTATGTACATTTGCCCATTCATAATTTTTAATTTGTAATTATATAATTCCACACCGTTGAAAAATTAAATTATTTGAATAGAAGATGATTATTGTTGACCCAATTCAAATACACACACCATAATAAATTTAATATCATCAGTATTATAAATGTTTTTGATTAGAATAAAAACCATATAATTTTCTTTAATTAAAAATTTTTAATATACTTTTATTTTAATTATTATCTTCTTGTGAAATAGAAAACATATACAATTATTAAAAACATTGAGTAGTTTAAAAAGGGGATCGGAAGTAATTTTAAAAAAAAATAAAAATAAAACAGTTGCACTCTGTGATTGCCGATACAAGTGAAAATTTGTACAATCACGTTTGCTATGAAAAAAAATAATGATCTATAGATCCATTGCTTCAAATTTTCCATTTGGATTATATTTTAATGTTAGATGTTTGCTTCAAACATTAAATAATATTATGGCACTTGTATAAAGTGGAGTCGTAACAGTCTTGACAGTGACAGTGCAATGGTTTTTTTCCATCTGAAAAAATGTCCAATGTGTTTACAAAAGTTTGTTTTCGGTTAATTCAAAAACAACTAGACTAGTCTTAGGGCTGATGCTACTATAAATATATAATATGTATTCTTATGTACATGTGTTAGAATTTATACTTCTTTGGCGTCTGAAAAAAATTTCAAAACCAAAACTACAGTAAAGATCGAAGAACAATATTAAAATTAATCTAAAAGGTTTTATTTCAGTAAAAATAGATATACAGAGAAAATAAACAATCATTAATTATAATGTGAACGAGTCAATTATATTTTTTTAAATATACAAAACTATATCCATAGGTTCTTCTGGTAATGATTGAATAGGCATGTGAGTGACAACTATATAAGTTAACTTAGTCATTTAAAGAAATATATATTATTAATTCTATAGCCAACTTCATCATGTCGTTTTTATGGGATCGTACGGGCGTAGCTCACAAATTCACTGTCATCCAAACGCGCCAAATAAAGTATAATTTCAATAAACAGGATACAGTAAATTTTTCAACGGGTCTTCCTTAACATATAATTAATAATCAAATAGTAAAACAAATTATTTGATTCATATCTAAGAAATAAAATCTTAAGAATATAAATTAAACTAAGTAAGTGTACTAAAGCTATCTATGTATATATGCATGTACATATTGTTATTAAAATAAAAATAAAAAATGTAAAGAATACAATATTTTGTACCTCATTGATATATGTTTTTCATAATCTTTATAAAATTATATCAGATTTATATTACAAGTTGTCTATAATTCATACCATTACCATTTTACTTGTTGTACAGAATATAAGACAACCTTGTTTTGACAGCTCATATATAATATATACCAACTGTATTTTATTTTTTAAATTATTATTATCATACTTATTATATGTACATATTTACAGAGAGTTTCTAAATTATTCACTGGTGTCAAAAGAAAAATGCAATTATTAAATTTTTTAACTAATATAAACTACTCTACGTTTTATTTTCAATATTTACTTTTAAACATATAATATCTACTTTTAGGTCACATGTTGGCTCAAATTCAGAATATTTAAAAATATTTAAACATAAATTTAAATTTTTGTCAAGTTTCATGCTTTATTTAAAACTAGCAAATGTACTTTATTGACCAAACGAAGCAAGGGTTATCTTTTAACTACAAAATTTTTTATTTCGTTGTCTTAATCTCTATGTACACTGTCTATTAATGTTCCAATGTTACTTTCAAACGAGTAAGTATTTGATGAGTAGAGACGTTAATCATTTTCAGAAAATTTACTATGCAGTTTTTAGGAAAAATCTCCACAAATATTATCCTACACATACTAAAAACATACGATTTTTTGCTACAAATTTCTAGTTTTAGATCCGTTCATTAAAATCCTCAATAATTCTTCATAACGATATCTGTTCAATGATTGATCATCAACCAAGTATTTAAAAAATTTACGCTTTTAATTATTCAATTCACTTGTTTTTATATTTTTTACTTTAATCATAATTTTTAGCCTACCATTAATTAAGAAAATATATGACACCGGCGAGATCATTGCGAGAGTAAATAGTCCTTAGCTTAACTTAAAAATTATCCAGATTTGGTGACCATTAATCAATTAATATATAACAGATACTCGTTATGAAATTTTCTAAACATGTCTTTTATAAATAATATATAGTTATATAATAATAATAATATTTTAATTTTTTTTCTACATAAAATCATTACCTTGGAAGTGATCAGTTACTCGCCCACAGATCATATCTGTATGGCGCTGTTACACATACTTTACATATCTTTAGATACCTACTCATAACTAACATTATTATTATTTTCATATAATTTACTTATTATATTAATTATAACTTTATTTTAATTGATCAAATATAATTTAAATGATAATTTGTGTGTTTTATGTGTTAATTAAAACAAAAAAATTTGTTTACTCAATTATAACGAATGATTTTTAATTGATTTGTCATGTAATTATATTGTCAGTATGGTGCGCGCATATTATCTTTAAAAACAAAAGCATCATTATAGAAATAATAATTATGGCATGAAGTAGGAAGGCGCCCCTGTTTATAATTATGATAAAATCTTCCGTCTTAGAAATTTGAACAATTCCTTTTTGATGGTTATACTGGATATCTCCTAATCGGGTACTTTTATTCATTTTATTTGTATAAATCGTTCATATTTCCTCGGCATAGTATATTCAACGTTGTCAGGAATATATTTTTGAAATGGCTAGCATTTATATCTTTGATGTTAAGCTGTTTCTAAAAATTTGTGCTTCAAGTTTCTGAATAAAACTTTCTACATAATCGATAAAACTTTTATAATTAGTTTAAATTATTTGACAAACATTAGATACGATTTTATTAGATTTCATTATTTTTGTTTGAAAGAACCCAAAATTAATATTAGCCAAAAGTTTCAGAAACTTACTGTAGTTAAGTTCGAGAGGTAAGCTTTCAAGATATAGAAAAAATTAATATGACAAACTTAATGGGCGAATTTAATTATGAACAATACCTCAAAAGCTATTCCCCTGATCAATAATAAGGTAGTATTTGTAAATTTTTAAATTTAGAAAATCATAAACAAACTTTTCGTCCAAAATGGGATAGAAATGCGTTGACATATTTTTTGCCAAAAAAATATTATCAATTTAAGGATTAAAGTAGTTTTTGAAAAATTGTCGAAAATTCAATGGGGGAGTTGAGAATTTCTCGTAACCATTTTTGACATTATCTTGAAAACTATTTCAACTCTGTATTCATAAATTTTTGTAATTTTAACAATTAGAGGTAGAAAAAAAAATTTTAAACTTCAAGAAATAGAAAAAAGTTTAAATTCAAAAAATGTTTATTGAAACAAACAAGTTTTGATTGAAACATATTTTCGTAAAATCGACTTTTCCACAATTTTCGCTCAAATTTAGCTCAAATAAACACACATAGGTAAAAGCAATGCATATTATCATACATGCATGCACAGATATAACTGTATAAACTGGATATTTATTGTATTTTATGAATAATTAAGAATAGTACAAGTAATGAAATTTTATCATGTGTCGAGTATTTAAACAATTAACTCTGTTAGTTGTTATCCTCACTTATATTAGAAAGTCCGTGACTCTTTAATATCAAAGAATAAACTAAAAATTTAGTATCGTCTATCTGGCCTTTTAAATATTATTGTATGCCATTAGTTTATATTATTTATGCCAGAAATATGAATATATAATCCATTTTAAGGTATTCCAATAACTAAGTATGTTAATCTTCAAATATTTTCATATGTACCAAATCGATAAATATGTCCTTATTTTACACTTATTTTAAGTAAATTTGAAAATCAACCAGCTAAAAGGAAATTCACAAATAGATGATGTATTTTTGTAAAAATATATGTATTCGTAAAATAAAAATAAAAACAATAAAAGTAGTTAAATTACATGAACTAAGTACCTATATAAGAGATAAAATAAACATATATTTTTGTTGCACATATTGTTAATAGTAATGTAATTTTATTTTAAAAGATACTCGTAAATCAATTTTACAACCCAACTGTTATTGTTTATAGTAATAACACTTGTTTTTTTTACTTTAAATATACAATATATCTACACACATTTATTGTGGTTTTTAAAAACATTAATGTAATATGTATTACATACATATTATTACATTATATTACATTCATTACAATACATACCATATTATATTATTGTATTATATTATATATTAAATATTGTTTGTTTCAAATTCTAAAGGTTCATTTGTTTGCATATTTGTAGGGGCAATGTCTAATGTTACAAGTATGATGGAAAATGTTAAAAGAATATTATGATAAATATTTTTAATTGATACCATAATTGGGTGCCTCTTAATAACTTAATTCGCCTATCATGTAGCTACAAAGTGTGTGCAACTTTAAGCAGAAAAAAAGAGGTTGTTTTTGTGTTATCATTTTCTTGTTTAATACACTCAGTAAATTTATTGTACGGGATTGGAATTTAACTCCCACTAAGGTAAAATTTCCAAAAATGAAAATGTCAGAAATATGCAGTTTTTGTAATGGAAGTGAAACAAAAATAAAATCAGAAATTTATTCTTAATGCATCTACACCTCGCTTTGGATAAAATCTCCAAAATTCCCAACGTTTTGTTATAGGGCTACAGCTGCCAAAGCTGTTACTAATAAAACCAAATTTTTATATTAAAAATCAAATTATTATAATTAAAGTAAGTCATATTTGGTCTCCAATCTAACATCGTATTCCACCTTAAATAATCAAAACATTTAATATGTATTAACAAAACAGTATATGAATTTAGTAAATTAATATGATTAAATATTTAATTTCCATAAAGAAGTGAAGACCTGCTGTGCAAAATATTAATATGCGGTTAAACAACACATATGCACACACTATAGTAAGAAAATAATTGTAAATTTGTTGTCTTATAATCATCAATTTTTGTCTCATTATAAATACCAATTATTAGCTATTAAAATGTTTCATTTAAATTTAAAAAAAACTTCATTTTAATTTAATTAAAAACACTGTTGTTTTTTCCCCATTAAAATAATATTGATTCTTTTTCAAACAGGGCATTTGGATGTTTCAAATATATTTAAACGTTGTTGTACTTTCAATAATAATTTCAATATAATTTCAATAATACTATTTTAAAATTTACATTGTTTCTTAGTAAATACACTAATTTTCTTTTACCAATTTTCAGAACATATAAATACCGACAGCTTTTCTATTTTATAAAATATATTTATAGACACACTCAGCCTAAAAGGAGTTAATAAATTTAGTCTAAAATTTGTAGTGCTTAAAAATGTTAAAGGTAATAGCAGAAATTTCGAACTCCAAAAAAATAGATGATAGATGCACTCATGGCGACATTCTATCATCATTAAGAAGAAAAAAGGCTACTCCTATTAATTGTTATTAGTTTTGATGTTCCAATGTTTACAATATAAACCGAAAATGAGAATAAAAAACGTGTAAGTGTACGTATACGTGTTAGAAGTTATACTTCTTTGGCGTCTGAAAAAAAAATTTCAAAAAACAAAAGCAGTAAAAATCGATGAAAAATATTAAAATTAATGAAAAAGGTTTTATTTCAGTAAAAAGAGATATTCAGTCAAAATAAACAATCATCAATTATGATGTGAACGAGTCAAATATATATTTTAAATATTTAAAATATACAAAGCTATATATATAGAAACTTCTGGTAATAATTGAATAGGCATGTGAGTGACAACTATATAAGTTAACTTAGGCATTTAAAGAAATATATATTATTAATTATATTCTGTAGTTACTGTGTTACTTTCATCAAAACGCTCCAAAAGAAGTGTGGCACAATACGGGTCAAAAACTATACAGTAAATATCAAAAATGTGATAAGGAATATGTCTATTTGATAAAAATTGAATAACTCAATCGATAGATACGAATAAACTAAATAGTCTACTAATATCATAGAACTCAACACGTTTGCTCAATAAATTAGCATGAAATAAAATGAAGTACAGTAGTAGAATAATTAACTGTTATTATTAAAATTTTCTTAAAAAATGCTTATGTAAAAAATAGAAATACAAAATTATCGTTTGTCACTGCATGTGTTTAAGATTCATATTTTGATAATCTTTTTTTTTTTTTTTTTGATAAATAATTTGTCATGTAAATGAGTTAAACATGTTTGAATAATAATTTGGGTATAAAAAACATAAACAAAATAATGATTAATATAATTTTGTATATTTAAAATATATATTTCTATAATACTATATCATTTTTCAAACGCATCGCATAGATTTACGTACTGCATACCTACCTATAATAATATGTGATATTATAAATATTATATTTATTTATTTATATCTACTAATGGTATTGATATTAATTTTTAAATTCAAGTAGCTAAAACATTGAATTATTTTATTATTATGTATAATTTATTTATTAAATCTAGTTAATTATTTATTTCTTATATTTACATATATTGGTAGAAACATCTTTGTATTTGTCTAACCAATAAACTGATTGCTTTGTGTAATTTGTGCAACAACAAATAAAACATTTTATTGTATAGTTGTTTTTTATTTTATTTACAAAATAATTTATTAATTAATAAATTGTTTTATTTGTAATTAATACTGTTATGGGTTTTAAAGGTGGTTTTTTATATAAAATTTTAATAAAATTCTTTCTATAACTGGTTGTTTAGATATTTTCGCGCAAATTTCTTAGAAATAATCAGTTTCTATATGAAGATTTGGTAAAAGAATCTTATAAGCATATCAGAAAATGCTTCATTTTCGTTCGATGTCTTGATATAATAGTCATTAATATAAATGTCATTTTTTATAATTATTCAATAATTTTTGTTTGACATTTACAAGCGAGATACCAAATAAACGAATCGTATAATTAATATGCAGCTTAAAATCTTTTTGGTATTGAAAAAGTTTTGGACTGTGCATTTATGGGTCTACAACTGTGCCATTATCGAATATAGATTTTTATATTTCTATAAATTACACATAAAAATTAGTTGCATAAATTATCTAAACGGAAATTCATTATGTTGCAATAAAAAATTGCACTTATAAAATAATATTACTCACACATAATACATAAACATTATTATGTATGGTAATTGTGTATAGTTATGAATTATTATCTGTAAATTATAATTTATATGTTGGTAATAAAACAGTTATAAATTTCACCTTCAAAGATAAGAGAATTTTAAAATTTATGTTTTATCTAAACTGAAAAAAAAAAATTAATTTATATGAAAAATTTTTAATGGAAATCAATTAATGTTCTATATAATTAATATCGATCGTGGTAATATATACCTCTCACAATATTTTATATGTTGTATGGAATTTTATCAATTGATTTTGTATTAAAAGCATTTGGTTTGAAATGGAATTTTACATTACATTAAAAAGATCACCCACTTATATAAAAATAGTTTTATTAAAATATTTGTTCGTAGGCTATTTATAGGATATGAAAGTGACAATAAAAAGAATTTGCATATAATATTGGGTAAGTTTTTAAGGATAAAACACGATTTATCTCGATTTCCGGCCAACCTAAAAGTCGTATGGAAAAGAATTAAATGACAAAGTTGTAGGTTATAAAAATATCTACAGCATTTATATTTACACTTTTTTCAAATAAAATCAAAATTTTTCGATTCAAAATTAGGGTAATTTTTCGATATTTATTCAAAATAAGATGAAAAATATTGTAGATCTATTTCTTACCTACAACTTTGCCATTTAACTTTTTTCCATAGGCCTTGCAAATTTGCCGGAAATTCAGATAAACCGAATTTTACCCTTAAAAACTCACCCCCCTCTAATTTCCCGAACACAGATCGCCCGTAATTTATTTTTCCTTTCATTTTTATCATATTATCTTGCATTTCTAATTGGTTTCATCCTGCTATAATTTTTTTTTTTTTTTCAAAAATTATCTACCCTGGTATATAACTGTTGTTTAAATTTATAAATTTTTGTACCAAACAAATTTTCACCAAAGTTCTATTAAATCATTTCGTACATTTTATTGATTATTTAACGAACTTTGTCGTTGTACGTGTGACATTATTTGAAAACAATTTTTACGAACTCAAAAACCACAATAATAAATCACTCAATTAGTATAAAAGAATATTTGAACATAGATGATAAATAATTTTAACCAATTATTATCAGAGATAATATAATACAAGTATAAACATACATATTTCTATAAAGTATATAATATTTAAAAGTTTATCAAAATCAATATCACCCACACAAATTAGTAATAATAAAAACACATTTATTTAAAAACATATTTACAAATATGCATAATAAATCTCTAAAAAATTTGTTGTTATAAACTTTACTGTATTGTATTTAATATATACATAAATACTTGCAAAGGTAACTCATTCGTATATACATAGAAACGTTTAATATATTGATATTATTTATATAAATATTATTATGTACACAATATTATACATAATTTATGTATATTTAGTATATTTGATTATTATATCTGATCTTTAGTGCAGCACTTAAATAAAATTTATCAAATAGAAAATAGGTAATAATTGTGTTCCAAAATGGGGGAAAAAGAAGAAATCACTTCATTGCGCTTGCTGCATACTTTTTATTATAAATATTACAACATATTTTATATTACATTTATAATCACATTTACATTACGGCTCATAAAATACGACTAATATGGTTTTGGATCACAGTATCGTAGAAGGAGAAAAAATATAATTGTCCATAATAGTTTTATTACTGCAGTTAATTTGATAACGCTACAAGACAGAGGTTCACATATTGCTAATCTAAGCACATTGTTATATGCTGTGTAGTAGTCATCACATAGCGGTTATCTGTGCCGACGTTACCGCTTTTCTACAACAAAAGGTCAATATATGAGCAAGGTGAAATTGCATTTCAATTTCCACAAAATTGTTATTTTTATTAAAAACTGAAAATTTTCTAAGAAATTAAAATATTAAATTTCCAAAACAAAAAATTCGATTTGGCCTCAAATTACAGACCTTTGACGTTTATGAATAAAACTATTCAATAAAAAAAATACTTCTATCACCATTTCACATTTCTATCAAACACCAAAAAAATGTAATGACCTTAATTACTTTTAACCATTAATTGTCAATCAACATAGTTTAGTTTACTTAATATACTTCCTTTTGTAGTAAATAAATTATGGCCATTAATCTCAAATAAAGTCTTTCCTATTTAAAAACATTAAATTGTTTCCGAATATTTGATATTAAATTATTGTTTGTTTTGTATAATTTAATTATTTTAATTATAAATTTGTTTTATTATAAACAAGTGCACTTTTCGCTAGTATTCAGCCTATGTTTTTAATATCTTAAATCCTCTTTTCCACCTATTTCAATCATTAATTGATAAATAAATATAATTAAGTTAGTACATTAAGTTTTTTTTCAGTATAATATATGTTGTGTCTTGACCATGCATTGAAGTCTCCGAGACTTTAATGCATGGATAAGATTGAAACCTAATTTTTTCTCAATCATATATCAAAAGTTATACAACTTTAGTGAAATATGATGATGTTGCTCTACGATTTCAATGTTCAAGTTGTGAAACCAAGGGGATCCATGTAGCCCCAACCTTTGAACATATTAAACATTAAATTCTCGGAAAGAATGGAAAAATTGGTGAAATAATAAGCTTTTTTTGAATACAGAAAGTGTTACAAAACAAAGTTGTACAATAAGTGTAACATAAATCTTTGGTACTCTTTTAAAACCTTATAGAATTTAAATGTTTTATTTCAAATTTAAGATACTTGTCAATCGATTAAGAAGTCCCTTTCATGTTTTATGCACGGTACGGATAATCAAAAAAACTATTGGATGAATTATGCATTGAGGAAGAATTTCTTAAAAAATAAAATATGAAACATATTACTAACAACGTAAATACTTATTATTCAAACTACCTAAATAACGACAAATAATACCTTCCCACGACAATTGCTACCAACAATCTCGACAGTGTGCATGCAGAGTCTAATGTACATAAGCTATGCTTATGTTGGCGGCCAGCCTTAAAACATTCATAATCTTTATCACTAATTACAAAATGGTTGAAGCAAGCAAGTTATTAAAAAGGATAAATCCATTATTAGATTCAATGAATATTTAAGTGTATATCCTTAGTTTGAACCATGATGTACATACCATACCACATATATATTATTATCACACATATAATACATGTGAATATAAAGAATAAGTATGTCCCATAACTCACATGACGCCAAAACAACACAACATGCACACAAAAAATTGATATAACTTATAGCTTATTATGTTATATATATATAGTCTAGGGTAGATTATTTTTGAATGGGAAACAAATTATAGTAGAATGGGATCCAATTGGAACCGTAAGATAATATGATAAAATGAAAGGAAAAATAAATAACGGGCGATCTAAGCTCGGGAAGTAGGAGGGGTGAGTGAGTTTTAAGGATAAAACACGGTTTATCTCGATTTTCAGCAAAACTACAAATCTTATGGAAAAAAGTTTAATGGCAAAGTTATTGGTAATAAGAATGATCTACAACTTTTGTGTTTACACTTTTTCCACAAAACCTCATCAAAAAAATGACAGTGTATTTGGAACATTAAAAATTTTTTTTTGTTAAATGTAGAAATCAATTTTTCACATAAATTTTTAGGTTATGTGAAAAAAGTTTAAATACAAGATCTTTTTATTACCTACAACTTCTACCATTTTACAACCTTTTTCCATAGAATTTATAGTTTTCCTAGAAATCGAGATAAGCCGTGTTTTCCTTAAAAACTCACCCAAATCCCTACTTCCCGATCGCCCGTAATTTATTTCATTTCTATCACATTATCTTGCGTTTCCGATGGGTTTCATCCTACTATAATTTTCGTTCACTTTTTACCAGTTTTTAAGGCTTCTACCCTGGTATAATATGTTTGTGTGCAACTATATAGTGTACCTACATTACAGGTATGAATATATGAATCCTCTTAGTGTACCTATCTATGTACATACATGCAACTATACCACTGCCGACCTGATCTTCATAAATAATATTATTTCTATGGTGGTAAGTACTAGATGATACATTGTTCCTTTTTTTATATTATAAATTAAACTTAATTTATTAGTATTAAAAGAAATAAATAACGCACTATTATTATATTAGTAGATAATACACTCAAATGCAAACAAATTATTAAATTGATAATTCGAAAAGCAATTATTAAAGAAAAGAAAAACTAAAATAATATTTATTTATTTAAACGCTCTATATTAGTGGGTCTGTGCAAGAAGTACATAAAAGTATATAAATATTATGTACACAAAATTTATAAAATATTTGATACACTCTGAACCATGATCTTAGTGATATGTAACAAAAAAAAAATGTGTGTGTGTGTACTTATGTACACGCGTTAGAAGTTATACTTCTTTGGAATCATTATAAAACAATTTTTAATTGTATGCAAATAATTAATTACAATAAAATTATAAAAGAACTGAAGAAGGATAATCAACATAGTCAATAAAACTCAGTTTAAATTTGAAAAATTAAATAAATAAATGTATATTTTCTTACATTAAGTGAAACATAAATTCTCTTATACGAAGATTATTATTTTTTTTTAATTATATTTACCGCCATAGCATCGTCCGGTAATGATTAAATCAGAACTTTATCATCAATGGCTTATAACTAAAATATGATATTTATTGATCGGTTTTGCGGACAGCTTCTACCTGTGAATTGTGTGTGGCGGTGATGCACGCGCATCACTGTACCATTTGAAGTGTCGTTTTTATGGGATCTTACAAATTAACTCTCATTCAAACGTGCCAACAGAAGTATAACTTAAAAAATTAAATATAATGCATTAAATAAAAAGATAGTATATACATAAATAGTACTTTCAGTAGCCTATTAGAGAGTGGATCTATATAATTTAATTAATATTAAAGTATTTTTAAAACAGAATCACACATTATTCAAAGGCGGTTTTTCATAATTTATAAAATTTTGAAAACTATCGATTCTATTTCTAAAAGTGTTCTCAAACACGGTATGTAGATAAAAGCGCATGATATACGCGCAAGTATGTATAATATTTAAAATAAAATAATATTTAATTTCCATATGTATATACATATATAATATACATTGACTCACACAATATACATATATATATATATATATATATATATATATATATATATATATATATATATATATATATATATATATATATATATATATATATATATATATATATATATATATATATATATATATATATACATATATATATATATTGGTACAACTGCACATAAAATATTATTTGATACTTAATAAAAAGACCTACGTGCAAACATCCCTGGCTGACTATTTTGACATTGATTAAACTTATTTTAAAGATAGATGAGACAAGTTTTGTAAATACAGGCGCACATATAATAACTTACCTATCCATAATATACTACATTATTACATTACACACTACACTATGTACTAGATGGTTTCTGCATTCATTCGTTCTTCATTGCTTGATCTTGCATTGGCTTGCTTGCATTAACTGTATTCACTAAAAATGTGCATTGCATGATGCATTATTACTATTTAATGTACATACAGATGATTCATAAAACATTTAATATTCACATAATTATTTGAATTATTAACATTGCAAGTTCAAGTGAAAATAAAACATTTATTTTTTTTCGAAGTAAAATAAAAAATTATGAATGTCTGCTACCTAAAACGGTAGAAGTGTTAAAGTACTATTACTATAAATTTCGATTTTTTGCCACTATTTCCTAAATCAAATTATTTTATACTTTTATAAAAACGTATTTCGACAACAAAGTAGTCATCATCACTAAGAATTAGCTAGTTGTAATGATTCTCTGAGGAGATGTTACTTGGTGCTAATTTGGTGACAGTCTGCACGTGCGGTCAGCAGTTTTTACTTTAATTTGCAATGAATTTTACTAAGAATTTAAATAATTTAAAAGACATTTAATGTAGAATTTCTAGTAAGTAATTAAATATAGTGTTATTATTAGACACACACAAAAATTGAGTCATTTTTCAATTCAAATCTAATATATTTTCTCCTTTAAAAATGGAAAATTTCAAATAAATAGTATTATCGAAACGATAAAATGCCAAATTCGAGTTTTTGCAATTAATATTTTCAAATTTCTGACAGATAATCTGAAATATAAATCGATGTTTTCCTACTAAGTAAAAAGGAAATGCTTTCATCAATAATTTAAAAATTTTGTCGCATTTTCTTGAAACCGCAAACCGTTGAAAATATTTTATATCAAATATGGATGAACTATAAATAACCATCTATAAACGTTATATTATCTCATAATATAAATACGAAACAAATAACAATTTTACTACACCTTCATACAGTGAAACTTTGTTAGGCAGTCAACTTATAAAAAATACTTGCGTAAAAAAATTAATATTTAAAAAATTAAAAATAAAATATAAATTATTGTTCATCTTTATTTTATTAACCTGTCAATTTTGTATCCATCCAACCACGTTTATTAGTAAATCTTCAATTAATAAGTCTGCCTTAAATTATGACTTCTATTAATACAAGAATCAAATTGGTGGAAGAACTTTGGACTGGCACTCCATACTTATATATGGCTTGGTGAATTTCAATTTGATATATGCATTTATATAATCAAATATTGAAATTATTTTTCCACTCATAATACCGAAAATCTTTCATATACTTGAAAATAATTAATGAAAATAAAGTTAAGCTATTCATAAAAATGGGTACTTCATTGCTTCACAACACAAATTTGACGTAAAACTAATATTTGCCGGTCCAAAAACTTTACAGTTCATGTTGGAAGGTATTTCGAAAAGATCCTGACCTCATCTTTAAACTGATTTTTTTTCGGACGTTTCGGACAATGAGTAGCAACAATTTAGCTCATAATGGTTTTTTCCTAGTATTTTAATGTATTTTTATTACGATTGTATGTTGTTACAGATTAATCTATTTCACTAGAAATTACTAATTTATTCTTCAAATTTGAACCAGACTTGGAATGAAACGTATTTACACCGTTGATTATTGACGACCTAACATTTAAGTTAAGCCTTGTATACCAACAACAGAATTAAGAAAAGATTCGTGTAGAACCAGTTGATTTATTAGTTGATCTGCACAATTTTAGACAAGTTGAACTGTACTTAAGAAAAAAATATATATAAAATAGTTGAGAGTCGACTGAGTAAGTTCATATAATATATATTTTTGTTGTGTATGACTTAGACACAGAACATTAACAAATACACAAAATCACCTTAAGCACATTAAGTTGAAATAAGCATTATATGTTCAGAGTTACTTGTAGATACGTATTATTATTATTATTATTATACAGGTTAGATGAAAATATACGACATTAAATAAACATATTTCTAGGTATCATTTTACTGTGTGTAATATGTGAAATGCAATGCAATGCAAACTAAACAAACGTTAAAATTATTCAAATAAACATAAAAATTAGGTATCAACTAAGAAGTATTTTATATTACACTATCAATGGTTCGTTTTGTGTGGTTGTAGTGTTTTAAACACTTTAACAAAAACCATTGCGTGAAAATATTGTAAATTAGATTGTACGTACTATAATGACAAATATTAATTATATAATTTGAAACTTACCTAGAGTACGGTATATTTATTTATATGTACAAGAAAAATTTTACTTAGACATCTTGTGCAAAACAAAAAAAAAAAAAGGTTGTTTATAATAATAATACAAAAAGGCCGTTACTTGTTTCTCTTGATTTTCATTTATATATTCAATTCATTTATTTTGTGTAAATATTTTAATTTTTATCATTTATCTTAAGCACAAGTTCAATTAATATTATCTATATGGAATGTGTACATAAAGTTATCAGGACAAAATCTATAAAAAAAAAGGTAAAATATCTTTGAGCTAGATTCAATGGAAATCTTTTAAATAATCAATATAATAATCATTTTTTATAAGTTATCAGATGTAACGAATTTAACGATATCGTTACGTGCAAGAAAAAGTACAAAAGAAGAAGTGTTGCAAACAGTTCAGTTGTGTTTCAACATTATACTAGTTACGGTGTATATAATCAAATCATTTCCTTTGTTTTTTGCTTTGCGAAAATTCTGAAAAGTAGGCCGTCTTATTTTGATTACCCCCACAACTTTGTAATTAACGAACATCTGTTTTTTTGTTATTGTTATAGGAAAATCATTCAAAATAATTGAAAAAATCATAATGTCGAAATTGTGGCAAAATGGAATATTGCTTGCCCAACAACATCAAAACTGCTATTTTTCAGTTTTCAGGTTGTTGGGTAAACGAAATAGTTTTTACAATTTTATTGAATGTCTTCCTGCTACAATAACAAAAAAATAGGATGCATGTCTGTCAATTTGAAACTTGTGGGGACAGTCAAAAATTATACAGGCACCGAAATAGAAAATGGCTCATTTTTTAGTATATTTGTACAGAGAAAAGTTGTTCCTCTAATCGTAACTAAGCACTACAAGTTTTCAGATGTATTTTATACGATTATAAATAAAATGATATGCATGTACAGCAAAAAGTTATTGAGCTATGTGATACATCGCAATTGCATCGTATTTTAAATTACTTTATAAAATAAGATGAAAAACTAATTATTTCAATGCCCTAAATTAAAAAATTCAGCTTTTTGCGGCTTTTGTGATATATGTACTAGTTCTGCAATAAAATTTTACATTCCATTAATTACAAGAAGATTAGAAAATTAGGGCCAATATTATAAAATAAGTTAATAAGTGATGTTCTTTCTCTTCTATTGGCACCGAAACAAGTTTTAAAATATATTTTAATACAGAGATATTAGAAAATCTGGCGTTATTTAGATTGACACTTTTACATTCAAGTACACCGTAAGAAAATAAATGTAAATTCATTTATTTAGTCCAAAATAAAAGATAGGATAGCTTTTATCCCGATTATTTCATTTTATCCCGATTGTTCTTTCGATTGTATACTAGCTCTCGATCGTCTAAAATGTCAGATAGTCGGAAAATGAATCTCAAATTGTTTTTTCTTTCTATATTGCTGTTCTGCGAAGGTGGACTTATAAAACATATGAAATTTGGTACTTAAAAATTAACAGATACTTACAGTAATTATAATATTGAATGAATATGAATTAATGGATGAAATTTACCTGTAACAACAAGGAAAATAAAGTTAGTAAATTTTGATTAAAAAATAAAAATAAAAACACATTTCCTAAAAATAAATATTTCATTTATTTAACATTAATAAAATACATGGAATTTAGCCTTTAAATCAACAGTTTCATTAGCATTACTCACAGAAAATATTATTTAAAAAAAATATTCATATAAATCGATAGTACATAGTCATGCCAGGGGCGTATTTCAAACTCGTGGAGACTTGTAAGAATAATTTGTGGAGACCACATGAAGGAATAAAATGCACGGAATAAATTAATATAAGATGACATTTTAGCACTGAAAACCTTTATTTAGATTTTAACTACGGTTGCTTTTAATCATATCCTAGGGTCCGTAAAAGGTTTCATAACTCTTTTAAAGGCAAGTAAATAGCTCATTTGAAAGATATTTTACGATATTTAAAAAATTATATTATAAGATTTTACATTTTATAAGAATTTACTGAACGAATCAATGAATAAAATTTAATGAATACATAAAAATATAAATAAATAAATTTTTCATGCATGTATTCCAATAGTATTTAAAATATTATTATTTGAGTAATTGACATTTTTTAAAAATATTATAAATAATTAATTTCCATTCAGAAGTTTCTGTACTCTAAGCTCCACGTCCAATAGGACAATGACTTGGTTCTTTGTGTACTAATATTACTTTAAAAGTGATATAGTCTGCTGTTACATACTGTAAATTAAATTGTGATCTGTGAGATCGTAAAAAATACAAAGAGACACAACATTAGAACAATTTAATTGTATTGATTTATGTTATCATAAATAATTTTATGTACTTAATGTCATCTAAGAAAAGATGACATTTTTTTTGTTTTTTGTTTTTGTTGTTCATTAAAAAAACCAAAAGCAATTAAATAACAAGTTAAAAATACATGTCTATAATTATAAATTATATTAATTTGATAACAAGAGTTAATTGCTTTTCAATAATATTAATTACAGTATCAAAATAATTAACGTTTTATGTAATAAGTACCTACACACAAAATCAAAAACAATCATATAGGTATATTTTTTTGATTTTTTTTTTTTTAATTTAAGATTGATGAACGGTCACGATACTTTGTATGGATACATGATATATATTCTACGCAAAACAAAATATATATTTTTAAATAATTTAATGTCTATTTCTACAACAGATAGACTTTATACTTCATGTTACTTATCATAACGTGAGTGCTTTAATCTTACTCATTTACGATAAAGGAATTATTTACGCCTGGAAATCTGATATTAGAAAATATGGGCTTATAATAAATCTTATGGTTACCATAGATATATTTAATATAAAGAATATTTGATAAATAACTCTGCTTCCCTACTGTATAAATATAAAATAATATCAGATTGTCAATTTTGTTCCTTTTCCTTCGAACTCTTACACAGGATACAAATAGGGAATAACTTTTTACCCTTTTTTCACCTCGTTTGGCGATGAGTTTCAATAAAATACGAAACGCATCTTCTATCAATTCTGTTAAAAACGTTGTAGATTGGACCAAGGAATCACTTTATCCCATACAAATATGCAAAAAATGGGAGTTATAAAAATAAAATTAATTGAATCATTTTTAAGCCCCCGAAACAACCAATGACCCACACTGCTAGAAAACGTTGAAGTTTGATTTCAAATAGTTCATAATCTACAAAATATACCTAGTTTTTGTGGCTCTTTTAGTACAATCAACGATTTAGAGTTACCAACCTTTGATAAGAATTGCGATTATAGAATATCGAAGAACGTGATCGTACACCCTTAAATTGACGTAAATTTTTTATTTTTTTTTATTTTAAAGTTGATATTATTACAAAAGCTAAACGAACAACAAACCGAACGAGTTGATAAATATTTTTATAAATTGTTTTGATAATGAAATTCAACTGAAAAGTAATGGACTGAATTAATAACAATCAATAAATAATGCCATACAGTTTGACAATAGAGAGAGAGAATTTAAATAGTTTCTTTATAGAAATTCAAAGAAATACATTGAAGCCATCATCCAAATCAAAGAGCATCAGCCAGCATTCACATTGTTTTGTTTGTTTGATAATTTTGTAATAACCATCTTTCGATCAACAAATTTATGAGAATTATAAAACTGTAGACTGTTTAATAAAAACACAAAATATAAAATAAAAATAAAAATTTTTATAGATTGCATTCATTTATAGCTATTTATTTTTAAAAGAATTTTTCAAATTACATATTATGGATAAATACTCCACATAAGTCCCGAATATTTTTATTTAATTCGAAGGATCCGGGCCTACTTATGAAAATAATTAAGACAACAATTACCATTGAATATTACATTTTCAAAAAAAAAAAAGATTAATAAAATAATTAGCAGTTTTATAGTTTCAAATAAAAATGTTAATTGAAATTTTAATGGTGTTTAAGATATTTTAAGATTCAGAGACTGGGCTTAAGAAAGCCAAATTAGCAAAACTATTTGAGATAGTGTGGTAATTTAGAAAATGTTTTATCATTCTAAATACAATGTAATTTTACACTCGATAAACATGGCTTTTATCGGAGTATATTATTTGTAATCTAAGGTCTATTTGGCTAGCAAATATTAAAGCCACTTGGTATATTTTGGATAGTCATCACCGAATTAGTTCATTTCCGTTTGTCCATCAGTCTGACTGTCATCAAATTAACACAAAAGAAATTCTGATGTAATTTTAGATCTAAAAAGTGAATTTCAGTGCGTGGATGAGAAAAATGGATCCAATGGAACCATTATCCAACTTTTGAACCATAAAAACGATAGAAGAAAAATTTGTGTATTCTTGTGGAATCTAAACATGAGACACTTTTACTTATTTTCATTTTTTTAACTATTTAAAAACAATAAATACTCGGTTGTAATGTTGTGTTGAGTTGTTTATCAGAATTAATTTTATTTATCTATCTAAAACATTTATTTAAAACTGAAAAAATAATAACAAACATCATAAAACTAATGGATTTTATAATTTTAAGCAGGCGTAGAAGATTCACAAACAACTTTTGTTTAAAATATTTTTTCGTAAAATTCGCCACCATTTCAAAGTCAAATTAATCACATGCATAATTATATACATATGAACGGATGGACTAAATATTTAGAATACTTTATGAATGCTAATGATTAAAAATAGTTGACAAATTGATTGTCAAGTTTATGTCAAGTATCTATTCAATTTCTATTGTTAGTTGTATGCTTGTTTTTTCATCAATTTTAATCAATTAAAAAAATAGTGCGTGGAGTCCCTCAGAGCGATGAAACTTCGTAATGTAGAAATGAAAAAAGGAAGGAGTAGAAATTGATGTTTAGTAAACTACACTCGTTGCTAACGCTCTGTGTCTCTTTGTATCCCCCCCACCCTCCAGGAGTGTTGAAAGTTTAACGCAACAATGCTTTCATACCCCCTCCGTGGTAGCGTTAAACGTGTAACGCAACCTTGTTGGAAGTCGCATTAAATTCGTGTAAAAATTAATTTATAGACTGTGTAAATTCTATAGAAATTATAATATGTGTGAGGTATAAAAAACCAATTGATTACAGATTAATTGCAAAAATAAATTCATTTTTAAGTGAATATTTAAAAGATTGCAAATAATATTTATGTTAATGGATTCACTCACACACACACACACACACACACACACACAAAAGCACAAATAAATTGAGGTTATGTGAAATCTATAGATAAATAAAATTATATGAAAACAAAGAAAACATAAATAAAAATATACATTTATTGATGATAATAATATTAACTCGAGTAACTTAACGTTTTGTTTTTTTTTATTTATTTTTTATTTTACCCGATATGTAAAATCATTACTAAATTATATATTAAAGTTATGGGATGAAGAAAGAAGAGAATTGGATGCAAGATGCAACGCAACGATATCTTTATCAATCGGTACGACTTAGCAGCTAGAAGAGAGACTCTTTCTTTATACAGAGAGATACAATAAACATAAATACATTGAAAGCGCATTAGTGCATACACACATTCCGCTCGCTATATACAAAAATACAACTAAATCAAATTCAAGAATGGATAATCAGTTGCTGTCTGTTTATCTACAGTAAAGTATTGGTCAAGTTCGTTCATTCGTTTAAATAATGTTTATTCAATAAAATTCACTTTCAAAAGAATAATTTGAACTAAATTTTTAAAGTGCAATAATTCTCTTTATTTTTAACACGCTTTTATTAGCTTCACTCGTATGTTTGTTTGTTTGTCTGTAGGTAACTCTCTGAAGTTGGCTGCAGAACGCATCTGAACGGATCCTTTGCAGGAGAGTAATAAAGATAGAGCGTGTTTTTTTAGTTTTTTTAAACTATTTTATTATATAAAAATGATTTTATAATGTATTGAATTGTATGTAGATTGCAAGAAATTGTGAAATTCGACTTTAAAATTTTATTTATTGAAGTTATTATACTTCTTTTGGCGCGTTTGGATGAGAGTGAATTTGTGAACGATTCCATAAAAACGACATGATGAAGTTGGCTACGGAATAGAATTATATATCTTTAATATATTTATTTTAAAAAAGTGTAAATACAAATGTTATAGATCTTTTTCTTACCTACAACTTTGCCATTTAACTTTTTTCCATAGGACTTATAGTTTTGTCGGAATTTTACCCAAAAACACTCACCCCCCCCCTCACTACTTCCCGAAGTCAGATCGCCCGTAATTTATTTTTCTTTTCATTTTTATCATAGTATCTTCCGTTTTCAATTTCATTCTACTCTAATTTTTTTTTGTTTTCAAAAATTATCTACCTAAAAATTATCTAGTGAAGTTTCAATGGGGACATTAAACTTTTTAAAATTATAAAAATATTTCACCATAATATTATAATAATATCCAATCTTTTTTTTTTGCTCCAAAATGTTAATGAATTATACAAAATAAATAGACAATTTTATTTTGAACAACAACAAAAAAAGCAGAGTAAATTATGGATAGTTAATCAATACACAGATTATTTTAATACGAGACATCAATATTTCCAACCAAAAAAAAAAAAAAACACATTTACGATATACTTTTTTTAAACAAAAAACAGCATGCTATTATTTATTATACAGAGAATTGTACAGAAATTCATGATGAAGTTTTACAGTAAAAATTAAAAAGGAGCCCACAAAAAAAATGTTACTCAAACATGTCCATGATAAAATATGAAAATTTTTCTTTATAAATTTCTATATTTTATTGTTTTATATCCATTTGATTATAAATTTACGAAATAATGCTTAATGAAAGCATTATTGACTTAAAGTTGTCATACCATCACCTGTAAAGATTACATACCGATTCACTTAACTGTTTAAAAGTTATTGCAATTTTAGAAAAAATATGTATGTGTGGACTTAACACGCATTAGAAGTTATACTTCTTTGACGTCCGAAAAAAAAAAGTTTTAAATACAAAACTGTATAAACTAATATAAAATATAAAATTTAATATTATTTTGTATAATTAACGAGTCTCAGATTTCATGAAACTGAAAAAATGGCATTACTTTTTTCACCATTTGTATCTCTCAAGCATCCTCCTTAAATCATCATTTTATTCGTCCTGTCTATTATGAAATAACTATTGTAAACTTCGGACTTTCGGAATCTGGTTTATTCATTAGAACTTTAATATATATTTTCCAATTTTTACGAGCCGTTTTGACTGCTATATGCCCAAAATATTAAAAAGAATAAGTTTTTTGCACTAATAATAATTAAATAAAATAAATGTTTTATGATGTGAATTTTTAAGTAGTAGTCACACAAAGAAATAGATTCAAAATTTAACAAACTCTCGTTATAATTTTAGGTGTACCAAAACGATTACCTCTTCTCCACATCCAACCTAATGAATAAACATATTCTTTTTCGAATTTTTTTTTTATTATTTATTATTATTTTCATTCTTTTTAATAGCAGCTCCAACATTCCATGAATGCACCTCTCATTTGCATATTATTAACATTATATATACTATCATTCTCTGTCTTTTTCTTTCGACCACATTATAATATATATTATATAATTATATTCATTTTATTCTTTTTTCTTTTTTTTATAATAAACATGCATATAAAAAATTATGGCTTCGTTTTTGTTCTGTTGTTGTTATAAATACTTAAAAAAACGTAAGTATAAGGGTCGCACTCAAATATAATACAAGGCGTTACAAAAACTTATCATCAAATTAAAGTAAAGAACAAAAATAAAAAATATAATTATGTACAAGAACAAACAAAATTATGTTACATTCAATCGATGTACGAAACCTAAAATTATTCGTTAATATTAAATTTTTGATTGTTATACTTCTTTTGGGACGTTTGAATGGGAGTGAATTTATGAGCTACATACGCACGATCCCATAAAAACGAACATGATGAAGTTAGCTATAGAATAGAATTAATAATATTTATTTCCTATTTATAGGTATGGAAACTGAATATACAATACTGTATGTACCATAAGTATGGTACATAGTATATTTAGACTGAACGCAAGGTATCTAACAAAACGTGTTGTTAATTTTAAATTTCATAAGCCTTTTGATGTGAAATACATTATTTAATTAATAACCAATATATTATTAATGATCAATTCTGAATAATTATATATTTATTACATAAATTTATCAGTTGCAAAAACTGTGTAAAAACGTTGAGAGTATTTTCGAATATTAAAGGTAAAGTATTATATTTAGTAATATTACTAGAGAGTTAATTATTTTTTAATAAATATTTAATTATTTTGTTTTTAAAATCTAATTCTTAACGTATCTTTATATTTTTTAGAATAATACCAATGTCATTAAATTTTATTACTTTTGAAACACAGTGTATTTAAATAATATTTTTCTTTTAAATTAAAAAAATAAAAATAAACGCACATATTTCGTTATTTAACTAAAGAATTTTTTTTTGAATAAACAAAACACCTCCTATTAAATAATGAAATCAATTCACTGAGCATTTGCAACGTCACATTACCGTGTGACTTACAAGGTGTAAAATAATTAATAAATTGTTGACAAATATTTTTATTTATTTAATTAATTAATTAATTGTGTGACGTAAATAACTGTTTCTTTACACATGCATAAACATTAACTAAACTTAACTTAAAAAAAAAATACACACACTTTGCATTCATTCTGAAAACATTTATATATATGGGTTGATTTTATAATTAATAATTAATTCTTTAAAATGAATTTTCTTTTATGCTTAATTAATTATCTATTAAAAATTTATCTCCGATTAGTTAATTTCCTTTATTTCGATAGCTTGTTAAACAACTTTCTAAATAAGGAGTTGTAATATTTTGAATTTTGTCTTGTACTACAATATCTCAATCAGTTTAATATCGAAAATAACAAACAGTGTTAATTGATTAAACTTCTGACATATGTGTTTGAACTATTTCGAATTAATTACAATATTTAAATACACAAATTATGTTTTTTATACAATCCATGATGAAATTGTTGTAGAAAATATAATGAACATTTTAATTCGCTTCTGTTTAGAATTTTGGAAAATTTCATTTAAAAAGCATTTAATTAAAAAATGTTTCAAATTTATACCTCTTTTGGCGCGTTTGAATGAGAGTGAATTTGATCCCATAAGAAAAAGCATGATGAAGTTGACTACAGAATAGAATTAATAATATAAATGACTAAGTTAACTTAAATGAAAATACATACATACACACAATGTATTATGACGTTCAGTATTTCAGTAATTAATGAGATGAAATATTTTAGTAATTAAGTATATATTGCAGTTACAAATGTGTAGATCTTAGGCCTCGTAATCAGGCAATTCGTCTGTATAATAAATTTACAAATTATAAAACATTAAATTGTATAATAGAGAGGGATGGATCGAGCTTTGTGACTTCAGTAAAAAAACATTTAATAAATATTTTTCCATACTCATTATAAGATGTTTTGCTGTGAGCCTTGGACACGATTATCCATCTTTTGTGTCGGCTATCCTTACCAATGGTTTTCTATGGTTTTCCATTTGGTTTGCACTAAGTGAATACTAGGATAGTTCCTTATACAGTCAGCCATAGATGCATACCTTCCCCTTCCCTTCATATGCTTCATCCTTTTTTTAACTTATTCTGTACAATTATATTTACAAAAAAAAAAAAACAATTAATGTAACAAGTACTTAGCATACAATGTACTTATTTGTTATTAATATTTTTTGAGAGACATGTATTTGAATGTCACGTATATAAACAGTATTGAACGCATGGCTTCAATTTACTTAAGGAATAAGAAATAAAATGTAAGTAGACATTCGTTCAGTTAGGTAATACCTTCTCTAGTTGTCGCTATAATTGTAATAATAGTAGCGCACAAGAGATATAACATACTCTTAACACAGTTAAAATAACAAAACATTAAGTATCCAGAACATCCACAACTTATGGCTTTATATAGTATTTACATAAATACAACAACGTACTATTTTATGGTTTTTTCATCATTTAAAAATCTCTCGATCTAGTTTCGATCGTTTTAACTTACAATTGTTTTACATGCTCAAATAATAATAATTATTATTATAAATATTCATATTGGTTCATAAAAATTGTCCAAATTTATTTCCATTTTGTAATAGCAAATGAATCTAGGCAATCAAATTTTCTATTATCAAAGAATATCATCATTTGTGAATATTGGTAGTAAAAACTAAGTAATTCTGAAATCTATAGAACATGCATGTAAAGATAAAGCAAATTAAGTGAAGATTACAATTATCCAGTCTATACAGTAAATATCCAGTCTATACAGTTATAAATACATAGATAATAATATAACTTATATATGTGTTTATTATTATTTTAATTTGAGCTAAAATTGTGTAGCGAATAAAATATTTTTGGAAAAAGTTATTTCTTTTCAGAAAACAATGGTTCAAAATTTACCATTCAAAATTTGGGTATCCACTGGACCGATTTTGCACATTTTAAACTCACTTTTTATGTCTAGAATACATCATCAAAAGTACAAATTTCTATCTTTTTTGTCTTGGAGTTTTAAATGAGGAGTGGGCATAAGGAAATCGATTAATTAGGTGATTTTATGAACACCTATACCAAAATTTTGTTTGTGGCTTCAATATTTCCATACGTTACAAACTTAATATACTCTAATATATTATATACGTCAAATATAAAAAAAACTATAGCCTTAGGTCCACAGGTTTTCTTTGTTACATGTAAAATAAATAGGACACCTAGACACGATGTAATTATAATATTAAAATCATGAAATATAAAAATGATTTACAATACACTACAGTTGTTATGATGCCTTTACAAATGCATGTGATCAACACACCATTTTTGTTATGATGCCTTCACGCACCTACTAACACTACACGTACAATAGTCGGAATATGTAATAAACACTGTATAATGTCTTCTATCTCGTTCTCTCTCACGTTAAATCCTATATTTACTTCTATCTCATTCTCTCACACGCGATATCCTTTTTAATGTATATGGTTGTCTCTTTTTACTGTCAGTTTTCCATATTTTATTGCATCTTCTGAATTCGAACAACTTTAATACAAACCATAAGGTTTGTTATAAACTTAAGCACTTTAAATGTATTATTTGTATGTCGTAGAACATAACATATTTCTTCTACATACAATACCGTACTGTTTTATGGATAATAAGTATGTGTACAAGAAGAGTATGCATGGTTGCACCATTAACATTTTTAGGTTTCAATTTTTTTTTTCTTTCTCAATTTTATTTAGTTCATAATAAAAATAAATAAAACCAATACTAACTACATGCATTCAAGTAACCAGCAGCAACAAGCAGCAAAAGGTAAATAATTATAAAAACAGTTTGTTTATTAGGTTAAATGTAATTATAATTGTGGTAGGTCGTCTCTTATGTTCTTTTTAAATAACCATTAGAGAGCTTTTAGTTGTATTTTACTTAACATATATTTTTTTATATCTTTTTGTGTATGGTAAATAAATATATGTATTTTCATGTAATTACAATTTGGAATTTAGTTGTTTTAAATTTATTTTGTAAAGTGTTTTCACATAAAAATATAAAGAATCTATGTATACGAATGTTGGATGATCAATACTTGGAATGTTATTAATTGTTAACATTGTTATAATACACAAAATACCGTTCAGTTTATATTATTATTTAAAAGACTTCGATTTTTATAATTGTGGGTAATATTTTGGAATTAGGAATAATTTGTCAGGTACCATTATAAATAGAGTCGTAATGAAAATGTCCTGTAGGATATAACGAAATATGTTAGCTCCAGAATTCGGAATTTATGCAAACATAAAGTCGGTGACTATGTACAGAATTTTATTTGAAAAAAATACTTTTATTATAAAATATGTTTTATTAATCGATGTTGGAGGAAAATACGTAATCCGATGGTTTAAAATAATTTACAATAAAAAAAACTACAGGAAAATGATCACCAGTAAGTCCAGTAATACAGGATATTAAACGGTGAAAAGGGCGGTGGATTGTACACATGCTCAGGGGAAAGGGGAAGAGTAAATAGAATACGGTCGAAAAATCAATTAATAAAAGGCCTTGAAAGCGAATTAAGTTCCAAACAAAAACAGATTTTCAATTAAAAAAGACAATAATTGTTTTGTAAATTTATCTTTAAATAAGTTTGACTTAATGATTTCTTTATCAATCATAAAGAGTAATCAATAAATTATTAATAGTTGACATTAAAAAATACTAAACAATAGCGGAAATAATTTTTTCAAATCATTAATTATTTTAAAATGACGAAAGAATTGTTTACCTTCGAACGATTTAAAACTCTTTTGTTTGATTTAAAGGCAGTATAAACACGATACTTACGCGATAATAGATAATTTGGCAAATAAAAAGCCTATGATTACGTTCACTATTGAAGCAGGCATTTCCTATACGATAACTACATATACTTGCTCGATTTATAAATTAGATCGCTATCTACTATGGCAAACTCATGCCGATATACCGGATGGAAAATGCAGTTTATTTTTTTTTTTAAATTGATTTATCGTAACTGCGTTTTTTCTCAGTAAAATCGATAATAAATTCATCACCCATTTAACAGATATTCTTTTTAAATCCAATTGATCATACAAAATTGAAACGACCGTATGAATTCAAAACACTGTGGCCTCAACTGTGGGACGCCCTGAATGATGTTCGTCTTCTGAGGATATACAGTCACGACACATAGCAGATAATTATACTATGAGTAAAGATCTGATTTAATAAATATATGTCAAATATTATTTCATCTTAATAAAAGTTTTTCCCCAACTGTACCGTGGTCGTACTACCTTAAATATATATATTTTTATATCAAAACAAAACAAAAAAATAACAATATTAAATGCGGTAAAAATAAATAGAGAAATTTATAAATTGACTAAAGTAGACATTACCATATAGGAGACAACTTCTAATAATACTTGCTGGTAGTATGAACGACAATATTCTATTGACTGACATAGATATTAAAATAACAGATTGGTGTTTTGATCATGTCATACATCTTAAGAACACTTACTTAAAACTTGCTTCACTTATTAGTAATAGTGTATTTAATTAATATTTTTATTAAGATTATTAAAATGTATATATAGTGTATGATTTTAATTCATTTCATAAAATTAGTTTAATAGACTAAATACTTCCGATATCATTTTATTAGTATTGCAAAACAGTTTATAAGACATGCTCAATAACACTTTTCTTATATGATCAAACTAGTGTTAGTCCAATAACTAGTTAATAATTTTGATTAGGTATTTCAGGAGGTTAGAAAATTTGTATTAATTACCTCAAAATCATGTCAAACTCGTATTTTAACTGAATAAATTTTATTCTGTTCTTCAACTTAGCAAACGATTTCTATTACTTATCGATTTATTTCGCAGTTAATTTCTCCAAAAACAGAATAATGATTTAAGAATTATAAAATTATATAAATTTCTCCAAAGAAATATATAAATCAGCTTCCAATTTTATCAATAAAAATATTGTTAAGGTACTCACAAAATTACAAAAAAAAAGTTTGATTAAAAAATAAGTCTATAAAAAATGAATTAAACATGTATAGTAAAATTTTTCTCAGGCTAATAGTTTTTCAGGTATAACATTTACAGTAAAAGCCCTACATGAAAGTGGTAATAACAACCGGAGTTGGGCGTGATAAATTTCAAATCAGTCATCCAAAAACCATAAATGTATTGAACCAAAATGACTGAGTACCGAAAAATTTTTTTAAGATATATTTTATTACCATATACCTTTAATACCCAGGAACAAAAAAAAATCAAAAACTCCTCAGTTAAAAAAAATTATTTTTCCATACCAAACGAAAGGTAAATCCAACAGTAAATCCTTCATTTATAAACCAATTGTAAATCGTCACACAGTATGGACATAGAGAATATCGGGAGTACTTATTTGAATACAATGATCATAAATAATAAATTTTTTTGTAAACATTTAAATGGTGTTAATTGCAACAAAATTGCTTAATTTGTTAATAATATTATTGTCTATGATACCCACTTAAGTATGTTCACTGCTACTAAGTGAATGCAATTATATATTTCAATTTAAATTATTTATTTATTTAAAATATATTAATTACTTAATTATTACATGCAATTCTATTAAAAAGTTAAAAATTTTCCGTTAATTTATATTATTAATTACTTTTTTTTTTAATAGAAATTCAATTCAAGTTTTCTATTATTACTGGCCGCAGTTATATAGATCAATAAGATAAGCAATATTCATGGCCTCAAGTGGGTTTTATCACCATATTGATGCAATATCCTTGTATCAAATAAAAGTATTAAAAATGTTTAAGAAAAATTTATATGTAATATGAACTGTATATTGTTTTACTAGATGACGTAATTAGATAACTTCCATAAGTTGCGCCATGAACTTCCTTACAAGCAAAGTGCATAAAAAATAAAGTTTATTGTAACTATTATTACATTAATAACAATATATATTAAATAATGTTTATATACATTAAGATTGTATGAAGCTGTATTTGAGCCTATTGTATAATATCCTAATTTTGTAATGAATTTTTAATTTTACTACAAAGCAACCATTGAAATTTTCTATAAATCAAGTGAGTTTGTTGATTATTTCGAATTCAATTTTTTTTTTTCAATTTTATTTTGAAAATAATTTCAAAAATAAACAGTAAAAATGTCTTCTAATATAGATGTAGAAGAACATACGAATTTATTTATAGAATGGAATAATATAATAAAAGAACTAAATGAAAATCAAAAAGAATTACAACGAAAACAAAATGATATAAATGAAAAATGTACAGAATGGGAAAATTTATTATCAAAATATTGTTTGAAAAAAACCGAATTAGAAATGAAAGTTATTAAACTGTTTTTAGATGCCAGTGAAATAGAAAGGACGAACCTTACACAAGACGAAAATCGTTCAATTGATAATGTACTGGAAAATGGATCATCCAAGGAAGAACAAATTGATGAGAATGTAGTTCAATTAGTTTTAGATAAAAGTGAAATAGAAAACACGTGTGACAAAGAAGACGACAAAAATCTCCAGACAGATGAAACTGAAAACAAAGTATATGAAAAGGATAATATTCAAAACCATTAGAAAGCATTTAAACAAGTTGTTAAAAATTCTAATATAAATGTCTTTTATTTTAAAATAAATCAATTTTTTAAATAATATTTGAAGTATGTTTTACTTCCAAGCTATCGATTTTGAAAGTTTTTTGGCAAGGTTACAAAAATGCGGAGCCTATATTTCACATCCACCACATATTTATAAATTTTAGACACAGGTTTTCATTAAAATGCCAATATATATCGAGATCCACGAATGCGTGATTTGAGTTTTAAAATTTTAAAGTTTACATAAATTTATATTTTTTAAATTTCTGGCTAATTCGATATTTGAGAAAAATATCTATAAAAAATTACATTGGATTGAAATATAGAAAATTCATTTTTCACCTTAATATCTTAGACTAATTCGTTCATAAGGGAATTTTAAGTCCAGTATTGATAAAAAATTTATGAATTCAAGTGATGATAAATGAAAATTGACAAATCCATGAATGTAATGATGGTATCAGATAAATGATTTGATGAGTAAATGATCAATATCTAGATAATATTGCTAGAGGTATAAGAGGTATGATTACAATAAAACCATATCATACGCAACAATTTTACATATCATTTATTTTACAGTTACGGAACAAATTAGTGTACCGTACAACAAATCAAATGTGTTCTCATCAACATTATTTTTATTATTTAATATTTAGGATTCAGTATCGGATTCAATAACTATATATTTTTAAACAATAATTTATCCAGAATAAACAGTAAATTATTATCGAATTGTCTTAATATTGAGTCGATGAAAACCAAAGCAGCTTCTTTGTTTTCCAAACTAATCTGCTTTAATAGGACTTTGAAATAGCTAACACAGTTTTAGACAAAAAGTCTTTAGAACTTTAACGATTAACAATGTAAATTGTTGATAGAAACTCAATAATGAGAAATGTTTGGTTAATCGTAAAATAGGAAATGGAATCGTCTGGAAATGGAAGGTACTTTTGCTTAGACGGGCATTCTCACAGTTACTTCGAAAGTATTATCAAATATCTTTTAATTAAAAATACTGTGAAATTTTATATAAAAATTATGTTTAAGATGTGTTGCAATGACCAAAATTGAACAAGTTTATTTTCTAAAGGGATAATTGAAATTATGGTACCGCTTTTCTAACAACTATAAAGAGGTGTACAAAAGAGGATGAGGCTTTGGGCTGAAAAAACAAATTTTCAAAAAACGAATATTAGCTCTTTCGACTGACGATATTAATTTTTATATCAATTTAACAAGATATTTGCGACAAACTTATTTTTGTGCCTTATAAGTTCCTGATATTTTTGACATTTGAGGAAATTTTTGAGGCATCTGTCAAAACTAACATATTAACAAATGAATTAATTTGCATTTCGAGGGTAACGTACACATTTCCTAATCTAATTTCATAGCGTTATTTAATGAAAACTGAAATTGATATAGGTTTAATCTTTAAAAAATATACGAAACCATTTTTAATTTTTAGAAAATTTGTATCTAACAATTTATAACATACATACATATATTTATTGAAATTTGCTATGCCGATTTCTTTTCTCGATTATAATTCGAAAAATAATGTGTGAAGTGTACTAACTACAGTATACAGTTTTTACATGAATAACATTTATATATATATATATATATATATATATATATATATATATATATATCTATATATATATATATATATATATATATATATATATATATATATATATATATAAATAATTTTAATGATTCTTGTGTGTAAAATATATAATTTAAATATATCTTTTTTTTTTATATTATAATAATAATATTATAGTTTAGATAAAAATTTATTTGCATCATAGAAACATTTACAAAAATATGTATAATTTTATTTTTAATAATTGTGTACAAGTTGCGGTTTATTATTTTGCTAAATATGTGTAAGATTAACGGTCTTTGAAAAACGAATACATTGTAACAATCGGGTTCGAATTTAAATCGAGATTATAAGACCTTTATCTAAATTTAGTTACAAATAATAACCGATACCAAAATGCTATATTAAAAAGGTTACAAAGCTTGATAGTTTTAGATTTCATGTTTCCTCATCAATTACAGATTTTTTTTTTTTTTAATGAAATGACATTCAAAAATTATAAGATTCCATAAATTTCATGATATATTTATAGAAATATAAGTTAAGAGTCCATTTAATTTGATTCCATTTCAGCGAACAAATATATATTTTACAACCTGCTGTGTATTATATTAATATTTATAAAAATTCAATTCTTTTATCCTTAAATAAATCTCAAATCCCCTTTAGGTATAAATTTTTAACAAAAAAAACATTTAATAATTTTTTTTTTTTTTAATTTCACATAGCTTTCTTTCTTTACCTGACTGACAATATTGTATCTCATTTCTAGGTATACAAATATAAATGTTAAAAGACATTATGAGACATATATATTTTTTTTTATGTTAGAAATATTATGTCATTTATGGGAAATATGTGTGTGTACATGGTTAAACATAAAAGTTTAATAACTTATAAAGAATACAACAAAAAAACTTGACAACACCGTAAAGGTGTATAATGTTTTAACACTTATTAGTATGAGAGCTGATGGCAATTTAACCCATTCACTCTATTAGTACTGATACAAACAAAATAATTGTATTTATTCCCGATTTAACTTTTACTCAAGTAAAATCTGAAAAAAATAAGTTATGATAAAATTGTTTCACACAGAATTTGAAAGGCCCGATTAATTTCTAGTGCACACTATTTTTTAGATACAAAATCCTAAATATAATTTGTATTGCAAATTCAGATTTTAAAGATATAAAAATAAGATTGAAAAAATTGAAACAGTTTCAATAATTTTGATTTAACAAAATCTAGAGCATTTAAAGAAAAATATAATTTTCTTTTTATGCCAAAAATGAAAATTTTTAACTAACAATGATAATTTTTTTAATATCCAACATCTTGAGTAACACTGTTTGAACAATTTTTAATCATAAACATTCATAAAATACGGCAAATATGCAGTCTATACCGTTGTATGAATTATATATAATAATATGTTTATAAGCTAAATTAGACCGGAAATCTTGGTGATTTAATTAATCGAACTTTTCATCAACTTTTATGGTTTAAAAGTTAGGTTATGCATTCATGAGTCTCAATTGACCGATTTCGTTCATTCACAAACTTAAATGCATTTCAAATTTTGTGCCTTCAATTTTTGCCTGCGTTATATACTTTAGACTTAATTTAATAAACAATGGCATATTTTTTAAAGTATTAAAGTTACCAAAATTTTTGGATTTCATAGAAAATTTGAAGGCACTATCAAATTTTGATCTATGTATTGTACATAGACCTAAATATAGTGATTTCATCATTGCCACAAAATCCATAATCAATTTTTTAACCATAAAGAAAAGTCTAAAAAATGAAACTTATTTTTTTTCAATAATCAAACAAAACTATAATCATATTATTATGACAGTATTTTATGTATTTTTACAATGTTAATAATTAAAAACCTCATTTCTTTACAAACAAGCCTTATTTAATAAAAACTGCACTTGAATAATATCTGAATAATTTTTTACCATCAACTCCATGGCTATAAATCTACGATGGCTACAAAGAATGGCTTAAAAGTATTTGTGTTTTAACTCTGACACACTAATTGTATTATACCATGTGCGTATGAACGAACATAAGTTTTTTTATATTATTTTAAGTGTTAGAATCAACTTTGTATTCAGTCAGTCTTGTTTAATAAACTTATTAGATGGTTAACGTTAACCATTTTTTTCTAGAATATAATAATAAGTCATTTGTTTATCAACCATATTATATTATTATTATTCTAACAAGAATCTATTTTTGTTTCTTGTTTAATGACTTTTAATGTTTAATTAGGCTAAAATATACTATCGAAAATCTACTAATAAATAACTTGACATGGGTATATGCGCGCAAGTTATTACAAAATTATTTTTATTATTTATTACTATGTTGTTGCATTAATTTCTTTACATTATTCATTCAATATTATGGATATCGTATTTAGGGTCTTTTATCTCACGAAAATTTTATTATGGATTTTCAACTAATTTGTACGTTTAAGGAAGTACGAGCACCAAGGCAACTTTTGATAAAAGGCCTGATTTTTTTTTTTTAATACAAAGTTTAAATATGTCTAATCAAATTCCAAAAATTTGAAGGAGATTGCCCGATCATTTAAATAAATAATTAGCTTTAAAGTTGAGCAATTTAACATTGGTCTTATGGGGTAACCTTCAAACATTGATACATTTCTGTATTTTTCTCGTAAAACTGTCGGTGAATATTTTTAAAAAACTTATGGATGAAAGTAAATATATTAGTGGTAAATTTAATTCAAAAACATTTACACTTGCCCGACTAATTAAAGTGTATTAATTAAAAGAAAAATAAATGCCGCCACTAGCCAATGTTAAATGTATATCTATATATTGAAAAAAATCATATGGTTACTGCGTTCCCCTTATAGCGCTAGAGTCGATACCTATCCCCACACCGCCTGGCGCTCGTACTTCCTTAAAGAGTTTTAAACCCCAATTTTTAACCACAATGCCGCTGGAATAAAATAGTACTTTTATTAAAACGAAGACGTAAATCATTATTATTTATTTTTATATAAGTATATTCGAAGTTTAAGGTAGTTATAAAAATTATTTCTTCGTTGGCAAGCTACTCTATATTCGGGTGACATAGGCTACTTTTTTTCATTGCATTCCCACCGGAACGGGAACTACGCTGATGAAACCGAGTGACATTTGCTAGTATGAAGTAGGCGAAAAACTATTTTATTTAATTGATTTCGCTTAAGAAATTTGACAACGAATTACCACAATAAAATAAAGTTTTAATTTTATTTGAGCGATATTGATCTTAAAATATTGATTTAAACTTCAGAATCGGGTTCCATCATTGTACAAATTAAAATAAATTTTTCGTATAAGTACATAAGGTTCTTTTTCTTTCTAAATATCCTTGGGTAAGAGTTATTATTATATCTAACAAAAACCTAAATTCTAAGAAATTACTTATGCATCATGATTCAAACAGCCCATCTCATATCATACACATGTGTAATCAACCAATATAATTTTTTATCAATTGATCGATGATCGTGCAAATAATAATTCAAAAAAAAACAAAACTATTTGTATAAATTAAAATGGCGTTTGAAGCGAAAAAAAACGCTTTATTTAAAGAATTTGTTACTATTAATGTGGATAATTTCTCTTATATACAGTAACATTATTTTCATATGCCATTGTATTGTATAATAGTATTCATAATTATACAGAGTGTAATATAAAATTGTACTTCAATATATAAAGTTAATATTTAAGATAATATCTAAAAGCACATCATGATAACAAACAAAGTTTAAATTGTTTGTATACCCGACATATGACTATCAATTTTTTTTATAATCTTAGTGTTAATATACTTAAAAAATTAATGAGTGAATGAGAATGTACTTTCGACCTGAAAATATACTTTTTATATGTTCAGAAATTATCTGCCCATAGATAAAAATTGATGTTTCTATATAGATGAGTCATTCCAGAAGTTTATTATCGTATCGTGGCGATAGGTTTTTGCCATATTTCCTCCTTTACTTGTATTCTACTTTCCTGTATAACCCTTTCCTGGGTGCAAGCTTGCCAATAACTCATGCTTGACAATTTGGAAGCTAATTTGAAATCTAAAGCCAAGCTAAAGACCTTCGTTACAATTAGGGTACTGAGCTGATTCAAAATTTGCTATATTTCACATCAAAATGTGAAAAGACCCCAAAACAACGACAAAACTTAATTTAAAATTGATTCAAAAACAAAGAAATTGTAAGCCATCAAAGATCTTTTTTTTCTTCTTGAAAACGATGTTTAACATGTAATCTTTGTGTAATTTGGAATTTTCAATGGCCAAAGATTTACTACAGATACATGTTCATGAAGTAAAAACGCTTCAAATAAATACCGGTCTCCTATTGGCGCTTAAATCTCAAATAATGGTTGAAAATAAATAATAAAACCATGAACATAATACAATTTAGACCAAAATTGAATTTTTGAATGACAATTCGAGTAAATTCCGGTCCCCAATTGGCGCTTAAATCACAAGTAAGCGTTGAAAATAAATAAGATAAACATGAACATAATATAATTTGGGCCGAAATGGAATTAAATGTTTTTATAACTGTGTTATCAAAAAATTTTTAACGCTACCATAACTGAAAATGATTTCTAATTACACACAGTGTTTAAAAAGTATTCTACCCAAAATGGATAGAATATTAAAGTGTTGTAATCAGAATTGTTAAAAATGAAAATATATCCACTCAGTACATTTACGAATACGAATGATAAGTCTATTTATAATAATTTATTCCGGCATGCAAGATTCTCACCGCCTGCGTCTAATGTTTGCCCCCTGTTCGTTCTTCATATATCCATCTATCTATCTAACATATAATACATAATACTACTAACAACATATGAAACTATTTAAATTTGTTTGTTAAATGCTTACGGCAAAAAATGTATTCATATACAAAAAAAAAAACAGAAATTTAACTAACACACGCATGAAATGGAGATATTTGTGTAATAAAAAAGAGATATAAATATATATTTCTTTACTCACATTTATCTAACATTTACATCGTATAAGAAACAAAAATCATAGAATCAGTGTTAGAGTTTATGTGATCTGTTGTGTCAGCGAACTTACGGCATTTTATTATTTAACATTTTGATGTGAAACACATCTATTGGCGAGTGTTTGGTGTGGCGATATAGGCCGTGGCGACGCATCTTTATGCTATATGATGGAATGTATACGTAGTCGTAGGTAATACGCAAGTGACGTGCGCAATCTGTCGCAAACTCTCGCATATCTATTGTATATATGGTGTTATTTACTACGTTACACATGTGAGGGTAACCTACAAAATTAATTCGATGTTTAACATCTGCTTGGTGCATTACCCATACTAGTTTTTCACTATTTCCATGGTGAAAGAAGACCCCTTGCCCTGAGCAATTTGCATCTGGAATACTTAATAATATACAAAGAACAATTTCTTTGTAAGCGAAGATTTTTAGAATGTAATAGATTTCATATATTTCGAGTATCGCGCATTCTTTATTAGTCTCTAATAGAGATGGGAATGTAAGTTAGTTCATTCAATTCTCAAATATTCCTCTTGTGTCGTAATAATCCCGGAGTCGTAATGATTTTCCGAGGAGATTTTTAGATGCTGTGCAAACCGTCACCAAATTAGCAACGAGTTACATTCCCTCAGAGAATCATTACGACTAGCTTATTCATACTAATGATGACTACTTTGTAGTCGAAATACGTATTCATAAAATACCAATTAAAAACTTGGGTAAAAAAATCCCAGAGTTTTCTGTAATAATATGCATATTTTTCCTAAGTGATCAGGATATTTTATTCAAGTTTATTAGCATTTTTTTTTTAATTCATTTGTATCAATATAAATTATTTTTCACACAATCAATTTGAAATCATGCCATAATTTTGTCCATAAAGAAACAAAAAATTATATGCATAATACGAAGATAAAAATTTAAGTTTGTCAAATTAATCGCTATAAAATCAAACAGGAGTTTCAGAGTAAATTAAGTGCCCAAAATAATGCAAAATCAACTGAAGGTGATTTCTAAACATGTAATAAAAGAGGTGATACATTCACAGACACCTGTTTGTGTGTGTATATTTATTACATATGCATATAGATACAGATAATATATGCCGAACCAAACGAAACACCATCTTGTTTTTTTGTTTTTTTTATTTAATGTTTCATGTTCAAAATTTATAATATGTTGAATAATTATATTCTAATATTATTGAATGTCGCTTCTTCCCTCCCAATATTTTATGGTTCATTTAAAATATGAATTTATAATTTTTTGTTTCATATCAAAAGAAATATTTTGGAAAATCAGAGATTCAATGTTTAGATCATGTCAATGTCATATCCGTACCGTGCATAGTACTCCGGAAGGGTGATGAAACACGATAATGTATGAATCTGAAACAGAATCATCTTCTGTTCTATTATTAAATTTCAATTCTTCTCTATTAAATTTCGATTTTTTTTCCCAATTTCCTAGATCAAATTATTTAGTATTTTTATAAATACGTACTTAAACTACAAAGTAGTCATCATCAGTATGAATTAGCTAGTTGTAATGATTCTCTGAGGAGATGTTACTCGTTGCTAATTTGGTTTGTGCACACCCTCACCAAATCAGCAACGAGTAACTCCTCAGAGAATCATTACAAATAGCTAATACATACTGTTGATGACTACTTTGAAGTCGAAATACGTATTTATAAAAATACAAAATAATTTGATCTAGAAAATTGGGACAAAAAATCGAAATTTATTCGAAAAATCCTAGAGTTCTCATTAATAATTATCAAATATTCAAGAATTTAAGCATACAGTTTCGCTCATAATATAACTAATCTTCTGTTTCACCGTGTAATGTAGTTTTTTGTTTTAACAAGAATATATATAAGAATCTATAAACCATAGTAAATAATAAAATATTATTAATGCAACAAATTTCAAGTTTTATCAAGTAAACTAGTTCAATTGTGAAAGTTTAAATCTTTAAATAATGTTATTTAATTTGCACTATTTTTTTTATTGTTTGTTATAAATGTTATTAGAAACATTTAGAGTATACGGCATATATATATATCAATAATGGATTGCACTTCTTATATTTAATTAAAATATTTTTTAATTAGTCAAATCATGGAATATATAAAAATATTTTCATTTATCACAAAAAAATATATATATTTAATCATTACTCATATTTTCCACGCATGAAACTGTAAATTTTTCAATTTTCACGCCAAAATAACCCAAAAAATAATTATCAAACTGTGCTGAAATTTGGTATGCACAATATTGACATGAAAATAAAATTTTTAAATATAAAATCGAATTTTGATTTTTACCTTATCCGTTAATTTTCTGCCAAATTCCAAGTATTCTTGGAGAGCGAAAATTGAAAACAATACAATGTATATTACATGTAATTTAAGTTTACAGCTTGTTAGAAGCACACTCTTTTATGTCAATAATAGTGCTGTAATAACGCTCTTAAATTTAGTGTAAGCTTTGTTATCACAAAGAAAAAAATCAATATATTGTGATTCGAATATGAAGCTCTTAAAGATTATTTTCCATCGATTTGGAAAAAAAAGTTTAAAACAATCACTAAAGATTTATGTATACTCAAGTAATAAAAATACGCGACGATCTGATTCTTTCACGCTTACTTAAAATTCTAATATACACTAATTTTAAGGTATGTTTTATAATATTCACATTAAAATCCCGGTTTTAGATAGAAGAAAATAAAATTATGTTAAACAACTCAACATACCTATATGAATCGAGTATTTAATGTTTTTAAATAGGTTAAAAAAAAACTGATAATAGAAAAGTATCGCATTTTTTTTTTGAGTTTTTTGAGTATATATGAATTGCGTCATTTATTTATACTTCTTTGTTTAATAAAGAGTTTTGAATGTCCATATTTTGTCTCTTTTTAATACTTTTGAAAAACACAAATTTAGTAGACCATTATTAGATAATTCAAAAATCACTATATTCAGTTGAATTTCAAAGGAAGAAAAAATATGGTGGTATACTTCTTGGAAATAGTCTGAATGAGGAAGTAATTAGATAATTTAAAAAAATCACTTAATAAATGTCAAATTTAGACGGTATAAAGCAGAATAATTTAAATAAAAATGCTGTTCAAATCAAGAAAAAAAATAAACGGATGTTCAAACAATTGGTTGAAAACTATAATACCTATATGATATGGAACACAAAAATTAATGACGGTCGCTTGCTACGTGGTAGAACATATTTACAAACGTAAATTCACATTATGCTAAAATCAAAACCCTTTCTTATACCATAATCGAATAAAAAAGCAATTTATTCAAAATTTTTTTCCATTTATGAATTATATAGACAGATTTCTTAAATCAAAACATCTGTTTTTTCAAAGAAATATTTATTTTTTGAAGTTATACTTCTTTTGGCACGTTTGGATGAGAGTGAATATGTGAGCTGTGCGCTCACGATCCCATAAAAACGACATGATGAAGTTGGCTATAGAATATAATTAATAATATATATTTCTTTAAATGACTAAGTTAACTTAAATGAAAATACATACAAACACACAGAGTATGATGACGTTCACAGTATTTCAGTAAATAAATTTTACAATTAATGAGATGAAATATTTTACAATTAATGATTGTTTATTTTGACTGTATATCTATTTTTTACTAAAATAAAACCTTAATTTTAATATTTTTCTGCGATCTTTACTGCAGTTTTGTTTCATGAAATTTTTTTTTTCAGACGCCAAAGAAGTATTACTTCTAAGGCGTGTACATAAATACACACACATATAAATATATAAATTAATTTTACTTATATATTATTAAGGAAGTAGATAAATAGAATAAAACGATGTTGTTTGATATTTTAAAACAGTTGAAATGTAATTAAGGTCAATTTGAATGCGATAAAATTGATACTTTTTGTTGTTTTTAGAAATGTGAATGGCTTTAATCAAATTTAAAAGTTTTTATTGATTACTTTTTTATTTATATTATTGATATTTAATAGAGAATGGAATAAATAACTGCGTATTAACCAGATAATATTGTCAAATCCATAAGTATGATCATTGCATACAAAATAAGCATTAAATTCAATTTCACCAAATTAGGAACGAGTAACATCTCCTCAGAGAATCATTACAACTAGCTAATTCATACTGATGATGACTACTATGTAGTTGAAATATGTATTTATAAAAATACGAAATAATTTGATCTTGGAAATTGAGGCGCAAAAAATCGAAATTTAATGAAGTAAATAAAAAAAAATAGTCAGCAGAATATTTACGGGTGGAATAATTGTCTGCTTAATATGACATTTGATTGCCTTAGATGCGGAGATTGCATAGCTACTCTCATAATAGTAATAAGCTACTTTCATAACAGTGCATGACTGCTAATAAACATTCAAATTCCATCATGAATTAATCGACTTGAAATAATTTGTATGCTTATTCGGAGATATTTTTAGAATGGGAGATATATTTATATGCAGTAATTTCATTTGTAAATTTCTTAAATAGCTTAAATCATACTCCTTCTATGCAATGCAGTGACTATAAAAAATCAAGTAGGGAAGAAAATCGACATTTTAAAACAAAAATTTAAATATAACGAGGAAATGGGCTATTAATTATTTCTTATACTCCAGAAATCATACTTTCAAACATGTCTAAAATTTTTTTGCAGTATTTAATCTTTATTCTGTTATCATTTTTTATTGTAAAAATTACTAACATTAACCTAAAAAATATCATTTGATTTACATTTTTTAACTTTCGAATTAAAAAACAATTTCTTATAGACATTAAAAAAATACTGTCTTGTTTGAAAATATGGTTCAATTTCAGTAGCAGAGATAAAATGTGAAATTAATTCATATTATATTTTTTTTTTTTTAAATAAAAATGAGATTAATGCCAATTAATTATCATAAATTTCGAATATCCCTTTACAAATTTTTAATATTGAAAACAAAAAAACACAAAAAATTAAATGCAACTGTGCTTGTCCTAAATACGAAACATACGTTTTTTTTACATAATATTGAATTGATTTTAAATTCACGTTATTTTACTTTTAAATTTATGCAAGCAAGAGAAATTCGTATCCACTTTCAGAAACAAATAAATAAATAAAAATGCATAACTTTAGCATATAAAGCAATTCTTTATATATAAATTTTTCAATACAATTGTTCCACTAAAATAAATTTAATTAATTTAGTACAAATAAATATATTTAAAAATTAATGGTTTTGAATTTTGACAATTTATCCATGAAATAATAATGAAAAATTGATTTTCAATGAATCTGATTCATCTAGATGAACCATTTATTATAATAGGAATGTTGTGATTGATTCTAAATTTGCTATATTTTACATCAAAACGGGAAACTACATTCAATACCAAACTTAGAACAATTAAATTTGCTTCAATTTTATATTTGAAAAACATACAATGAAAACATACAATTAAATACTTCTTTCAATCATTTTATTGGCTAATTAGTTTAAGTCTTAGGATGTGATTGGTAGAATTACAATGTTTAAAACCATTAGGAAAATTTAACTAAAATTTTCATTTACTTTCCAATACATTGTGTTCAAAAATCAACTCAATTGATTTTTAATAAAAAGTTTATTTTTGTTTTGGAATGATTCTGTTTTAAGATTTTCATAGCTTTGATATAAAGTAATGAATTTATGAATCAATAAATTCTATTTAATTATTTTTCAAAGCAATATCAATGAAAAATTTATGAACCAAACGAATGAACCCGTTATATCAATTTAAAAGATGTTTTTCTACTGTCGAAATTATTGGTATTAATACAACAAAATATAAAATACAAGAACAGATTGATTTGTTAGCAATTATTGAGATAAGTCTGTGTCATTCATAGCTTTTTGGTATACTAAAATTTAGTAAATTCAAATGAGTTAAGTTACAAGTTATTAATTAAACATTAAATAACAAATTTAATCATTTCAGGCCAAATATTAAATTTGGTGTTCTAAAATGTTTAGAATAATTAATTCAAAAATATTAATTTTTTTATTCATTAAAAAAATATAATTTAATATTTTGCACTATTATAATACTTCTTTTAATTCTTTGCACAAATTATTATTAATAAGTTATGCATCTATATTAATTAACTTATTATTTTGAAACAAATATATTATTTCGTGTTAATATATTTGTTATAATACTTAATAAAACACAAATAATAATAATAATAATTTTAATATTTATAAATTTAAAACATGAAATGCACTTTGATCTTTTAATAAATTATATTGTGCATAATAATTAACAAGTAACTGTATAATAATAATAATAATAATAAATAATTAATACAAAAATTTAAAAATATAAGACAATATTTATTAAAATTGATTAAAAGTGGTGACATATAAAATGATTTACTAATTAAAATATAAAATAGTAATTTATTATTTATTATTATTGATATTTATTTATTTATATTAAAATAGCTATTTTATTTATCAAGGTTCAAATTTTACACATACAGATTGTATATTAAGTAGATGTTTAGGGTAGATCTACCCTAATCATAGTCAGGGTTCGTTGACGATTCATGAGCGTGCATCACCGTCACACAAAATTCACAGGTTGAAACTGTTGTTATGATTTAAATTGTAATGTAAGAAAATATATATTTTTTATTGAATTTTTCAAATTTAAACTGAGCTTTTTTTGACTGTGTTAACTATTCTTCTCCGATCCTTTTATTATTTTATAGTAATTAATTATTTACAATTAGTGTATGGACTCTATCCGCGCGGAAGAAGTGAAGCAAGAATACCACGTGCTTGGAATCCACCAACTCATTCTCTTTCTACCTTACTTCATACCTCCTCCATAGTAGCGTTAAACGTTTAACGCAACCATGTTGACAGTCGCATTAGAAGTTTCACTTGAAAAATGCAAACATTATTAGTACACCTTGTACATATAATATTAAAATCACAAATATTTATAAAATTAATCATACCTAAGTTTAGTCTACGGTTTCGGTTCAGTGCTTGCAACAAATACATACAATTTTTACAAGAATATATTTTATATAATATTTGACACATTGTATTAACATAAGAAGTACTATACATTGAACATATCTGTCACATTTCAAATAACAAAGTAACAGACATGATCCTAATTAGTTTTCTATAGATTTGTTAATAAATTATTATTATTATTATTCATTTTATTTTTTTCATATTTTTGTTTTAACATTCAAATAATTTTAAATATGTCAGAGAAATTTAAAGAAATGCATAATATTCATCATACTTCATTTATGAAATTGACATTAAAATAAGATTTTGTATCTAAAATATTTCAACTAAAAATGTGAATAAATAAGAAATTTAAACAAACAAAAAATTGGTTTACGTAAAGAATATATGGCTTATAAAATTACTAGTAGTCAAGATCAAAATCTATTGAAAATTGAAGAGAATTATACAAATAATGACGATAAATACTTAAAAAATCTTTTTTTTTCAGTTTCCCGCCTGTATTTTGTACCAACAAAAGTTTATAAAACCCTGGAAAGAGTTATAAATTTTAAATAAAATGGAAAATTAACGATGACTATTAATCCATAAATTCAATTTTTATGTGCATATGTTTATTGATGTCCCAAGAACTTCAATGCATGTATAAGACACAAACCTTCTGTTTAATTGTATATATTTGTATTCAAATTTCGATATTTTTACGAAGTTATATTTTTTATATATTAAATATAATTGTCTTTTAAAATATAATTAACTATAGTTTTTCATAATTCACCGCGACGATGATTATTTCGATTTTAATGTAATTCAGGTAGTTCAAAATAGTTGAAAAATGGTTGAAAATAATTATTGCGTTTTTGAACGTAATAAATAAATACTTTTTTTAATACAAAAAAGAATAATTAAAACACATATTTAAAAAATAAATTCAAAATGACATATTTTTAATTTGTTTATTTTATTTTTTTAAATTTTTATTTATTTAATTTTTTTGCTTAGGTATAGCTACGAATTAAATAAATTGAGTCTCCTACAGGCTTTGATAATACTCTTGACATTTTAAAATGTAAAAATTATTACAATTTTTCTAATTTAGTATTTACTTTTTTTTCTATAAAATTTATAAAATAGTTAAATTTTTTTAAATATTGAATGAATGATTAAAATATAAATCGGTACAAAAGTTTAATTAAACTTAACATATTATATATTTCTATATTTTATTTCAAAAAAGACAGTTGTAAATAAAATCAGTTTGTTTCATATACACACACATTAAAATACACTGGAGACTTCAACGGTGGATCAAGGCAGAAGCATTATAAAACTTATCTAATACTGAGATAAGTATAATTTTTATACACAACAGACAGTATACGGTATCAAAAATTTAGTCTAACGTTTATAAAACTAGAAAATATTATAAACACTAGCAAAATTTTGTTATAGCTGTTCAAAGAAGAATCTAATTACTCTATTGGTTCTTACACAGATATTAAAATACACTGGAGACCTCAACGGTGGATCAAGACAGAAGCATTATAAAACTTATTTAATTAATATGAGATAAGAATAATTTTTATACCCGATATACAGTATACGGTATATAAAATTTAGTCTAACGTTTATAAAGCTAGAAAATATTATAAGTATTAGCAAAGTTTTGATATAGCTGTTCACAGAATCATCTAATTACTATATTGTTTCTTACACACACATTAAAATACACTGGAGACTTCAACAGTGGATCAAGACAGAAGCATTATAAAAATTATTTAATTATAAGTATTATTTTTATACACAACAGACAGTATACGGTATCTAAAATTTAGTCTAACGTTTATAAAGTTAGAAAATATTAACGTTTATTATTTTTATACACAACAGACAGTATACGGTACCTAAAATTTAGTCTAACGTTTATAAAGCTAGAAAATATTATAAATACTAGCAAAATTTTGATATAGCTGTTCACAGAATCATCTAGTTACTATATTGTTTCTTACACACACATTAAAATACACTGGAGACTTCAACAGTGGATCAAGACAGAAGCATTATAAAAATTATCTAATTAATCTGTGATAAGTATAATTTTTATACCCGATATACAGTATACGGTATATAAAATTTAACACATAATACCAATACCAAACACATATTATTTTAAGTATAACAAACTTTTATAGCTGTATGAACTGCATATTTAGTGTATTGTAATAATTACTAAAATTAAAAGTATTATTAGTTTTTATTGATGAAATATTTATTGAATTTTAATATAAATCAATTCAATATTACTTTTTTTTATATAAAAACAATTCAATATGATTGAATTTTTTCGCTGAATATAACTTAGGTATGGTATAATAGATATATTATATATATATATATATATATATATATATATATATATATATATATATATATATATATGTATATATATATATATATATATATATATATATATATATATATATATATATATATATATATATATATATATATATATATATATATATATATATATATATATATATATAGATATATTATATATATATATATATATAGGTAAGTACACATAACTTAACTATACCTCTACATATATTACACAATCTATTATCCCAGAAATGTAATTTTAATACGAATATAATTAGGAGATTGAAATCGTGACTATGTTCTTATAGGTAGGTAGGTACTACTTATAGGTTCTATATTACTAGGTACTATTAGAGTTGCTCTTAAAACTGCTACTGAAATCTCACTATTTTAAATATATATATATATTGTTTTAACAATTACTACAATCATCTTAGCGTTTTCATTTCTCCAAAAAGTGTATAACGCCAGGGTTATGAGAATTGATTTGAGTCGAATCTAATTTTAAAAGTTCAGTAATTCTAAAACTAGAAATATGGAAATTTAATTCAGAAAATTTTAGCACCTATAATCATTAAAATAAATTTTTCGATATGATAATTCAATTCCATTTTCGAAATTCCAAAAAACTGTTTTCTTGCCTAATATGTTTTATATTTTTTAGTCAGTTTTTTGTTTTTCCAGCTTAAAAACTTCAAAATGGCAATTTTGTAAACTGCACAGAACTTTTCTACTGCATTTTACATCGAGTAAAAAAATTAATTTTGAATTTTTTAAAGAAAATTGAATATTTTTATATTTTCTCAATTATTAATTCTCATAATTTTGATATACAAAAATGATTCAAGATTTGTACCTTGCGATGGCATTCTCGGACATAGCAACCTTTTTATTAGACTACTGCAAAGACTACTTTGCAGAATTATTGTAAATACAACGAGTCAATATTCAAACTGGTAATTTTATATGATAGTAACCATTTTTGTAGACGAATATATTTAATAATTATGTGACAAATAATTTTTTTTTTTTTAATTTAAAAAAGTTTACAGCAAAAGATAATTAAATTTGAAAAGTAACGTGTCTAAAAAGGGTAGATCAGTTTCTAAATTTTAGATAAACTAATGACAATTTCCTTCAAACGTGTTGATTTCTTATATTACAAAAACTTATTATAATTCTATTTAATTTTTGACAAGAAATATTTAAAAATTTTCACACAAATCGAATAAATATTTAAAGCTGAAGAAACAATATTTTTAGATTTTAAAATTTTGATCATTCTTATTCATTTTAAAATTGTATGTTTTCCATAATTATATTAAATTAAAATGTCGCTCTATTAAATTGAGTACCATTCTTATGTTGATTACAAATAAAAAATTAATTCAAAAATTATATTAAATTAACCAAAATTATAATTCAAAAATGTTTTGCATTAACTTTTTTTATCAAGAAAAAACCATTTGCTGAATGAATATATTTTTAATGATATAATTGATCCATAAATAATATTTTAGTTATTTTTGTAAAATTGTGAAAACGTTCCATGCAAAGGCTTAAAGTATTAAACTTACAACATGACAAACTCAAAATAAAAATTGGTTCATAAGTATTCAACAAAATAATAAAAAACCTTTCATAAATATGGCGATTTTTCGAATTGTAATAGCTGTTGCAATCATTTATTTAAAAGTTTTAATTATTTTAGAAAAGATACCACTAAATAAGATCAATTAATGGCCAAAACCTGGGTTCAAAGGAATAAACAGTTTAACCGATAGAAATTCAATTATTTATTTAAAAATACACTTTCTATAAACCCTGGATTCCCCAGTTCAAGACGGTCCGATTTTTATTTAAATTAATAGTTTAATTTATTAATACGAACATTAAAAATTGCTATTAATTAAAGTGAATGTTTTTTTAAAGTTTTCCGAGGAAAAACTCTAATTATACAGAAAACTAAAAGCTTAATATGTTTTTAATACAATTATTAGGTAATTTGTGAAAATTGTATGACTATTTTCAATATTGAAGTGAAACTTCTAATGCGACTTCCAACAAGATTGTGTTAAACGTTTAACGCTACCATATGGAGGGGGTTATTCTTCCTATTTTGATTTCCACATTACGAAGTTTCCTACTTCTTCTGCGCGGAGGGACTCCACACACACTATTTTTATTTTGTTTAATGATAATTATGCTATTATAAATTTTAATGCCCTTCACTAACAAGTGTTTACCAATTGTCATAATGTAATATCGTAAACTCAATTGAATATCAAATATGACTGAATCATGTTGACTTTGACAACAGTCAATGGTTTACAGTGGTGACCTGTTACTGTTACTTCAATACATTTTGGATATATATATTTTTTCTTTGTACATTTTACTTGTTAATAATGTGTACCTGATATAGGTATGTAAAAAGTATACCTCTAATATCCACCAACAATGCATACACAGGTACCTAAACAAGCGAAATAAACACACTCTGTTATAAGTATGTGATTATTTTTACATGGATTTGTGTTATCTACCTGTGTAGCAAGCAGGTCGTAATGCTTATTTTTTACATTTTTATTTTAACATCATCAACACAAAAATATTTAAAACGGGAATTACCTTAAAATAGTTGATTTCACCATTAATTATAAATCTTATTTAAAGTTGCATCACATTTAATATTGAATTTTTCTATTTTATAGGTATGTATCATGAATAATATATTGAATATCGACAGAGAAAATTTTTTAAAAGCTATCAAACAAAATGTATAAATATGCACAGGATAGAAATGTTTTACCGCATTACTGTGATATTTTCGTGACAAAATGTAACATATATTTTATAAAATATAGTTTTTTTAGTCTATTATAATTATATTCGTCGCTGTTATTGGTTAAGACTTTATAAGTATCAATAGTTTCCTATTATTGCATCACATACACACCACAGTGTGTCCTGATAAACGTTTATAATCTGAGAATATTTTCTTAATTATTGATTTTTATTTACTATTGTATATACCCTTTAAGTCTCATTTTTTTAAAAATAATCTGTGGTAAAAAATTGACATAAAAGTGAGTCTAAAAAGTGTTTAATTTAAACATTTTTCAATAAAAATTAAATCCTTTATAATAATTGATGTAATACTACTCTAAATTTTATACCAATTTATTACCTAGCCTCAATTTTTTTTTAAATATCAGTTTAAAATATTTAGATTTTATTAAAAATTTCTTTAATAACTACGAGAAAAAAAAAATGCTAGATGATAAATTTCTATAAAATATGTTTTTGGTTCGCAATAAGATCATCCGAAGTTGAAGTTGAAAATGGTCAATTTTTCCAATTTTAATTTTTTCAATTCATCATCAGTCATTTTTCCGTTAGAATACTTCATATTTAACTTTACTAATACTCATTGAAAATGTGATAAAATGACTAAAAATGACTAAATATGACTATTAATTCTAACAGAAAAATGATTGATGATGAACTAAAAAATAAAATTGGAAAAATTAACCATTTTTAATTTCAACTTCGGATAATCTTATTAAAAAGTTAGTTTCGGATAATCTTATTAGTCACAATTCAAAAATAATGAATATTCAAAAATTGACAGGACTCCATACTTTCAAAACTGAAATTTGTTTATTTTAAAGCCGAATTCACTTTTCGGAAAAAAATCTATTGTTCATAGAAAAACAAACTTATTAGGCAATATTTATTCCTTTAAATGTCTTCTTAAATACCCTGTTTAAATATTTTACGAATAATTTACAAGTGTTTTTTTTTTAAATCATTTAGTTTTAATAGGTGAAATAAATTTTCGATTGCATTAAATAAAAAGATTTGCTATATTATTTTAGTATCACAAGCACGTTAAAAATTTCCCGGCATTATATAAAACTAGGAGGATTAACTTATATAGTCTATCCTGATATTCCTTTGAGTAGATAAAAATTATTTATCTTATTTATCTGGTCGCCTAATAACTCACATACTTCCAAGGTGTATGTAATATTTTATTAATACGGAAAAGTAAAAACATAAAAAAATAATTAATCGGATGGCGGCTGGCCTTCTTCTAAATAAAGCTTATTCTTGTAATCTTACCTTTATGTTAGACGTTCTCGGTGCACCACTGATGACTATAGCAACCACTTCCACTTCATACACATCAACACCAGCTTCACGATCCAATGTTTCAGCCGTTGATAACACACCTAATTTTGTATCAATATCAAACAAACGATCCACTTGTTTACCACCCAAACCGGTCACATTTGTCACATAATATTCAATTTCGGCATCATCATCATTGTCTAAACGTGCCATCACTGTTACAATACTAGTGCCAGGTTGTTCATTTTCATATACACTACCCGAAATCACATCACTATCAAACATTGGTCCACGTGTATGTCCACCCGGTGCAATTAACGTAATATATGCGTCGGTTGATCGACGTTCACTTTGCACTGCTTCATCGGTAGCTTTCACCGATAATTGATAGCGCGATTGATCAAATTTATCCAGTATTGGTTTGCGTAAACTTAACACTCCGGTTGTACGATGCAATCGAAATAAATCCATGTTACCACTCACTAATTCATATGTTACTAAACCGTTTGTACTTGAATCTAAATCACGCGCTAATACATTCATTATAAATCCTGAATCACGCTGGTTTTGATGCTTTTTTACAGTTGGTAGTAATGCGGCATTCATTGACACAAATATCGGTGCATTGTCATTAATATCTTCCACGATAACCGTCACCAATTTTTCAGCAGACAATCGTGTATTTTCCGGTAATGCTTGATCCGTTGCCACAACTGTTAAACGGAATGTATCAATTGATTCACGATCAATCGGTAATAACGTATGAATCACACCTGATGAACTATTTATATAAAAATGTCTTTTTCCATCCAATGGTTCTTGATGTGATATTGCATACGAAATTTTCCCATTGATACCAGAATCTGGATCCTCCGCTGCGATGGTTACTATGGGCGTGTGAATTGGTATTCCTTCACGAATTTGTCGTACAATCGCTGTACTTGGAAATGATGGTGGATTATCATTGGCATCCTCAACTTGCACCACAAATATAATTGTTGTCGATAATCGTGGATTTCCACCATCCGATGCCGTAATATTTAATTGATACATCGATAAATCTTCGAAGTCTAATGGTTTATGTAAATATAAAATACCAGTTTCGGGATCAATATGGAATGTATCTCGACGGTTCCCGCTACTAATTGAAAATATAATTTCGCTGTTAATACCTAAATCAGCATCCGACGCATGAAACTGTATAATTTCGGTATTAATTGGTGTCGTTTCGATTATTGATACTTTCGTATTCGTTTGTGTAAATTCGGGTGCATTATCATTTTCATCTAAAATAATCACTGTGACCACTGTGGATGAACTTAATCGTGTTGTGGCACCAGCATCTTGAGCCACCACTGTCAGTTCATATTTAGCAACGGTTTCACGATCTAATGGACGAGCAACTGTAATTTGTCCAGTCGCTTCATCAATACTAAATCTGTCATCTTCATTACCTTCAGCAAGTGAATAAAATACATCGCCATTTAATCCTTCATCAGAATCGGTGGTATACATCCGAATAAATTGGGATCCCACTGACATGCCTTCAGATATTTGTACTTTATATGGAGTGCGTAAAAATTTCGGAGGATTATCATTTATATCCGTAATGTGTACATTTACTTTCACTTTATCCTTTAATCGTGGTTTTCCATTGTCCGATACAAATGCCTCGAGTGTAATGAAACTCTGTCCAGTGGTTCGTACTAATTCCTCTCGATCAAATACCCTTAACGTACGTATAAAACCATTTCGATGATCTATTACAAAGTCATTTTGTGTACTTGGCAAAGAGAAAATCAATTCCGCATTGCGTCCAATATCACGATCAGTTGCTACTAATTTCCCAACAAATGAATCTACCGGTTCATTTTCACGAATATTAAATGTAAAAGTTGTGTTTATAAATTCTGGTGCATTATCATTTTCATCAATTACATGTATAACTACGGGAACAACAGATGATCGTACTGGATTGCCATGATCTTTTGCCATGACCGTTAGTGCATAATAATCCTTTTCTTCACGATCTAGTGAACTTTTTACGTATAGATAACCATCCGGAAATACATTGAATTTCTCTTCAGCATTTCCTTCAATGATACTAAACGATATTTGTCCATTTTTACCTAAATCAGCATCAGTAGCACCCAATACAAAAAATCGTGTATTGACTGCCGTTGATTCTAATAGCGATGTCTCATACGATGTATGATCAAATACTGGAGTATGATCGTTAACATCTTCTATTGTAACAGCAATTATATACTTCGAAGATAATGGCACATCGCCTCCATCTGTTGCAGTAACTTCAATATTCATCACAGTTCCAGAGTCCGCTCGAATTGGACGATTTAGATATATCACACCAGTCGATTCAGATATACGAAACTGTTCATCCGGATTGTATGTTAAACTGTACGTTAAACGACTATTAACACCGGCATCACGATCTCTAGCCCGGGCTAGAAATATTTCTTGACCGACGGCAGCATTTTCCGGTAAACGTACTTCATCTTTATCGCGTGGAAACACTGGTGGATTATCGTTTAAATCCTGTACCGATATATTCACAATAGTTTTACCAAATGCTAAACCTGCACGTGCAATCACTGTTAAACTATACATAATATTTTGTTCACGATCAATTTTTGTCGCTGTTGTAATCACACCCGTTTGTTCATTAATATTAAAATTATGTTTACGATCACCATAAACAATTTTATAATTAATATTATCCACAAATTTTCGTACATGAACTGAATCCACAACACGTCCGATATTTGGTGTTGTTCCATCTGCATCTTCCTGTATTACAAACTCATAGCCAGCAATATTATCAAAATCTAATTTTTCTACATAAGATGCTTTCATTATTTCAACAACAGCATTTTCCGCAGCACTTTTATCACCATGATCGGTAGCAGATATTTTTAATTTGTATAAAGGATTTGGTGAATTTGTTATATTACCACGCAACGAAATGACTCCAGTTAATTCATTTACAACAAACAAGGCATCGCCACCATTTTCTAAATTATATGTAATTAATGCATTATCGCCTTCATCGGCATCAAATGCGGTGACCTTTAATATAGATGTTCCTATTGGAGCATCATCTTTGATCGTTACAAAATAATGTTGAGGATAAAATTCTGGATTATTATCATTAATATCCAACACATTTAAGAATACTGTTGCTGTAGATGATTGTTGTGGTACACCTTGATCTTTTGCTATGACTTGTATCACATAATGTGATATTTGCTCACGATCTAATTGTTTGCGCGTTGTTAATTGTCCCGTTAATGAATCTAACATAAATGTATTTGGATAACGTTGATGTACATCCGATTGTAAAATATATGTAACACTGCCATTCGTTCCTTGATCATGATCCGCAGCAGTTAACATTGCAATTAACGTATCTGGTGGTGTATTCTCTGATAAATTCACATGTAAATATTGTTGTGAAAATTGTGGTGCTTCATCATTTTCATCTAAAATTGTTATTTTTAATTGTGTATACGCCCATTTTGGATTTGGTCCACCATCTTTAGCAGAGATGCGTAATTCAACAGTTCCTTGAACTTCACGATCTAATTGATTTTTGGTTGTGATTAATCCGGAATTTGGATCCATCATAAACCAATCATGTTCATTACCAGATACAAATGAATAGTAGATTTGTGCATTGACTCCGGTATCTTCATCCGTAGCTATTATACTAGCAACATATGTTCCAGGTGGTGCTAATTCTGATAGAATTGTAGAATATTCACTTTTTTCAAATACTGGTTCATGATCGTTAACATCATTTACATGAATTATCAAAAATGCAGTAGCTGTTCTTGGTGGAGTACCTTTATCCGTTGCTATTACAGTTAAGTTATATTTACTAATTTCCTCGCGATCTAAGATACCATTCACACGAACAATATCAAAATTTTGTGTATAATCTAAACGAAAATGATTTAGCTCATTACCCGACACAATACGTACACTCGTCTCACCATTTAAACCTTCGTCAACATCCACAACCGAAACAGCTGCGACGACAGATCCATTTACTGCATTTTCATCCACTGTTGCAAAAGCTGCAGTGGCAGGAAAATATCGAAATCGTATGACAGGATCATGATCGTTAGCATCTAATAAATTAACGGTTACATATGTTCGACCATCTTGCCGTGGTGTACCATGATCTCGAGCAAATACTGTGAATACACAACTTTTCGGACATGCGGTTCCCGGTTTTAAGCTTTGTGGGCAATTTTGTTGTGGGCATTCTAATAATTCTGTAGTAGATATTACACCGGTATCTGGATCCACTGTAAACTGGCGTTCGGTATCAGATAAATAGTAAGTTATACGAGAATTGTCACCTAAATCACTATCAGTAGCCATAACTTGTAACACTGGTGTACCTGGTGGTACACTTTCATTTAACGATACACTATAATCACTATGATCAAATATTGGGGGATTATCGTTCACATCCAAAATGGTCACATTCACTTGTAAATATCCAAATTTGGGTGGAGTGCCACCGTCACGTGCCGATATATTTAATATGTACAGTCCTTGGGTTTCACGATCTAGCTTTCCGGTAGTTTCTAAATGCAAGTATGATGCTTCACCAGTAGGATTTGGTGTAACAATTAAACGGAATTTTTCATCTTTATTACCATCAACAATTCGATATTCATCCGATACACCATTTATTCCCAGATCTTTATCGGTAGCAGCATCTAAAAGTAATCTTGTACCAGCTGCAGCACTCTCCGAAAATGATATGGCTATACTTAATTCGGGAAATTCTGGTGGATTATCATTAATATCGATAACTGTAATGCGCACTTCAATAGGATATGTAGGTTGACTTGATAGCACAACTAAATCGTAACGATCATTTTGTTGCATGCCCTCACGATCCAACACTGCATTCGTTTTAATTTCTCCAGTATTTGGATCAAGTACAAAATGTCGTGGTGGTTCGTTAAATCGATATGTAAATCCCGGTTTCGTTGGAATGTAACCAACTCGAGTTCCTTTTGGTTGTCCTTCTAATACTTCTAATTCAACACGTGTATCGACGGCCCTCGATTGCATTTGCGATGAATATGCTACAGACGGATCTGTCATTGATGAACGTTTATAAGCATTTCCCGGCCCGGGGCCACACATAACACAAAGTGCTAATAAAAACCACCACATTTTTAGCACCTTTTTCTGATACATTGATTCCGATTATTATTGTGGGATCATAACATGAATAAGGTTGCACTGTGATTGGTGGTCATGACCAATCATCACTTTTGTCTCGCGAAACACTTTTTTTTCTTCAATGTAGCGATGGAGAAAACCCTCGATAGTTTCACACACACTTTTTCACAGACTTCGATTTACACTTATTTTTAAATCGGTCGGTAGTAGTTAAAAAGAATTGACTCCACTGTATTTTTTTAAATGTAGGTTTAATTGTACAACAATGAACACTTTTCACAACAATGTAACTAAACTAACACGTGTCATTTTTAAGTAGAGAAATCACATCAGAAAATTTTTATGAACACACCAAAAATTTAAAAATAAAACACCAAGTCGATCGATGATTGAATATTTTTGTTGATGTTCTTCACTTCTACTCTAAACCTTTGCAGAAGTTTTTATGTGATACAAACAGATATAGTGGTTTTCTGCTCTAACGCACGTGTATAAGTTGTTGGTGATGGTGTTCTTGAACGGTCGACGATGGCCCAACTCAGTCCGCGGCGACAGCTAGCATTCCTATAGCTAACCCGCTGTACCCCGCATCGTCCACTCTATAATATAAACCTGTCCAGCCTCTGGAGAAGTAATACAACGATCTCTGTTCAATAACTAGTGATACGTGACGTTTGCTCTCACTTTGTATGGTATGCAATATGGCCGGCTCTCCGTTGTGTTGCAGACGAGATCAACAGGGAGTCAGAACGCCAACTAAAAAATCATATTTCAAAATTTTATATTAGGACATTTATTCACAACAGGATATTTTTATTTTTTGGTGTCCAAACTTTTTTTGTTTTTTAAATGAAAAAAAAAATCGTTTTACCCACATCAATTTAAAATAAATATTAATAAATAAAATATATTTTATACTACTTATTATCACGAGATAAATACTTAAAAATATAAATATTTATATGATGAACATGGCTTGTAGGCCCATGAAAATAAGATTTTGGTTTGGACAAATATTTTTGGGATAAAACTTAATTGATCACTTATGTCCATAAAACAAAAATCAATTTGCTTTCTTTTTAAATTTGTAAGTTTTCAACTTTTGGGTAATTGTTTTTCCGATATGCCATATAATATAAACATATTTAATAGAAAATTTTTTAACGAAGGAAAATAAAAAGATTATTCGGTAATTTTCTTCAAAAAATCGATTGTTTTGGTTTGTTTAAAATACTAGAATGATGAAAATGGACTCGATGATTTTCGTAACAATAAATGATTTCAAAATTTATAATTCTCGGCAAATTAAGATACGACGGTTGTTGAATATTTGGCAAAACTACCAAACGTGTACTTTAAATTTCAAAACCAAACAATGTGAAACCATCAATTTGATTTGATTTTTTGTGTGTGTGACCAAAATACATCTTTTTCACTTTAAGCACGAATATTTTTCGAAAAAATGCACTTGTTTCAATTGGACTAGGTTTGGATGAATTTTTTAAAATATTATTTAAGGCACAAACCTTTTTTCTTATTGCACAAACTTATCACTGGGTAATATCACTATGCACATAACAATTGTTTTCAATTAAAATTCCACACAATTACAAAAAATTATAATCAAATCACTTGTTTGTTTGATTCTTGTGTTAATTCTTCTCGTTTTCCAATCACTGCTTTACGTTATGCTTTTTTGCTATAGCGATATGTGATCCAAGTCCAGTGACCTATGTTAATGTTTATTAAATGTTTTGATTGAAAAGTTGACTTCCAAAAAATATCAACAAAACACTGTTTTTAGATATAGATTGTGCAAGCAAAAAATATATTGAAATACGCGCGACGAACACGGCTGCCAACTCGCGACCCGGTGGTCAACTGTTAACTAAGGCACAATACACCTGAAAACACTTTCTTGTGAGAATGTCTGGGAGGAGTTGAAGTAACAATGGCCAATCGTATACATGGTACACTGTTGCCACATTTGTTCGTATATAAAATCTTTTTCATAAAAAAATGATACCTACAGGTATTATTGTATGAGATGAGATGCTCTTCTCATACTTTGCTGTGTTCTTAGCTCTTCTTGTGTGTTTTGCTTGGTTCTTGCTGTATGATGTGATGATGCATTCACGTTATAAGCAAATGCAGTCAGTGTATATTGGCGTAGCCACTCCAAAGAAAAATACACAGCCACAAATGGACAGTGAACTCATGATGTATGAATATGTCTTCAACGAAAGGGTTGTAAATGGTAAGCTCAGATGATTATTTTATGATTTTCTGTTACAATTTTTTCCCTAATATTAAGAATAATCCATTGCCACAAAATTTAAATTTCTGCTATAGAAATTCATCATGTGCATACAAAATTCTTCAAATGATTCACGATAAGTCGAGATTTTAATGAGAATACTCATTAACGAATCCGAACTCCAGAATGGCTGGATCGATTGAGCTGATTTTTGTCAGAAATTTACATTTTTAATACTTCAATTTTTAATTTTCTATTTTCTTTTTTTACTTCAGCTGAAACGTCTTTACTCCGCGAATTTTTTTGGAATTTTTAAAAACAAATATAAGACATTCAAAATTCTTAATTAAACAACGAAGGAAATATATATATATTAGACATTGTGACGTCATATCTCATATCTCCATATAAATCACATGTTACATATCGTTTAATATATTTATCAAAATATGGTGGAAACGCAGAGCATTTAGTTTTATAACGCTTCAAATTATTTTTTTAAATATACATTCTTTAAGTTATCCTTCGTTTGGCGCATTTTGATGAGAGTCAAATATATATATTTTTTTAAATATATTTAACTCGTTCACATGATAATTAATGATTGTTTATTTTGACTGTATATCTATTTTTACTGAAATAATATCTTTTTGATTAATTTTTTTTTTCAATCTTTACTGTAGTTTTGTTTTAGAAATTTTTTTTCAGACGCCAAAGAAGTATAACTTCTAACGCGTGTACATAAGTACACACACACACACACATTTTTTTTAAATACTATTCAAATTTTTAGTCGTATTCCAAGTAAATATAAACGTATTCAATACATCGTAGGTCACCTTACGTAGGAGAGGGCCAGAGTATCCATTTTATAATGTCTAAGACACGATGTATGGAGTTTAGAAATTCGCTATATACAGTTCTTTACTAGATCAAAGAATATTATTAAATTAGAGATAAATTTGAGTAATTGGGGGGACGGCGAGAAAGTGCTTATTTTGAAGGTTTTAGAGCATTGCGCATCTATACAATTCGTTCATGTTAAGCGTAAAAGAGTTGGAAATTTGGTTGGAAAGTACATTAATATTGTATCAAGGAAGTGCTTTTTGGGAACTACGAGGCGTATCTTCGATTTATTGGTTTTTGAGCACTAATTTTAAAGCACTCGTACAGATATCAAACGTCTTGTACTAAGATACATTTAATGGGTTGAAAATATAACTTTAGTGATAATCTTCTACTGATTTCGTTTTATTTATTTATTTTTATTTTTTTATTATCAAAACAGAAAAATGCCTAAAATTTTTCAAAAACTTCAC